>BLSH010560142.1:529459-543743 GCA_018402905.1 Glandirana rugosa | reverse complement strand
TCATTAGACGCCGAAAAGGCCTTTGACAATATTAGCTTTACCTGGCTCTTTATGGTCATGAAGTCCTTTGGCATCTCGGGTCCTATTTTAAATTATGTACATAAAATGTACGCTTCCCTGTCGGCTCGCTTAATCACTCCTAATTTTATGTCCCCAGAGATCCCCCTTTCCAAGGGCACTCGCCAAGGCTGCCCCCTTTCTCCTCTCCTCTTCAATCTTGCCTTAGAGCCCCTGTCTAGAATCCTAAATTCACCCGAAGGAATTAGCGGTATAGCGATTGGCAACTCTACCCTCAGATCAGCACTTTTCGCCGACGATATCCTTCTCTTCTCCTCTGACCCCCCCCGGGATATCTCCTACACTCAGGAACTGTTTGAAACTTTTAAATCATGCTCAGGACTGAGAATCAACTTTGAAAAGAGTGAAATCCTGTCCCTAAACCCCCGGGTCTCTGGTTCTTGGATACACACATCTAGATTCTCGGTAGCCAAGAATCATATAACTTATCTAGGATTATCTATCGGAAGGGAACCCTCATCGCTCTACTCGCTGAACTACCCCCCAGTGATTACTAAGATAGTGCAGGAACTAGGGAACTGGGCGTCCCTCCCCCTCTCCCTCTTTGGCAGATGCCACCTCTATAAGATGGTTTCCTTTGCGAGACTACTTTACCCTCTCCAGACCTTACCCCTGCTCCTTAAACATAAGGACGTTCAAAAAATTCATAACGCCCTACGTCGGTTTATATGGCAGGGTAAAAAACCCAGAGTGTCCTTCCGCAAACTTTACCTGCCGAAGGGGGAGGGGGGGACAGGCCTCCCTAACATTAGGACCTACAGTCTTTCCTGTCTTCTCAGGCAAGTGCTCGATTGGTTCACCGAAAACTCTAGATACTCCAATTTAGAGCTTGAAAAAGCCCTGGTAGCTCCCTTCTCCCTCCAGGCGATAGCCCACAGCAGACTTTCAGTACTACCTGAACACATCAGGACCAATTCTCTCATCCGAGACACGGTCATCGCCTGGCGTGAAGTGAGGAAGATGCTAGACCTCCCATCCGGAGTCTCTCGCTTCCTTCCCATTGTTGGAAACCCTAGCTTCACTCCCTCCCTCCCCAACTCTCCATTCTCCCTTTGGGCGGCACGGGGACTAAAATTGATTTGCCAGGTCTGCTCCTCTAACGGCGACTTAGTCAAACCGTTCCCAGAGCTGGCCGAATCATATTCCTTGCCCAAGATGCATATTTTCCCCTATCACCAACTGAAACACTACATCAGCACGGCGATCCTCCCCTCCCAGAAACGCTTTCATCCCTCTTTAATAGATTCCTTAGCGAATACGGGACAATACTCGATCACCCAAATATACTCACAACTATCCCTCCACCAGACCACAAACCACTCGCTAACACCCTTTCAACCCTGGGCCAAGGCCCTCGAGGACCCCGAAGCCCCGGCCAATATCCTAGCGGGTTATCAAAAAATACGCTCCCTCATAGTCTCTGAAAAATGGAGAGAAACACAATTTAAAATTGCACATAGGGCCTATTTCCCTTTTTACTATAACCCGGAAAGCCTATCTGCACCAGTGTGCCCCTGGTGCTTAGCCCCCAGGCCTACACTACTGCATAGATTTTGGAAATGCCCCAAGATAACGCTCTTTTGGGACCGGGTCCTACTCTACGCCAATAATCTCCTTAATCTTACCATTCCCAAGGACCTCATGCTCTGTATTTTCAGCCATCACAAGACACCTCCCTCTGACTCACCTCCCCCAAGTTCCTCAACACCTCACTGGGTACATTTGTGTCTCCTGGCAGCTCGCAGAACTATCACGCAGGCATGGATCAGTTCAGACCCGCCATCCCTGTCCCAAGTCAAAATAGCCATCCAAAACCTCTTTCGCATTGAATGGCTGGGTGCCATCTCTCAAGACCGCAACTCCTCAAAGCGCTTCTTCTCGAGATGGAGGAAATACATTGAGTCCTCCTTCCCCCCCGAGGAAATTCAACGCTATATGTTACCCTTTCGATACACCGACTGGTATCTCAAAGCAGACCTCATGGGCACTTTGGGAAAACTCAAAATACCTACCCCTCCAACCCCCTGACATTCCACGAACCACAACTACACCTCCCCTGCGCATCATGGGGACCTCCCAAGCACCACACCTCAATCCTAAACCAGCAAGACTGCCCTATCCCCGCTCTGCAATGCCAACTCTTCATACAAGCCTTCCGGCTTTTATCCGTATGAGTATGTGATCACGCTGGACCCCCCTCCTCTACCCCCGACCTTCCATCGACTAGGCATGATTGCGGCCCTCTGACTTACGGTTTCATTAGGAAACCAAAATTTTGCTAGTCAAAGCCCTTAGCATAACATGTGTTTACCGTTGGAAAATGGTTTCAATCCAAACCTCCTCTCCTACTTCCAACTCATGTATCCCACACCGCTGCCTTACAGCTGCCTTGTTCTACCTAGTGGTTGCCCCATTAGGTCAGTTAGGCTCAGTATTCAGTACTGCTATGTTACATCTTTCTTGGATACCGCTGACTTTTATACTTTTATACTTTGTACTCTGTCAAAAATTAATAAATATATATTAAAAAAAAAAAAAAAAAACAGGTATGTGACATGACTAGTATCACATGTAATGAACTTTCTAATTTTATAAGATCTTCCTTCTGTGGTGGACTCAAAAGAAGTGCTTTTCCGTTGCCGGGTGGCCGAGGTTTTACACATGGTGCACCTCCCACAACTATAGAAACCTACTGCATCTAAAAAGGTACAGGTTTTCTTAGGGGGGTCCACCACATTGGGCGCCAATTTCAATCTTAGGGATGGTGGTTTAGTGTAAATAAAGCGTGTTTTTTTTGGTAAGATCTTTTGAAGATCATTATCCCTGAGTAACAGATGCCAATGTCGTTTTATAATACCTTCAAGCTGTTTATAGTCTTTGTTGTATTTGGTCATAAAAGCTAACCCATATTCCACTTCTCCTTCCTTTGTCTTTGGCAAGAATAGATCATCTCTATTGAGGTCCCTAATTTGGTTGCTCAACCTCTGGAGGCGGTCCCTTTCATACCCCTTCTCCACAAACCCATCCACTATGATACCGACCTGTCGCTCAAAATCACTCATGGAATCGCAATTCCGTCTAATTCTGAGCAACTGACCCCAGGGGATGTTGCTCAACCACTTGGGATGGTGAGAACTCCCCAGGGGTATATAACCATTTCGGTCAACCTCCTTGAAGAAGGTCCGTGTGTTCAACCGATTACCATTTTTGAAAATGTGAAGATCAAGGAATACAATGGACTCTCTGCCAATGACCTCAGAGAAGGAGATACCATAAGGATTTCTTCCCATTTCCCCAATGAAGTCAACCAGGGAATCCATTGATCCCTCCCATACTATCAAGATATCATCAATGAATCTTTTGTACACCTTCAATTGGGGGATGTGCCTGCCAAAGATGCCATCTTTCTCCCACCAACTCATGAAGAGGTTGGCTACCGAGGGGGCATATTTAGCCCCCATGGCAACCCCCCTCTTCTGTCTGAAAAACTTTTTACTATGCCAGAAGTAATTCTGACCCATTGCTTGCTCTAACAATGATGTCAAGAAATCCTTCTGCTCCTCTTTTAAATCAGTGCTGTCAAGCGCCCACCTGACAGCCCTCAACGCATGTTCTTGTTGTATGTTGGTATAAAGAGAATTGACGTCAACACTCGCTAATAGGCAATTATCTCCAATCTCAATGCTTCTCGAGATGCTAAGTAAATCCTTGCTATCCTTAAGATAAGAGGGATACTGCATAGTCAGTGGTTGGAGAAAGGAATCCAAATATTCCCCAGACCTGGAGAACAATGAATCCACCCCACTGACTATGGGTCTCCCTGGTGTTTTTTTTGGGTTCTTATGCATCTTAGGAAGCTGGTAAATGACAGGTATTTTAGGCACATCTGGAACAATATACCGCGCTTCCCGTTTATTCAAAATGCTTGCTTTTTGTGCTTTATTGACCAGTTTAGTTAACTGTTTTTTATATGAAATAGTGGGATCCCCCTTTAATTCTTCATATTTTTCTTTATCTTCTACTAATCTGTTTAATTCATCCAAATAATCTTTTTTACTTAAGATCACCAAACCTCCACCCTTATCTGCGGCCCTGATAACCCCCTATTTCCTTTTTTCTAGCTCAGATATCCCCCTTTCGGATGTCCTTCTTTCTTCTACTAGGTTTTATCCTCATGTCCCTCAAATCCTGCTCAACCATCTGCTTGAAGCTTTCCACCAGATGATTGTGGGCTAGCTTGGGATTAAAAGTTGAACTATTTCTTAAATTGGTATGCTGAAAATTGGTGACCAAATCACTTTTGGCCCCCTTACCCTTCAGAAATTTTTTTTTGATGTTTACTTTTCTAATACATTTTTTTACATCAATAAATGCATCGAACTTGTTAAGATGTACATCAGGGGCATACTTTAAACCCAAAGATAAAACTTTTAGTTCCTCCTTTGTAAATTCCACCCCGCTCAGATTAAAGATGCCTTGCGTTAGGTCACTCTCTTTCTTTTTCCTTTTCCCTCCTCGGCAGCCTCGGGTTCTTTTTGCTCTGGTCCTCCCTGAGGGGAATTGGGCTGTTCCCCCTGGTACCAGGGCCTCCACTCCTCCCATCCTTTGAGGCACGGGAAATTCCCCCCTCCTCTCCGTTGGGAGTGGCCCCTTCCTCTCCTGGGAGGGCCCCCAAAACCTCTCCTTTGAAAATCCCCTTGATGGTTGGGATGACCTGAATAACCCCCCCTCCCCCCCTGCTGGTATTGGGTTCCCATATGGGTTCCAGTTGGGCTTCCATATTGGTCATAATTTCCCCATCTTTCATAGTAGGGATTCCTGGCTTGATAATAGGTGTCTCTCTCCAAAGGTTCAAATCTGTTGTATACTGGTAGCGAGAATTGAGGTGGCCTCTGGCCCCCAACCCTCCTATCACGGTGTCCACTGTCTCCCTCTCGGGGTGTACCCCTAGAAATATTATTGGTAGCTTTAGGGGTTGTTACTCCAGGTGTTCTGGGTCTCGATTCCATGCTCTCTATTTCCCCTGTAGGGGGGGCCCCATCTTGTTCAGTCTTGGTTTGCCATTTATAAACTTTTTTATTTTGATAGTCATTAGTGTCCCTTAGATATTTTTTCATTTTTTTCTTCTGGACGTCCCTATCAAGTTTGCCTACAAAATCTTGCAACTGTTTCATTTTTTCTTTGTATTCCTCTGTGTCAGAGAAAGGTTCAATCTTGGCCTTAATGTCATTGATGACATTACCAAGATTCTTTATCTTGTGTTCCTTCCTAGATATTAACATTTCCATTAATTTCATTTCTGCACGATTAAAAAACTTAAAGCATTCAGTATCAAAATTAGGACCTTCCACACCATCATTGGGGGCTAGGTCCCATCGTAGCCTCCTTGGTGTGATGCCATCCTTAACATATTTAGATAACGTAAAGACATCCCACCACCCCCTGACCTGTTTGTCCAGGGCGTTTTTGAGTTGTTTAAAGTCCTGGTTAAGGTCAGTATGGTCCGTGGGTTGTGAAAAAAATTCATCTGCATTAATGTGCCTATTGTTAATAAAATTAAAAATTTCCATAGCTGCAGATACAACTTAGATAAACAGCGGTCCCAAGTGATAAATTGTGTACTTAATAATATGCGCTTATGGTTTAATTATAGTAATATTACACACATCAGTCCCATAAGCCAAACCAGCTCTGGAGGCTATGATGTATGTTCAAGAGGCTGCTTCTGCACAAGTATATATACTCTTAACAATTTAAACCACAATAAGCAGCGCCACCAACTAAATCATAATAACTGTGATGCGATTAGTATAAACCTTTAGTGTTACCGTGTGAAATATATGAATGCTACTTAACTATTAATCACACTTAAACATATTGAAAAAAACAAATAAATAATAAGTTGTCAATGCTCATAACTTATTAGAATATACATATAGTCCATAAAATTAAAATTAAATAAGGTGCTCCGTGCTCAATTAAGTGCCAAAAAATGAATTGTGGTGCTCAGTGCCAATCCCCCGTTGTGACCCCACTCACCAGAACAAATGGACCCCCAGCTTTTTAGTCTGGGGATCACAAAAAGCTTGGTCCTGGTACTGGTCAGATGCAAGTATGGGTAATGGTGACGAGACCCCCGCTCTAATCGGAGCTGTGTGTCAGAGAATCCATTTGTCCTCGCATGGTTTAGTAAAAAAGAAAGAAATGGCTTCCATAGTGAAATACCGTAAAATATTTATTGAGCGCAAAACACAAAGATACACTTACAAGAAGTCAGCTGTGTTCTCGCATGGATAAAACTCTCTCATATAGGCAGTGAGTGGCGTTTGATTACAACATACGGCGTGCATTCCACTACCGGCAGGATGTGACGTCAACGGATGCAGGGAGCCGGAAATGACGTCAACACATTTCACTTTCAATCAAGCGTCATCACGGACAATTTCCTGTGCTTACCACTCCTCTATTTGACGTCTGTAAAAACACCACCCCCACCTATTCCACCAATGGAGATGCCTTCATAACCCCATAAGCCAATTCGATGAAAACAACCCCCACCGCATTAGAGACTTGCGCACATCCCCCCCCTGTGGTGGATTACAAAATTGCCCCCAGATATCAATAGCACCACACATGTAAATAAAAACTAAAAAACTTAGCATCTTGAGAAGCATTGAGATTGGAGATAATTGCCTATTAGCGAGTGTTGACGTCAATTCTCTTTATACCAACATACAACAAGAACATGCGTTGAGGGCTGTCAGGTGGGCGCTTGACAGCACTGATTTAAAAGAGGAGCAGAAGGATTTCTTGACATCATTGTTAGAGCAAGCAATGGGTCAGAATTACTTCTGGCATAGTAAAACGTTTTTCAGACAGAAGAGGGGGGTTGCCATGGGGGCTAAATATGCCCCCTCGGTAGCCAACCTCTTCATGAGTTGGTGGGAGAAAGATGGCATCTTTGGCAGGCACATCCCCCAATTGAAGGTGTACAAAAGATTCATTGATGATATCTTGATAGTATTGGAGGGATCAATGGATTCCCTGGTTGACTTCATTGAGGAAATGGGAAGAAATCCTTATGGTATCTCCTTCTCTGAGGTCATTGGCAGAGAGTCCATTGTATTCCTTGATCTTCACATTTTCAAAAATGGTAATCGGTTGAACACACGGACCTTCTTCAAGGAGGTTGACCGAAATGGTTATATACCCCTGGGGAGTTGTCACCATCCCAAGTGGTTGAGCAACATCCCCAGGGGTCAGTTGCTCAGAATTAGACGGAATTGCGATTCCATGAGTGATTTTAAGCGACAGGCCGGTATCATAGTGGATAGGTTTGTGGAGAAGGGGTATAAAAGGGACCGCCTCCAGAGGTTGAGCAACCAAATTAGGGACCTCAATAGAGATGATCTATTCTTGCCAAAGACAAAGGAAGGAGAAGTGGAATATGGGTTAGCTTTTATGACCAAATACAACAAAGAATATAAACAGCTTGAAGGTATTATAAAACGACATTGGCATCTGTTACTCAGGGATATGATCTTCAAAAGATCTTACCAAAAAAAACACGCTTTATTTACACTAAACCACCATCCCTAAGATTGAAATTGGCGCCCAATGTGGTGGACCCCCCTAAGAAAACCTGTACCTTTTTAGATGCAGTAGGTTTCTATAGTTGTGGGAGGTGCACCATGTGTAAAACCTCGGCCACCCGGCAACGGAAAAGCACTTCTTTTGAGTCCACCACAGAAGGAAGATCTTATAAAATTAGAAAGTTTATTACATGTGATACTAGTCATGTCACATACCTGTTGACATGCACATGTGGTCTCCAATACGTGGGACGCACTACTCCTAAATTAAGGGCGAGACTAGGAGAGCATGTCAACAATATTAAAAAAGGCTACAGGTATCATAGTCTTTCGAATCATTTTAGATTGGTCCATGACAGGGACCCCAGACAGCTCACCTTCTGTGGGATAGACAGGGTTGAGAGGCACTGGCGAGGGACTAACCTCTGTAGGGCCATTTCCCAGAATGAGACCCAGTGGATCTAGAGATTGGGCACTATGGATCCACTGGGCCTCAACATCGATCTGGATATAAATTGTTTCTTATCTAATTGGTAACGAATGAATTCCCCTCAACTTGGTAGAAATTTATTTGAGAGTCTAAAAGGATTTGTGGCATTTCAGATGGACTGATACACCTTAGTCACATCTAAATGTCATGGTGGGTCTTTCCATGCATTTTAGGATTTATCGAGGTGATACCCCTTAGGGGGGTTTGATATATGGGAAACTCCTCTATTGGGGTTTAACATATTCTGATTTTTTAATTCTATTTTTTAATTCTATATTCTATATTAATTAATTTTTTCATATAAAAATTTTTTTTTACATATAATATTATTTATACTCTGAATGTTTTACTATTAAATTTAATCTGGGTTTGTCTCTCTACATTTATTTATGTGTTCATGGAGTTTAGTCTCTCGTTTTTTAGTTTTTATTTACATGTGTGGTGCTATTAATATCTGGCGGCAATTTTGTAATCCACCACAGGGGGAGATGTGCACACGTCTCGAATGCGGTGGGGGTTGTTTTCATCGAATTGGCTTATGGGGTTATGAAGGCATCTCCATTGGTGGAATAGGTGGGGGTGGTGTTTTTACAGACGTCAAATAGAGGAGTGGTAAGCACAGGAAATTGTCCGTGATGACGCTTGATTGAAAGCGAAACGCGTTGACGTCATTTCCGGCTCCCCGCATCCGTTGACGTCACATCCTGCCGGTGGTGGAACGCACTCCGTATGTTGTAATCAAACGCCACTCACTGCCTACATGAGAGAGTTTTATCAATGCGAGAACACAGCTGACTTCTTGTAAGTGTATCTTTGTGTTTTGCGCTCAATAAATATTTTACGTTATTTCACTATGGAAGCCAATTCTTTCTTTTTTACTAAACCATGCGAGGACAAATGGATTCTCTGACACACAGCTCCGATTAGAGTGGGGGTCTCGTCACCATCACCCATACTTGCATCTGACCAGTACCAGGACCAAGCTTTTTGTGATCCCCAGACTGAAAAGCTGGGGGTCCATTTGTTCTGGTGAGTGGGGTCACAACGAGGGATTGGCACTGAGCACCATGATTCATTTTTTGGCACTTGATTGAGCACGGAGCACCTTATTTAATTTTAATTTATGGACTATATGTATATTCCAATAAGTTATGAGCATTGACAACTTATTATTTATTTGTTTTTTTCAATATGTTTAAGTGTGATTAATGGTTAAGTAGCATTCATATATTTCACACGGTAACACTAAAGGTTTATACTAATCACATCACAGTTATTATGATTTAGTTGGTGGCGCTGCTTATTGTGGTTTAAAAAATAAAAAGGTACCCAATATCATAACTTCTGGCAACGTGAGTTAATCATACCCTTTGGGTTTATGGTAAAATCCATGCTGCAACAACTATTTGAGTCCTCTCTTCCTTCGGACCCGCTGCATTACCACTTGGACCTCCCATTTCCAGGGAGTTTTGACATTTTCAAACAAGCTAGCTTCATATATCTTGTTAGCTGCCAAGAGAATTATCACAATGCATTGGCTGTCTCCCATTCCCCCCCAAGATCAGCCTTTGAACGAAATTTTTGAAATGGAATGGAAATTCATAATGGAACATATGACTGCCTTGGTGGAGGATGCAGTGACCAGGTTCAACAACGATTTGGTATGTATGGTACATAGCCGAGTCTGGTTCCCCTCCCGGGTCTTGATTGGGCCCGGTGCGGTTATTATGTACCATAATGTCTTATCCCTCCTCCTCCTTCTTCCTCATCCTGTGGATATAGATTGCTACAATATTGCCCATTGGTGCATGTATGTATCCATGCTCCTGTTTTTGTTTAACTTTACTGTTTATTTGCTGTTTATGTATCTATGTTCATCTGCTGAGTGGACTACTATCCTCTCAATACAATAATTTTTGTATGATTCCTGTGATCTGTGATCCTACTGTTCCCTTCTTGTCATTACCATGCATTACTATGTCTTTTCTATGCATTGTCATATATTACCCGTACGTGTAAAAATTCTAATAAAAAATTCTAATAAAAATACAATCATACATAAAAAAAAAAGAATATACATTGGAGTGTTTGCTTTCCAAAATGGGGTCATTTTGTGGGTGTTTATATTTTCCTGGTGCTCGAAACAAATAAAATTTCTTTTTTTTTTTTACTAAATTTTCAGTCTTTTTTCATTTATAGCACAAAAAAAAATAAAAAACCCAGCGGTGATTAAACAGCACCAAAAGAAAACTTTATTTGTGTGAAAAAAAAGGATAACATTTTCATATGGGTACAGTGTTGCATGTAAGTGTAATTGTCACTTAACCGCTTGCCGACCGCTGATCGGCAATTGACGGCGACAAGATGGCTCGTGAGCGCAAATCGCCGTCATACGACGGCGGCCGCGCTCACGAGCCTAGTGAGCGCGCGCGCGCCGCCAGAGGCACGCCCGCGCGCTCACTGTGTTCGGGGAGGGCCAGGGAGCGGCTGCGGCGGCATCGATTGCCGCCGGCTACCCGCGATGGCCCCCCCGGAGCAAAGGAGCGGAGGTCCGTGTATGTAAATATCACAGCCTTCCTGTATACGAAGGCTGTGACCACTTCCCTTCCCCAGCTAGGGCAGTCCCCCTACAATAAGAACACGCCCAGGGAACACAGTTAACCCTTAGAGCGCCCCCTGCAGGTTAACCCCTTCACTGCCAATGACATTTACACAGTAATCAGTGCATTTTTATAGCACTGATCGCTGTATAAATGCCAATGGTCCCAAAAAAGTGTCAAAATAGTCCGACATGTCCGCTGAAATATCGCAGTACCACTAAAAATCGCAGATCGCCGCCATTACTAGTAAAAAAAAAATAATAATAAAAACCCCAAAAATGAATTCTCATCATCCGTAAACGCGACCACTTTTGCGCAAACCAATCAATAAACGCCGATTGCGATTTTTTTTTATCGCAAATATGAGGAAGAATATAAATCGGCCAAAAACGGTGAAAAAAAATGTTTTTTTATATTTTTTTTTGGATTTGTATTTTAGCAATAAGTAAGAAATTTGGGTTTTTTTGCAAAATGGTTGCTCTTCTTTTGTTTATAGCGGCGATCAGAAATGACGCAGAGGGGATCAAATACCACCAAACGCACGACCGCGCAATTGTCAGTTAAAGCGACACATCGCCAAATCGCAAAAAGGGCTCCGGTCCTAAAGCAGCAAATCCTTCCGGGGCTGAAGTCGTTAAAATGCGAGAGTGCTGAAATCTGAAAAAGGGTCTGGTTAGGAAGGGGGTATAAGTGTCCAGTGGGCAAGTGGTAATATTGATTGGACCCTGAGCAAACCTTTTCTAACCCCCCCCCCCATGCAATTTTTCTCACCACCTGCTCTGAAACACACAATATATAGCAGCTATACTCAAAATCAGTTTACTGAATCAGATCAGACAATCAGGCAGTGTTTTCAATTGGTTGCCAGAGGTTACAGAGTATCATTACGGCTCACTGACTCGCTGCTAGAGGTAACAGCACACATTACAGCTCACTGATTATTTGCTAGAGGTTACAACACATGACTTCTGCTTGTTGATTGGTTGCTAAAGATTACTAGACATCAATACTGCTCACTGATCACTAGAGGTTACTGGACATCCTTACCACTCACAAATTGGTTACTAGAGGTTACTGTACATTATTACTGCTCACTGATTGGCTGCTACAGGTTACGGCACATCCTCACAGCTCACTGATGGGCTTCAAGAGGTTAGTGCACATCATTACTGCTCACTCGTTGCTAGAAGTTACAGCACATCATCTCCTTACTACCTGCACACCATGGACTGGGTAGGTGAGGGGATCCATCAATAGGCAGAAAACTCTTAGGCCTAGGCCTCTAGGACAGTGGCAGTTATGGGAGAGAGGAGGATTTGATCTTTGGCAGTGCTGGGGGTTGATGGGATCAGTTGCAGATGTGGGGGATGGGATTAATTAGGAGGCAGTACACTGTGGCAAATTCTGAATGATGTAGCACAAAGCTATAAATCTTTGGCAAGTATATAGTGGGGAATTTACAATGACCACCATGTGAGGGGGGGATTTAAACTGACCATTAATATGAGGGGAAAATTGCACTAGCCCCAATGTAATACATTGGTAATACATTCACCTCCATGTAAGGGGGAATTTACACTGACAACCATTGTCAAGGAGATTTGTCCTGACCACCAATGTAAGGTGACACTTCTACACCAACCACCAATGTTGGGGGCGGGGGGTACATTGACCACCAGTGTAAGAGCAATTCTGCCCTTACCACCAATGTAAACGGGAAATGTACACTGATCACCAATGTATGAAGAATTTACAATGCCAAGCAATGTAATGGTGGATTTTACACCAGCAACCAATATAAGGGTTTTTTTTACACTGGCCAACAATGTAAGGAGGATTTACACTCACCCCCATTGTAACTGGAAATTTACACTGATCACCAAAAGCACTTCTGCATAGACCACCAATGTAAGGGAGGATTTGAAACTGACCACAAATGTAAGTTAGGATTTTTTTACAGGCTACCAATATAAAGAGGAGTTTTTACGCTGGCCATAAATGTAATGGGGATTTACACTGACCACCAGTGTAAGGGGGGCCTTCACACTTGCCACTAGTGTGATTGAAAGGATTCTCCACCAAGCCCCAGTGTAATGAGAAGATTTACACTGACCACCAATGTAACTGAGACATTTAGCCTGCATTCACATTTGTGTGTGTCAGGAACACATACAAAATCGCTTTCCTGACACCACAGAAATCCGTTGCCCTTTAGCAGATATGCAGCAGTGCCATTAATTGTTAATAACACCCTCATGCATCTGCTCATATGTACATGTTCACATGCGCCAAAATTTACTTTGCTGTGGCACCATGTGATTTTGAAAAAGAGTTAGGGACTTTTTTCTGCATTTCTAGCGCATAGAGAAGCTCATTAAAATGAATGGGTTGCCTTACATGCAACCTAGATCTTTATCCACCCTGTCAGTATACCTTTGCATCTTAAAACCCCTGCTACCCTCTTCACCCCAGACCTCCCCCATCCTCTCCACTCCAACCCCCTCTTTAATGCACTCCGCTGTTAATCTTTGTACCTACCTTCCTTACCTTTATACATACCCTCCTTGCTCACCTATGCACCCCAAATGTAATTCCTTCTCTACCTACCTCTGCGAACCCCACACCACACTCACTTCCCCCAACCTTCAATTTGCTTACCTTTGCAGAACATGCTGATGGTAAGCTTAATGACCACAGTTGCGAGCAGGACTTTCAATCATGCCCCTTTACCTTCCCAGTGGGCAGCATTCAGCAGAGGCGATGGTGAATATGATATTTACATATTAATGCTGTCGCTATTTACATATTGTCAGTTATTTACATGTAAACACAGGGTCTGCAGGTGAGTCATCTGAGATATCGGGACACAGCATGGAACTAAAACTTCAGGGGGCAAGGGAATTTAAACTGGGATAGTTGGCAATTATGAGGAAGCTGCTTTGGGTTCCACAACAATGATGGGACCCAGGGGAGCTGCCCCTTTTGCCCTGCCTTAAAGACTGCCCTGGTTATAGTAACAGTTGTCCTGAACTTTGAAAGGTCAATTTTTCAATTCACTAGATGATAAATTATTATGTAGTGCACACATACACTCCTTACTTACCAGAACATTTTTCTACAGAAAATTTGCCATCTGGAAGACATTCAATTTCTCCAGTTATCTTTCTATTTGAAGTTGTATAGCCTTGATTACACTGAAATCTTAATTTGTCTCCTTGAATATATATTTGTGGATGTGCTATATCAAAAATATTAGCATTTATTGAGTCTGAAGAAGAAGGGGCATCACATTTTTCTATAAAAAAAAGAAAAACATCACATCAATAGAATATATTTACATATTACAGCGCTTCGAGATATATATACACTATATATATATATATATATATATATATATATATATATATATATAATATATATATATATATATATATATATATATATATATATAATATATATATATATATATATATATATATATATATATATATATATTATATATATATATATATATATATATATAT
>BLSH010560142.1:410148-421650 GCA_018402905.1 Glandirana rugosa | reverse complement strand
TGGGACCCTGTAAACCCTATCTGGGACCCTGTATACCCATTCTGGGACCCTGTATACCCTATCTGGGGCTCTGTATACCCTATCTGGGGCTTTGTATAACCTATATGCTGACTGTATACTCTATCTGGGACTCTGTATAACCTATTTGGGGCTCTATATACCCTATCTGGTGACTAAATAACCTAATTGGGAACCTGAATTCCCTATCTTGGACCCTGCATACCCAATCGGGGGCTCTGTATACCTATCTGGGACCCTGTATACCCTATCTGGGACCCTGTATTCTTTATCTGGTGATTGTATACCCTATCAGGGGCTCTGTATACCCTATCTGGGACCCAGTATACCCTATCTGGTGACTGTATACACTATCTGGGACCTGGTATACCCTATCTGGGACCCTGTAAACCATATCTGGGACCCTGTATACCCTATCTGGGGCTTTGTATACCTTATATGGTGACTGTATACCCTATCTTGGACCCTGCATACCCTATCTTGGACCCTGCATACCCTATCTGGGGCTATGTATACCCTATCTGGGACCCTGTATACCCTATCTGGGACCCTGTATACCCTATCTGGGACACTGTATACCCTATCTGGGACTCTGTATACACTATCTGAGGCTCTGTATACCCTATCTGGTGACTGTATACCCTATCCGGGACCCTGTATACCCTATCTGGGACCCTGTATACCCTATCTGGGACCCTGTATACCCTATTGGGACTCTGTATACACTATCTGGGGCTCTGTATACCCTATCTGGTGACTGTATACCCTATCTGGGACCCTGTATACCCTATCTGGGACCATGTATACACTATCTGGGGCTCTGTATACCCTATCTGGTGACTGTATAACCTATCTTGGACTCTGTATACCCTATCTGGGACTCTGTATACCCTATCTGGGGCTCTGTATACCCTATCTGGGGCTGTATATACCCTATCTGGGGCTGTATATACCCTATCTGGGACCTTGTATACCCTATCTAGGGCTCTGTATACCCTATCTGTTGACTGTATACTATATCTGGGACTCTGTATACCCCATCTGGGGCTCTGTATACCCTCTTGGGGGCCCTGTATACCCTGTATACCCTATTTGGCGACTGTATTCCCTATCTGGGATCCTGTATACCCTATCTAGGACCCTGTATACCCTTTCTAGGGCTCTGTATACCCTATCTGGTGACTGTATATCCTATCTTGGACCCTGTATACCCTATCTGGGACCCTCTATAACCTTTCTGTGGCTCTGTATACCCTATCTGGGGCTCTGTATACCCTATCTGGGACCCTGCATACCCTATATGGGACCCTGTATACCCTATCTGGGACCCCTATCTGGGACCCTGTATACCCTATTTTGGGCTCTGTATACCCTATATGGGGCTCTGTATACCCTATCTGGTGACTGTATACCCTATCTGGGACCCTGTATACCCTATCTGGGACCCTGCATACCCCATCGGGGGCTCTGTATACCTATCTGGGACCCTGTAAACCCTATCTGGGACCCTGTATACCCATTCTGGGACCCTGTATACCCTATCTGGGGCTCTGTATACCCTATCTGGGGCTTTGTATAACCTATATGCTGACTGTATACCCTATCTGGGACTCTGTATAACCTATCTGGGACCCTGTATACTTTTTCTGGTGACTGTATACCCTATCTGGGGCTCTGTATACCCTATCTGGGACCCTGTATACCCTATCTGGGGCTCTGTATACCCTATCTGGGACCCTGTATACCCTATCTGGTGACTATATACCCTATCTGGGACCCTGTATACCCTATCTGGGACCCTGTAAACCCTATCTAGGACCCTGTATACCCTATCTGTGGCTTTGTATACCCTATATGGTGACTGTATACCCTATCTTGGACCCTGCATACCCTATCTGGGACCCTGTATACCCTATCTGGTGACTGCATACCCTATCTGGGACCCTGTATACCCTATCTGGGGCTCTGTATACCCTATCTGGGACCATGTATACCCTATCTGGGACCCTGTAAACACTATCTGGGGCTCTGTATACCCTATCTGGTGACTGTATACCCTATCTGGGACCCTGTATACCCTATCTGGGACCCTGTTTACACTATCTGGGGCTCTGTATACCCTATCTGGGACCCTGTATACCTTATCTGGGACCCTGTATACACTATCTGGGACTCTGTATACCCTATCTGGGGATCTGTATACCCTATCTGGGGCTCTGTATACCCTATCTGGGGATCTGTATACCCTATCTGGGGATCTGTATACCCTATCTAGGACCCTGTATACCCTATCTAGGGCTCTGTATACCCTATCTGTTGACTGTATACCCTATCTGGGACCCTGCATACCCCATCGGGGGCTCTGTATACCTATCTGGGACCCTGTATACCCTATCTGGGACACTGTATTCTTTATCTGGTGATTGTATACCCTATCAGGGGCTCTGTATACCCTATCTGGGACACTGTATACCCTATCTGGTGACTTTATACCCTATCTGGGACCCTGTATACCCTATCTGATCAGGGACCTTGTATACCCTATCGGGGGCTCTGTCTACCCTATCTGGGGCTCTGTATAACCTATATGGTGAAAGTATACCCTATCTGGGACTCTGTATACCCTATCTGGGGCTCTGTATACCCTATCTGGGACCCTGTATACTTTTCTGGTGACTGTATACGCTATCTGGTGACTGTATACCTATCTGGAACCCTGTATTCCCTTTCTGTGGCTCTGTATACCCTATATGGGACCCTGTATACACTATATGGTGACTGTATATCCTATCTGGGGCTCTGTGTACTGCTATCTGGGGCTCTGCATACTGCTATATGGTGACTGTATACTGCTATCTGGGGCTCTGAAATCCCAGGTTATGGGCCATGCAGTTCCCTTTGTTCTATACCATTTGTATATGTATATATATGAAATTTGATGGATGGGGAACTTTTCTCATGTTTTTTGATGTTCTTTATGATGCCTAACTCTTGATTATTTTTACTGTATGGATCGCTTTTTGTGACCACCTGTAATCAATTGTATGAATTTGTATCAATAAAACATTCATTTTTATCTTAGCTTATCCATATCCATCAATGTTACCCTATGACCACCACACTCTTCATATAAAGTCCCACCCCTTGCACTTTGTGCAATTTTTTCATGAATTAGGGATGGAAGCTATGTCCTTACCAGGATAATACAAGCTTCATATAAAGCCCCGCTAGTTCCCCAACCCCTGTTCCCTATCTGGGGCTCTGTATACTGCTATCTGGGGGCCCTGTATACTGCTATATAGTGACGTATACTGCTATCTGGGGGTCTGTATACTGCTATATGGTGACTCTGTTTACCCCAATCTGTTGACTCTGTTTACTGCTATATGGGGACTCTGTACACTGCAATATGGTGACTCTGTATACTGCTATCTGGGGCTCTGTATACTACTATCTGGTGCACTGTATACTGCTATATGATTACTCTGTATACTATCTGGTGCTCTGTAAAGTGATGCTGGTGATGCTGCATACCCTATCTGCTGATGCTGAGCTGTATTCTCCTGACACAAGGGGTGGAAACGATGTGGGGTGTGCTTATGAGAAGTAGGAGTGGTCAAAAAGGAAGGGTGGGGTCTGGCTCCCCCCATACTAAAATTTCACCAGCCACCACTGTTAGTAAGACAAAGAACAGATTGCACAATGCAATTTCCAATAGTAAACAATCAGAAATCTACCTGGTATAACCACATTTTTTTTTACATAAGTTAATGCATTTTGGCTTTTTTCATTTCATTACTTGTAATCCTACTTGTGTTGTTTAAAGCTGAACTCTAGGTACAAACAACCATTTATAGTTCAATAGATAAGTGCTCACCTATCAGATTCAAAATGTAATGATCTCCAGTTTTTCAGTGATTCATAATCATTATTAACAGGTGGCCTATTTATGAAGGCACCCATTTCCTATCATCCTCTCTACCCTGCCGAGAAGCACAGCACATAGATACTTGCGGCTGCCTAGCTACACTGGATGCTGACAAATCCTTGCAAGGCAGCAAAATAACAGCCAGGGCTGTATGTATACTGATGCCAGGGTTTTGCCTAGGAAAGTTTAGTGCCCGCAGTAGCAGGGTACACAGCTCTATTAGCTATCAAGTCCCTGCAGTGAGTTCTCTGCTCCCCTGTCAGTCAATTCCCATACAGTTGCTACAGAACTGCAAGTCATTGATTCAGTGTATCCACAACACTGCACATTTATAAAGCAGTGAATGTGACTTTCACCAAACATTCTCTGGTGGAGAATCAGTCACTGCCAATTAAAACATATGTACTGAAAAGATTCACGTGCAATGAATGTCAGATTCTCTGCTTCATAAATATGTTCCATAATGTGACCAGTATACCCTATCTGTATACCCTATCTTGGACCCTGAATACCCTATCTGGGGCACTGTATACCCTATCTGGGACCCTGTATACCCTATCTGGGACTATGTATACCCTATCTGGTGACTGTATACCCTATCTGGGACCCTGTATACCCTATATGGGGCTCTGTATACCCTATCTGGGACCCTGTATACAATATGGTGTTTGTATATCCTATCTGGGGCTCTGTGTACTGCTATCTGGGGCTCTGCATACTGCTACATGGTGACTGTATACTGCTATATGGGGCTCTGTATAGTGCTATTTGGGGGCCCTGTATACTGCTGTATGGTGACTGTATACTGCTATCTGGGGCTCTGGATACTGCTATATGGTGACTCTGTATACCCTATCTGGGGCTCTGTATACCCTATCTGGGGCTCTGTATACCCTATCTGGGACCCTGTATACCCTACCTGGGGCTCTGTATACCTTATCTGGTGACTGTATACCCTATGTGGGACCCTGCATACCCTATCTGGGATCCCGGGTACCCTATCTGGTGACTGTATACCCTATCTGGTGGCTGTATACCCTATCTGTCACCCTTAATACCCTATCTGGTGACTGTATACCCTATCTGGGACCCTGTATACCCTATCTGGGGCTCTGTATACCCTATCTGGCGACTGTATATTCTATCTGGGACCCTGCATACCCTATCTGGGACCCTGTATACCCTATCTGGTGACTGTATACCCTATCTGGGGCTCTGTATACCCTATCTGGGACCCTGTATACACTATCTGGGACCTTGTATGCCCTATCTGGGGCTCTGTATACCCAATCTGAGACTCTGTATACCCTATCTGGGGCTCTGTATACCCTATCTGGGACCCTGTATTCTTTATCTGGTGACTGTATACCCTATCAGGGGCTCTGTATTCTATCTCTGGGACCCTGTATACTGTATCTGTGGCTCTGTTTACCCTATCTGGGATCCTGTATACCCTATATGGTGACTGTATATCATATCTTTGCTCTGTGTACTGCTATCTGGGGCTCTGCATACTGCTATATGGTGACTGTATACTGCAATCTGGGGCTCTGTATACTGCTATCTGGGGGCCCTGTATACTGCTATATGGTGACTGTATGCTGCTATCTGGAGCTCTGTATACTGCTATATGGTGACTCTGTATTCCCCAATCTGTTGACTCTGTATAGTGCTATATGAGGACACTGTATACTGCTATATGGTGACTCTGTATACTGCTATCTGGGGCTCTGTATACTACTATCTGTGACTTTAACCAAACATTCTCTTGTGGGGAATCAGTCACTGCCAATTAAAACATATGTACTGAAAAGATTCACCTGCAATGAATTTCAGATTCTCTGCTTCATAAATATGCTCCATAATGTGACCAGTAAACTCCTTCCACTTAGCGCCCTGTATACCCCATCTGGTGGCTATATACCCTATCTGGAACCCTGTATACCCTATCTGGTGACTGCATACCCTATCTGGGGCTCTGTATACCCTATCTGGGACCCTGTATTCTTTATCTGGTAACTGTATACACTATCAGGGGCTCTGTATACCCTATCTGATGACTGTATACCCTATCTGGGACTCTGTATACCCTTTCTGAAGCTCTGTATACCCTAACTGGGACCCTGTATACCCTATCTGGGACCCTGTATACCCTATCTTGGACCCTGTATACCCTATCTGGGGCTCTGTATACCCTATCTGGTGACTGTATACCCAATCTGAGACTCTGTATACCCTATCTGGGGCTCTGTATACCCTATCTGGGACCCTGTATTCTTTATCTGGTGACTGTATACCCTATCAGGGGCTCTGTATTCCATATCTGGGACCCTGTATACTGTATCTGTGGCTCTGTATACCCTATCTGGGACCCTGTATACCCTATATGGTGACTGTATATCCTATCTGGGGCTCTGTGTACTGCTATCTGGGGCTCTGCATACTGCTATATGGTGACTGTATACTGCAATCTGGGGCTCTGTATACTGCTATCTGGGGGCCCTGTATACTGCTATATGGTGACTGTATGCTGCTATCTGGGGCTCTGTATACTACTATATGGTTACTCTGTATACCCCAATCTGTTGACTCTGTATAGTGCTATATGGGGACTCTGTATACTACTATATGGTGACTCTGTATACTGCTATCTGGGGCTCTGTATACTACTATCTGTGACTTTCACCAAACATTCTCTTGTGGGGAATCAGTCACTACCAATTAAAACATATGTACTGAAAAGATTCACCTGCAATGAATGTCAGATTCTCTGCTTCATAAATATGCTCCATAATGTGACCAGTAAACTCCTTCCACTTACCGCCCTGTATACCCCATCTGGTGATTATATACCCTATCTGGGACCCTGTATACCCTATCTGGGGCTCTGTATACCCTAACTCGGACCTTGTATACCCTATCTGGTGACTGCATACCCTATCTGGGGCTCTGTATACCCTATCTTGGACCCTGTATACTCTATCTGGGGCTCTGTATAACCTATCTGGGACCCTGTATTCTTTATCTGGTAACTGTATACACTATCAGGGGCTCTGTATGCCCTATCTGGGACCCTGTATACCCTATCTTGGACCCTGTATACCCTATATGGGGCTCTGTATACTCCTATCTGGTGATTCTCTATACCCCTATCTGGTAATGATGTATACCCTATCTGGTGATGCTGGGCTGTATACTCCTGACACAAGGGGTGGAAACTATGTGTGTGGGGCTTATGAGAAGTGGGAGGGGTCAAAAAGAAAGGGCGGGGTCTGGCGCCCCCATCCTAAAATTTCACCAGCCGCCAATGTTAGTAAGACAAAGAATAGATTGCACAATGCAATTTCCAATAATAACCAGATAATAATAATCAGAAACCTACCTGGTATAACCACATTTTTTTTACATAAGTTAATGCATTTTGGCTTTTTCCTTTTCATTACTTGTAACCCTACTTGTGTTGTTTAAAGCTGAACTCTAGGTACAAACAACCATTTATAGTTCAATAGATAAGTGCTCACCTATCAGATTCAAAATGTATAGATTTCCAGTTTTTCAGTGATTCATAATCATTATTAACAGGTGGCCTATTTATGAAGGGACACATTTCCTATCATCCTCTCTACCCGGCCATGGAGCACAGCACATAGATACTTGCTGTTGCATAGCTACACTGGATACTGACAAATCCTTGCAAGGCACCAAAATAACAGCCAGGGCTGTATGTATACTGATGCCAGGGTTTTGCCTAGGAAAGTTTAGTGCCCGCAGTAGCAGGGTACACAGCTCTACTAGCTATCAAGATCCACCTGCAATGAATGTCAGGTTCTCTGCTTCATAAATATGCTCCATAATGTGACCAGTAAACTACTTACACTTGCTGCCCTGTATACCCCATCTGGTGACTGTATACCCTATCTGGGGCTCTGTATACCCTATCTAGGACCTTGTGTACCCTATCTGGTGACTATATACCCTATTGGGGGCTCTGTATACCCTATCTGGAACCCTGTATACCCCATCTTGGACCCTGCATACCCTATCTGGAGCTCTGTATACCCTATCTGGGACCCTGTATACTATATCTGGGGCTCTGTATATCCTATCTGGGGCTCTGTATTTACTATCTGGGGCTCTGTATACCCTATCTTGGACTCTGTATACCCTATCTGGGGCACTGTATACCCTATCTGGGACCCTGTATACCCTATCTGGGACTCTGTATACCTTATCTGGTGACTGTATACCCTATCTGGGACCCTGTATACCCTATATGGGGCTCTGTATACCCTATCTGGGACCCTGTATACTCTATCTGGGACTCTGTATACCTTATCTGGTGACTGTATACCCTATCCCTATACCCATTTTTTTCATAAGTTAATGCATTTTGGCTTTTTCCTTTTCATTACTTGTAACCCTACTTGTGTTGTTTAAAGCTGAACTCTAGGTACAAACAACCATTTATAGTTCAATAGATAAGTGCTCACCTATCAGATTCAAAATGTAATGATCTTCAGTTTTTCAGTGATTCAAAATCATTATTAACAGGTGGCCTATTTATGAAGGCACAAATTTCCTATCATCCTCTCTACCCTGCCGAGAAGCACAGCACATAGATACTTGCTGTTACCTAGCTACACTGGATACTGACAAATCCTTGCAAGGCAGCAAAATAACAGCCAGGGCTGTATGTATACTGATGCCAGGGTTTTGCCTAGGAAAGTTTAGTGCCCGCAGTAGCAGGGTACACAGCTCTCCTAGCCATCAAGTCCCTGCAATGATGACAGTGGAGTTCTCTGCTCCCCGTCAGTCAATTCCCATACAGTTGCTACAGGACTGCCAGTCATTGATTAAGTATATCCACAACACTGCACATTTATAAAGCAGTGAATGTGACTTTCACCAAACATTATCTGGTGGAGAATCAGTCACTGCCAATTAAAACATATGTACTGAAAAGATTCACCTGCAATGAATGTCAGATTCTCTGCTTCATAAATATGCTCCATAATGTGACCAGTAAACTCCCTCCACTTGCTGCTCTGTATACCCCATCTGGTGACTATATACCCTATCTGGGACCCTGTATACCCTATCTGGGGCTCTGTATACCCTAACTAGGAACTTGTATACCCTATCTGGTGACTGTATACCCTATCTGGGGCTCTGTATACCCTATCTGGGACCCTGTATACCCTATCTGGGTCTCTGTATACCCTATCTGGGACCCTGTATTCTTTATCTGGTGACTGTATACACTATCAGGGGCTCTGTATACCCTATCTGGTGACTGTATACCCTACCTGGGACTCTGTATACCCTATCTGGGGCTCTGTATACCCTATCTTGGACCCTGTATACCCTATCCGTGGCTCTGTATACCCTATCTGGTGACTGTATACTCTGTCACCCTTAATACCCTATCTGGGGCTCTGTATACCCTATATGGGGCTCTGTATACCCTTTCTGGGACCCTGTATACCCTATCTGGGACTCTGTATACCCTATCTGGTGACAGTATACCCTATCTGGTGACTGTATACCCTATCTGGGGCTCTGTATACCCTATCTGGGACCCTGTATACCCTATCTGGGACCCAGTATTCTTTATCTGGTGACTGTATACACTATCAGGGGCTCTGTATACCGTATTTGGTGACTGTATAACCTATCTGGGACTCTGTATACCCTATCTGGGGCTCTGTATACCCTATCTTGGGCCCTGTATACCCTATCTGTGGCTCTGTATACCCTATCTGGTGACTGTATACCCTATCTGTCATCCTTAATACCCTATCTGGGGCTCTGTATACCCTATATGGGGCTCTGTATACCCTTTCTGGGACCCTGTATACACTATCTGGGACTCTGTATACCCTATCTAGTGACAGTATACCCTATCTGGTGACTGTATACCCTATCCCTATACCCATTTTTTTTACATAAGTTAATGCATTTTGGCTTTTTCCTTTTCATTACTTGTAAACCTACTTGTGTTCTTTAAAGCTGAACTCTAAGTACAAACAACCATTTATAGTTCAATAAATAAGTGCTCACCTATCAGATTCAAAATGTAGTATTCTCCAGTTTTTCAGTGATTCATAATCATTATTAACAAGTGGCCTATTTATGAAGGCACCCATTTCCTATCATCCTCTCTACCCTGCCGAGGAGCACAGCACATAGATACTTGCTGTTGCCTAGCTACACTGGTTACTGATAAATCCTTGCAAGGCAGCAAAATAACAGCCAGGGCTGTATGTATACTGATGCCAGGGTTTTGCCTAGGAAAGTTTAGTGCCCGCAGTAGCAGGGTACACAGCTCTACTAGATATCAAGTCCCTGCAACGATGACAGTGGAGTTCTCTGCTCCCCGTCAGTCAATTCCCATACAGTTGCTACAGAACTGCCAGTCATTGTTTAAGTGTATGCACAACACTGCACATTTATAAAGCAGTGAATGTGACTTTTACCAAACATTCTCTGGTGGAGAATCAGTCACTGGCAATTAAAACATATGTACTGAAAAGATTTACCTGCAATGAATGTCAGATTCTCTGCTTCATAAATATGCTCCATAATGTGACCAGTAAACTCCCTCCACTTGCTGCCCTGTATACCCCATCTGGTGACTATATACCCTATCTGGGACCCTGCATACCCTATCTGGGGTTCTGTATACCCTAACTAGGAACTTGTATACCCTATCTGATGACTGTATACCCTATCTGGGGCTCTGTATACCCTATCTGGGACCCTGTATACCCTATCTGGGTCTCTGTATACCCTATCTGGGACCCTGTATTCTTTATCTGGTGACTGTATACACTATCAGGGGCTCTGTATACCCTATCTGGTGACTGTATACCCTATCTGGGACTCTGTATACCCTATCTGGGGCTCTGTATACCCTATCTGGGACCCTGTATACCCTATCTTGGACCCTGTATACCCTATATGGGGCTCTGTATACCCTATCCGGTGACTGTATACCCTATCTGTCACCCTTAATACCCTATCTGGGGCTCTGTATACCCTATATGGGGCTCTGTATACCCTATCTGGGACCCTGTATACCCTATCTGGTGACTGTATACCCTATCCCTATACCCATTTTTTTTACATAAGTTAATGCATTGTGGCTTTTTCCTTTTCATTACGTGTAAACCTACTTGTGTTCTTTAAAGCTGAACTCTAGGTACAAACAACCATTTATAGTTCAATATCGATCATCTCGACACATGGGACGATGACGCCCGTGATGTGAAAGGATCCGTTTTGGGACCGTAGTCATATGTATGTCGGGACCGACATTAAAAGACGGAACGTTCCTAAACAGTCATTGGTCGCATCGATCCGTTGTTGTTCATAGATACACGACACGAGGAGCCGTCCCATCTCTCCTACTATCCTTTACCCACGGAAGTATTTATCCGGTGGACAATTATTACTAATACTTAGTGACTTTTTGACCTCTTATGATGTAAAACTTAGACTATCCACTCGTGAATAAATAACTTGATATTTACCAACAAACATGGATCTCAAGTCGA
>BLSH010560142.1:398019-410138 GCA_018402905.1 Glandirana rugosa | reverse complement strand
TCTCTGGTGGAGAATCAGTCACTGGCAATTAAAACATATGTACTGAAAAGATTTACCTGCAATGAATGTCAAATTCTCTGCTTCATAAATATGCTCCATAATGTGACCAGTAAACTCCCTCCACTTGCTGCCCTGTATACCCCATCTGGTGACTATATACCCTATCTGGGACCCTGCATACCCTATCTGGGGTTCTGTATACCCTAACTAGGAACTTGTATACCCTATCTGATGACTGTATACCCTATCTGGGGCTCTGTATACCCTATCTGGGACCCTGTATACCCTATCTGGGTCTCTGTATACCCTATCTGGGACCCTGTATTCTTTATCTGGTGACTGTATACACTATCAGGAGCTCTGTATACCCTATCTGGTGACTGTATACCCTATCTGGGACCCTGTATACCCTATCTGGTGACTGTATACCCTATCCTTATACCCATTTTTTTTACATAAGTTAATGCATTTTGGCTTTTTCCTTTTCATTAATTGTAAACCTACTTGTGATCTTTAAAGCTGAACTTTAGGTACAAACAACCATTTATAGTTCAATAAATAAGTGCTCACCTATCAGATTCAAAATGTAGTATTCTCCAGTTTTTCAGTGATTCATAATCATTATTAACAGGTGGCCTATTTATGAAGGCACAAAGGGAAAGAGGCGCCTCTAAGTGTAATATGCATAGTTTATTTATGAAAACATCAGGATTAAAAACACTCACATTTGAGCTGAGTAAATAAGCATGAAAGTTCAGTCCAGGGTGGTCGTCACTGTAGCAAGGTCCAGGTGCAGCTGGTAGAAGCACAGGCAGGTTGGAGGAAGCCATTCGGCGCAGTTGAATGGAAAAGCCGGCGGGCTCCAGAACGAGGCTTGGAACACAAACAATGGGCACAGGCCAGTGACGTCACCAGTATGTGACACGTTTCCTCGGCGTCCGGCTCTGTTGGTGAGAGAGCCGCGCCTCTTCATCAGACAGGGACTGCACAGGATTGGGCAGTGTCCTATAAATAGTAGTGAGCTAAGGGAGGGGCTGGTGAGGAGGTTGGGCTGCATGGAGAGTAGGTAAACAATGCGGTATGGTAACTAGGAAACTGATTGCACCAAACATGAGTCATGCCATAAGAAAACGAAACAAAAACAATGAAGACAATCAATCGATCCTAAAAGCGAAAATACAATGATACACTCAGTAATAAAAAGCAATAAAAAGCAATGGTAAAAACAGTAATGACAACAATAATAATAAAAGCGAGCTGCCCAGGTTATTTTGGGCGCCACTGGAGTGATCTATGAGCAATAAATGCTACGCAAAAACTGCACTTGGAAGCCAATATACTAAAAAAATAAATAAAATATATATATATATATATATATAAAATATAATATATAATATAGCCACAACAAAACCTAGCTGAGGGCTAATTAGAAAAAATGGATGATAATAAAATTGCCAATAAATGGAAAAACCTGAAAAAATTATTATTATATTGTGTTGTATAAATGCCTGTGTGCACACCCATATGCACAAAAATGCGTACACAAGAGAGACACCAGGCCCATACACACAACACTACAACCCACATTGTGGAGTGCAGTTGGGGCATGTGCTGTGATATAAGTAGAGACGTATATGTGAATATGTATAACTGAGGCCCCCCTTGCTTCTCTCTATATGGAGCATGGGCTAACAGTCATAACTGCATACCATGTGTATGTATATGTATGTGTATATGTGTGGGCCCAGAAGAGGTAGGGAGGGGGAGGGGGAGAGAGACTACAAAATCGAGGAAGTCTCTATACTCTCGTTCAGGCCCCCAGGAGAAAGAATGTCCAGCGTGTAGATCCAATATGTTTCACGTGCACACAGTTTCTTAAACCGTTCTGCCTCTGGGAGAGTCTGGGGTATTTGTTCAATAACCCAGACTCTTAGGCCCACTGTAGACTTTTTATGTTTTTCCAGAAAATGCCTGGGCACGCTGTGATAGTCCTTGCCCTCCTTGATGAGTCTGCGGTGCTCCCCAAAACTGACATCTAATGGGGCGTATCGTGCGGCCCACGTACAACAGGCCACACGGTCATGTGAGTCCATAGACCACAAAATTGGATGAGCAGTTGTAAAACTCGTTGAGCGTGTAAGTTTTGCCTTTAGTGTTAAAAGATGTCTGGCCATGATTCACAAAGGCACAAGTTTTACATAAAGACTTACGGCATTGAAACATGCCTACCAAGGGAATGAGAGTAGGTATGTCAAGTTTGTTGCTCTGACTTCTCATTTTACTGGGGGCGATCCTACCTTTGAGACTGGGAGCTCTCCGGTATGTGATACGAGATTCAGAGGGCAATGACCCTTTGAGGTAAGGGTCTTGTAGTAAGATATACCAATGCTTTGATAATATCTTTTCCATCCTGCGATGTTGGGCGTGGAAAGTGGTAATAAACCGGAAGGAATGGTTTTCTACAGATGGTTTTTTGGGGGGGCTTTCCCTCTTTGTAGAGTTCATAGGCTTCTTCCACCAATAGATCAGGGTAGGCCTTATCTCGAAACTTGTTTCTAAGTAGAGCCCGTTGGGAGACATAATCCTTAGTGGATGTACAGTTGTTCCTTAGTCTACAAAACTGCCCCTTGGGGATGTTCTTTTTCCATGGGGGATAGTAGCAGCTATTATAGTGTAGAAAGGAATTACCGGATGTTGGCTTGGTGTAATTCCTGGCCTGAATTTGTTCACCTTCATGGAACAATTCTAGGTCCAGGAATGCCAGAGTGTCGGGGCTCGAAACATGAGTAAAGGCCAAGCCATGGGGGTTGTCATTGTTTTTGTTTCGTTTTCTTATGGCATGACTAATGTTTGGTGCGATCAGTTTCCTAGTTACCATACCGCATTGTTTACCTACTCTCCATGCAGCCCAACCTCCTCACCAGCCCCTCCCTTAGCTCACTACTATTTATAGGACACTGCCCAATCCTGTGCAGTCCCTGTCTGATGAAGAGGCGCGGCTCTCTCACCAACAGAGTCGGACGCCGAGGAAACGCGTCACATACTGGTGACGTCACTGGCCTGCGCCCGTTGTTTGTGTTCCAAGCCTCGTTCTGGAGCCCGCCGGCTTTTCCATTCAACTGCTCCGAACGGCTTCCTCCAACCAGCCTGGGCTTCTACCAGATGCACCCGGACCTTGCTACAGTGACAACCATCCTGGACTGCACTTTCATGCTTATTTACTCAGCTCAAATGTGAGTGTTTTTAATCCTGATGTTTTCATAAATAAACTGTGCATATTACACTTAGAGGCGCCTCTTTCCCTTTGTTTTTTCAGCGTTGGAGTCTGGTTCTGCTCTGTTTTCTGGATGGCTGCCTAAAGTGTCCATGGACTCATAGACTGATATCTGCCTATTGATATATGGTTATATTTTCCAAATTATCATACTACGTGTGTTATGTGTTTACACACTCTGATTTATATCCATACTTGTATTTTTATTGATAACAGTATGCACATTCCCATAATGTTGTCCTCATCATTATTTTGACCCATATAAGGTCTTGTCTTTATGCCACCTCCTATATACAAATGCATGGTTGTGTGCATACACCCACCTTGTGTTTCTGCTATTTATGAAGGCACCCATTTCCTATCATCCTCTCTACCCTGCCGAGGAACACAGCACATAGATACTTGCTGTTGCCTAGCTACACTGGTTACTGACAAATCCTTGCAAGAAAGCAAAATAACAGCCAGGGCTGTATGTATACTGATGCCAGGGTTTTGCCTAGGAAAGTTTAGTGCCCCCAGTAGCAGGGTACACAGCTCTACTAGCTATCAAGTCCCTGCAACGATGACAGTGGAGTTCTCTGTTCCCATCAGTCAATTCCCATACAGTTGCTACAGAACTGCCAGTCATTGATTAAATGTATCCACAACACTGCACATTTATAAAGCAGTGAATGTGACTTTCACCAAACATTCTCTGGTGGAGAATCAGTCACTGCCAATTAAAACATATGTACTGAAAAGATTCACCTGCAATGAATGTCAGATTCTCTGCTTCATAGATATGCTCCATAATGTGACCAGTAAACTCCCTCCACTTGCTGCCCTGTATACCCCATCTGGTGACTATATACCCTATCTGGGACCCTGCATACCCTATCTGGGACTCTGTATACCCTAACTAGGAACTTGTATACCCTATCTGGTGACTGTATACCCTATCTGGGGCTCTGTATACCCTATCTGGGACCCTGTATACCCTATCTGGGTCTCTGTATACCCTATCTGGGTCTCTGTATACCCTATCTGGGACCCTGTATTCTTTATCTGGTGACTGTATACACTATCAGGGGCTCTGTATACCCTATCTGGTGACTGTATACCCTATCTGGGACTCTGTATACCCTATCTGGGGCTCTGTATACCCTATCTGGGACCCTGTATACCCTATATTGGACCCTGTATACTCTATATGGGGCTCTGTATACCCTATCTGGTGACTGTATACCCTATCTGTCACCCTTAATACCCTATCTGGGGCTCTGTATACCCTATATGGGGCTCTGTATACCCTATCTGGGACCCTGTATACCCTATCTGGTGACTGTTTACCCTATCTGGGGCCCTGTATACCCTATCTGGTGACAGTATACCCTATCTGGGACCCTGTATACCCTATCTGGTGACTGTATACCCTATCCCTATACTCATTTTTTTTTACATAAGTTAATGCATTGTGGCTTTTTCCTTTTCATTACGTGTAAACCTACTTGTGTTCTTTAAAGCTGAACTTTAGGTACAAACAACCATTTATAGTTCAATAAAGAAGTGCTCACCTATCAGATTCAAAATGTAGTATTCTCCAGTTTTTCAGTGATTCATAATCATTATTAACAGGTGGCCTATTTATGAAGGCACCCATTTCCTATCATCCTCTCTACCCTGCCGAGGAGCACAGCACATAGATACTTGTTGTTGCCTAGCTACGCTGGTTACTGACAAATCCTTGCAAGGCAGAAAATTACAGCCAGGGCTGTATGTATACTGATGCCAGGGTTTTGCCTAGGAAAGTGTAGTGCCCGCAGTAGCAGGGTACACAGCTCTACTAGCTATCAAGTTCCAGCAACGATGACAGTGGAGTTCTCTGCTCCTCGTCAGTCAATTTCCATACAGTTGCTACAGAACTGCCAGTCATTGATGCAGTGTATACACAACACTGCACATTTATAAAGCAGTGAATGTGACTTTCACCAAACATTGTCTGGTGGAGAATCAGTCACTGCCAATTAAAACATATGTATTGAAAAGATTCACCTGCAATCAATGTCAGATTCTCTGCTTCATAAATATGCTCCATAATGTGACCAGTAAACTCCTTCCACTTGCTGCCCTGTATACCCCATCTAGTGACTATATACCCTATCTGGGACCCTGTATACCCTAACTCGGACCTTGTATTCCCTATCTGGTGACTGTATACCCTATCGGAGGCTCTGTATACCCTATATTGGACCCTGTATACTCTATCTGGGGCTCTGTATACCCTATCTGGGACCCTGTATTCTTTATCTGGTGACTGTATACAGGGGCTCTGTATACCCTATCTGATGACTGTATACCCTATCTGGGACTCTGTATACCCTATCTGGGGCTCTGTATACCCTATCTGGTGACTGTATACAATATCTGGGACCCTGTATACCCTATTTGGTGACTGTATACCCTATCTGGGGCTCTGTATACCCTATCTGGCACACTGTATGCCCTATCTGAGACCCTGTATACCCTATCGGGGGCTCTGTATACCCTATCTGGTGACTGTATACCCCATCTGAGACTCTGTATACCCTATCTGGGGCTCTGTATAGCCTATCTAGGGCTCGGTATACCCTATTCGGGACCCTGTATTCTTTATCTGGTGATTGTATACCCTATCAGGGGCTCTGTATACCCTATCTGGGACACTGTATACCCTATCTGGTGACTTTATTCCCTATCTGGAACCCTGTATACCCTATCTGTGGCTCTGTATACCCTATCTGGGACCCTGTATACCCTATATGGTGACTGTATATCCTATCTGGGGCTCTGCATACTGCTATATGGTGACTGTATACTGCTATCTGGAGCTCTGTATACTGCTATCTGGGGGCCCTGTGTACTGCTATATGGTGACTGTATACTGCTATCTGGGGCTCTGTATACTGCTATATGGTGACTCTGTATACCCCAATCTGTTGACTCTGTATATTGCTATATGGTGACTCTGTATACTGCTATCTGGGGCTCTGTATACTACTATCTGGGGCTCTGTATACTGCTATGTGATTATTCTGTATACTGCTATCTGGTGCTCTGAAAGTGTATACTGCTATCTGGTTAATCTGTATACCCCTATCTGGGGCTCTGTATACTCCAATCTGGTGATTCTGTATACCTCTATCTGGCGATGATATATAATCTATCTGGTGATGCTAGGCTGTATACTCCTGACACAAGGGGTGGAAACTATGTGGGGTGGGGCTTATGAGAAGCGGGAGGGGTCAAAAAGGAAAGGCAGGGTCTGGCGCCCCCATCCTTAAATTTCACCAGCCGCCACTGTTAGTAAGACAAAGAACAGATTGCACAATGCAATTTCCAATAGTAAACAATCAGAAACTTCCTTGGTATAACCAGATTATTTATACATCAGTTAGTGTATTTTAGTTTTTCCTTTTCAATACTTGTAATCCTACTTGTATTGTTTAAAGCTGAACTCTAGGTACAAACAACCATTTATAGTTCAATAGATAAGTGCTCACCTATCAGATTCAAAATGTAATGATCTCCAGTTGTTCAATGATTCATAATCATTATTAACAGGTGGCCTATTTATGAAGGCACCCATTTCCTATCATCCTCTCTACCCTGCCGAGAAGCACAGCACATAGATACTTGCTGTTGCCTTGCTATACTGGATACTGACAAATCCTTGCAAGGCAGCAAAATAACAGCCAGGGCTGTATGTATACTGATGCCAGGGTTTTGCCTAGGAAAGTTTAGTGCCCGCAGTAGCAGGGTACACAGCTCTACTAGCTATCAAGTCCCTGCAGCGATGACAGTGGAGTTCTCTGCTCCCCTGCCAGTCAATTCCCATACAGTTGCTACAGAACTGCGAGTCATTGATTCAGTGTATCCACAACACTGCACATTCATAAAGCAGTAAATGTGACTTTCACCAAACATTCTCTGGTGGAGAATCAGTCACTGCCAATTAAAACATATGTACTGAAAAGATTCACCTGCAATAAATTTCAGATTCTCTGCTTCATAAATATGCTCCATAATGTGACCAGTAAACTCCTTCCACTTGCTGCCCTGTATACTCCATCTGGTGACTGTATACCCTATCTGGGGCTCTGTATACCCTATCTTGGACCCTGTATACCCTGGCTGGGGCACTGTATACCCTATCTGGGACCCTGTATACCCTATCTGGGGCCCTGTATACCCTATATGGGGATCTGTATACTCTATCTGGGACCCTATATACCCCATATGGTGACTGTATATCCTATCTGGGGCTCTGTGTACTGCTATCTGGGGCTCCGCATACTGCTATATGGTGACTGTATACTGCTATATGGGGACTCTGTATACTACTATATGGTGACTCTGTACACTGCTATCTGGGGCTCTGTATACTACTATCTGGGGCTCTGTATACTGCTATATGATCACTCTATATACTGCTACCTGGTGCTCTGTAAGTGTATACTGCAATCTGATGACTCTGTATACCCCTATCTGGGGCTCTGTATACTCCTATCTGGTGACTCTGTATACCCCTATCTGGTGATGATGTATACCCTATTTGGTGATGCTGGGCTGTATACTCCTGACACAAGGGGTGGAAACTATATGGGGTGGGGCTCATGAGAAGTGGGAGGGGTCAAAAAGGAAGGGCGGGGTCTGGCGCCCCCATCCTAAAATTTCACCAGCCGCCACTGTTAGTAAGACAAAGAACAGATTGCACAATGCATTTTCCAATAGTAAACAATCAGAAATCTACCTGGTATAACCACATTTTTTTTACATAAGTTAATGCATTTTGGCTTTTTTCATTTCATTACTTGTAATCCTACAGGTGGCCTATTCATGAAGGCACCCATTTCCTATCATCCTCTCTACCCTGCCGAGGGGCACAGCACATAGATACTTGCTGTTGTCTAGCTACGCTGGTTACTGACAAATCCTTGCAAGGCAGCAAAATAACAGCCAGGGCTGTATGTATACTGATGCCAGGGTTTTGCCTAGGAAAGTTTAGTGCCCGCTGTAGCAGGGTACACAGCTCTACTTGCTATCAAGTCCCTGCAACGATGACAGTGGAGTTCTCTGCTCCTCATCAGTCAATTCCCATACAGTTGCTACAGAACTGCCAGTCATTCATTAAGTGTATCCACAACACTGCACATTTAAAAAGCAGTGAATGTGACTTTCACCAAACATTCCCTGGTGGAGAATCAGTCACTGCCAATTAAAACATATGTACTGAAAAGATTCACGTGCAATGAATGTCAGATTCTCTGCTTCATAAATATGCTCCATAATGTGACCAGTAAACTCCCTCCACTTGCTGCCCTGTATACCCCATCTGGTGACTATATACCCTATCTGGGACCCTGCATACCCTATCTGGGGCTCTGTATACCCTAACTAGGAACTTGTATACCCTATCTGGTGACTGTATACCCTATCTGGGGCTCTGTATGCCCTATCTGGGACCCTGTATACCCTATCTATGGCTCTGTATACCCTATCTGTTGACTGTATACCCTATCTGAGACTCTGTAAACCCTATCTGGGGCTCTGTATACCCTATCTGGGGCTCTGTATACCCTATCTGGGACCCTGTATACTTTATCTGGTGACTGTATACCCTATCTGGGGCTCTGTATACCCTATCTGGGACCCTGTATACCCTATATGGTGACTGTATATCCTATCTGGGGCTCTGTGTACTGCTATCTGGGGCTCTGCATACTGCTATATGGTGACTGTATAGTGCTATCTTGGGCTCTGTATACTGCTATCTCGGGGCCCTGTATACTGCTATATGGTGACTGTATACTGCTATATGGGGACTCTGTATACTGCTATATGGCGACTCTGTATACTGCTATCTGGGGTTCTGTATACTACTATTTGGGGCTCTGTATACTGCTATATGATTACTCTGTATACTGCTATCTGGTGCCTCTGTATACCCCTATATGGGGCTCTGTATACCCCTATCTGGTGATGCTGTATACCCTATCTGGTGATGCTGGGCTGTATACTCCTGACACAACTATTGGAAAGTATGTGGGGTGGGGCTTATGAGAAATGGGAGGGGTCAAAAAAGAAGGGCGGGGTCTGGCGCCCCCATCCTAAAATGTCACCAGCCGCCACTGTTAGTAAGACAAAAACAGATTGCACAATGCAATTTCCAATAGTAAACAATCAGAAACTTCCCTGGTATAACCACATTTTTTTACATAAGTTAATGCATTTTGGCTTTTTCCTTTTCATTACTTGTAACTCTACTTGTGTTGGTTAAAGCTGAACTCTAGGTACAAACAACCATTTATAGTTCAATAGAAAAGTGCTCACCTATCAGTTTCAAAATGTAGTGATCTCCAGTTTTTCAGTGATTCATAATCATTATTAACAAGTGGCCTATTTATGAAGGCACCCATTTCCTATCATCCTCTCTTCCCTGCCGAGGAGCACAGCACATAGATACTTGCTGTTGTCTAGCTACACTGGATACTGACAAATCCTTGCAAGGCAGCAAAATAACAGCCAGGGCTGTATGTATACTGATGCCAGGGTTTTTCCTAGGAAAGTTTAGTGCCCGCAGTAGCAGGGTACACAGCTCTACTAGCTATCAAGTCCCTGCAGCGATGACAGTTGAGTTCTCTGCTCCCCTGCCAGTCAATTCCCATACAGTTGCTACAGAACTGCCAGTCATTGATTCAGTGTAACCACAACACTGCACATTTATAAAGCAGTGAATGTGACTTTCACCAAACATTCCCTGGTGGAGAATCAGTCACTGCCAATTAAAACATATGTACTGAAAAGATTCACCTGCAATGAATGTCAGATTCTCTGCTTCATAAATATGCTTTATAATGTGACCAGTAAACTCCTTCCACTTGCTGCCACTGGTAAGTGGACTAGTGCCTCTGTAATGACAACACAGAGGAGAACTCAATATACACAAAAGTCCTTTTGGGACTTTTAAGGTGCCATAAAATGATACAAATCATAAAACTATGGTCTGTGATATTTTATGGCACCATAAACGGCCCAAAAAAGTTTTGTTTGGATTGAGAAAATTAATATTTTGTCTACCAAAGTACCTTTATAAACGTCCTTGTGGTCAGGGGATTAAAACAAGCTCATGACTGATGCTACAGCTATGAGATTGGTACTATTTTTTTCCACTGGCTCATTACTGTCATGTAAAAGCTCCTGCTTGTTAGCCCCCTTATGATAGCAAGAGTGTTAAATAAAAAGTAAATAAAAAATTGTAAAAGCACCCCTACTGCCTGCCCACAGGCCTGAATGCAAAAGCATTTGTAGGGCAAACGTGCATATAAATGTCAATTGAGCCACATATGTGAGGTATCGAGACCAATAATTCTAGTACCAAATTTCCTGCTTAACTAATAACCTGTAAAGCACTGTAAAGTGTACACCATTAACAATTTGGGGTACCATAGTTTTTTGCCATTTCACAGGTGCACACAATTTTAAAGCTTGACATGTTGGTTCATATTTACTCAATGCAACCGCATCTTTTATATTTTACAAAATCCTAGATGTTATATTGTGTTTGTGCGCACTAACACTAATTTTTGTTTATTTTTTTTCCAGAAAACAAATGTTTGATAAACAGTTGTGCAAATATCACGTAACATAAAAATTGCAACTGCCTCCATTTTATCCACTTGCAGACCGCAAAACATTTATATACAGTTAGGAATTGAAGAGATAGCTCTGCGCTACCACTTGATGGCTTTTATCAAAAATTAAGTGGGTCAAATGGTGTGGACAGCTGCTGATACTTAATAGTTATCCGTGACTATTTTATAAGACTGAAAACCAAGGGGAATAGTTCAGCGCTATCTCTATTGAATAATATATATCACGTGTGTGATCTAGTGCAATATAACATTCACATATTTAATATAACAAAACTTAACGTGATGATAATACAGGTATTTAGGGCTTATGTCTCAAGGGTGAACACCTAATAGACCTGTAGATTATGGTGTGTGCCTCAAGGATGGACACAAATAACATTCATAATAACTTCAAATGAATTAGTGATTAGTGAACTCAAACATGCATGTATAAAAAACAAAAACTAGGGCACATCTTAAAGATACTAAGCATATTTTACAAATATTGGAAAAATTTGAGGTAACAGAAAAGCCCATACTTATGGCAGCAGCCGATGTGTCTGCACTTTACACCATCATTAAGCACCATCAAGCCTGTGAAGCAGCAAAATGGGCACTTAGGAAATACTGTACGCTCCCATGTGTACAAAGAAAATACCTAATTAAATGTATAGATTATAGTCTAAAAAACAACTACTTTTGGTACCAACACAAGTATTACCATCAGAAAATGGGAGTAGTGATGGGAGCTAAATTCGCACAAAGCATTGCCAATTTATATATGGCACAGTGGGAAGAAGAGGTCATCTACCCAAATAAGCCCCCTGAATTAGTAATGTACAAAAGATATATAGACAAAATTATCATCTTTTGGAAGGGAACCAAAGAAAAACTAGTACTCTTTCTACATGGTCTAAATCAGAATGATAGAAACATCAAACTCACCTGGGAGATAAATAAAAACAAAATCTCCTATTTAGATCTTGAGATAACACAGACAGATAATAGACTAATTACCAAAAGTTTCTTTAACTACTTAACAACCGCCCCATAGACAATTGACGTCTACAGGGCGGTTGCTTAATTCTGGGAGGACGTCTATTGACGTCCTCCCAGAATCGCGGGGCGCGCACACGGGATAATTCGTTGGCGGGACATCTGCAGTTAACAGATACCCCGCCAACAATTCATCAATT
>BLSH010560142.1:371152-384956 GCA_018402905.1 Glandirana rugosa | reverse complement strand
AGTTGATGTTGGAGGTCTTTGGAGGTGGTCTGTGGGCTGTTTTTGACCGTTCTCACCATCCTTCGCCTTTGCCTCTCCAATATTTTATGTGGCCTGCCACTTCTGGTCTTAACAAGAACTGTGCCTGTGGTCTTCCATTTCCTCACTATGTTCCTCACAGTGGACACTGACAGCTTATATCTCTGTGATAACTTTTTGTAGCCTTCTCCTAAACCATAATGTAGAACAATCTTTGTTTTCAGGTCATTTGAGAGTTGTTTTGAGATGTTTCCACTCTTCAGAGGAGAGTCAAAGAGAACAACAACTTGTGATTGGCCACGTTAAATACATTTTCTCATGATTGGATGCACCTGTCTATGAAGTTTAAGGCTTAATGAGCTCACCAAGCCAATTGTGTATTCCAATTAATCAGTGCCAAGTAGTTACAGGTATTCAAATCAACAAAATGACAAGGGTGCCCACATTTATGCACCTGTCTAATTTCACTTTGATGCATATTGTACATTTTATGTTAATCCAATAAACCTAATTTCACTACTGAAATATTACTGTGTCCTTCAGTTTTTTGATAGATCAAAATTAAATTGCTGATCCAAACACCCAAATATTTATAAATGACAATCATGGAACTTGTCAGGGGTTCCTAAACTTTTGCATTCAACTGTATATGGTCTGTAAAAATATTTTTGAAAGATGTGATTCCTCTATGGACAGTCTCTCTCATCTCAGGCCACAAAGTTCTAGTCCTCAGCTGGGTTTGTTACTCCAAAGCATTTGTCCTCAGTCTTTCTTGGTTTACATTCTCTTTCTACATGCAAGTATGATTCTTGCATGCCTACAAGATTTCAAGGGTGCTTTATTTAAAAACCAACTATAGGAACTACCCTAGTGGGTGAACAAAAAATGAAGTCCTGACTATTATGCTGAGCACTGCTTTAAATATGTAGTCCTGTTGACAGTGTTCACGTGGTAAGCAAAGGAAATTCCATTCTATCCAAAAGAAACCTTTTGGCTGGAGTTATATTTGAACAAAACAGCTATTATGTATATTGTATTTACCAGCATCTATAATTGTTATTTGTTCATTTTAATAATTAGTACCATGGAAGTATATAGCTTGCCTGATCTATTGTTTATAATATTATAGCACAGTAGCAAGTGCCCATCTTAATTGTATGAAGTTGCCATTTGATTTTAATATCCTCCACTATAACATCTAGAATAGAGAAAATATAATTTTAATCATTAAGCTATGAAAAATTGTGTTACTCTCTTTAGATATGTTAAGAAACCACTTAAAATGTTGTTTATACATTATATTTTATACAATATACTACAAAATGTTGGAATGTATATCTTTTTGCATCCTTCTGTCGAGGGTAATATGCAAGAAATTGTCAACAAATGGAGCTGGGCACTGCCATCAGGCACATTTAACAAATCAGAAAAACTGCTTTAAATTAATGTACAGTGGGGGGTCTTCCTTTAAATGTAACCTCAAAAGTGACATGGGGATCTTGGAATTTCTGGCCATTGCACCACTATACCACTTTCCTAGCAACACCTTCAGGAATAGCACAATAGGCACGAAAACAAAAGCATAGCCTAGAAGTGGCCTCTAATGGTGGCAACCCCCACCCCCACTGGAGGCTGCCAAGATAGACCCCTTTCACATGGGTGTCTCCGCTAAGCAGAATCTGCTTGCTTAGCTGCGGATCTTCTCTTTGATCCCCTCTGAGCAGGTGGATGTCAGGCCCGTGTCCACTATGCAGAGCGTACACGGACACAGTCCCCTTCTCTATGGGTTAATCAAATTGAAATGGACCACCTGTCCATTGCCATCTGATCCGCCAGACAGATGGAAAATAGGACCACTATCCGTCTGTTTTTGGCAGACAGAATCAGATCGGATGGCGACGTGTCAGCGGACATGTGTTTGCTGACATCCGCCGCTCCATAGAGGACAATGCAGGGTCCAATTAGGTCTGAAAAACTGGCAGGTGGACCTGATTGGACAACCCGTGTGAAACTAGCCTTAGTCAAAAAGTAGTGCATAGTGCAACTGGTCAATGACATAACAACCAAAGGGGCAGGTGCTGTGTCCTTCAATAATAGCAGAACTAAAAGGATTTTATGGTGAATTTTCTTTTCCATTTATTGGTGGACACATCAGAAATCTTGAATTTCTAACCATTAGGGTGTCCCAAATCAGTGTATACCAATGGATGGGGAAAACAACTCATATGCAGGAACACAGCATTCTGTCTTTAAGACTTGCAGCAGGGAATGGATGCATCCTCCTCCACCCTCTATGAGAGGTTCCCTGACTGAGTAACATGCAAGTCTTAGTTCCAATAGGATAAATGACCAGGGGAAGATCAAAGAAATACAGACTTCTGAATGTAAGCAATGACTATAGAAACGTATATAAGGGTCTTTTCACACTACATGTCCGTTTTTACGGACTCCGCTTGCTTAGCAGGGATCGATCTGTTGATCCCCGCTGAGCTGGCGGATTACAGGTCTGTCTCTGCTCACTGTGCAGGGATGGACCTGTCAGATTCCCGCTCTTCTCTACGGGGGGTTGGATCTAAATGGACCACTTGTCCATTTTCATCTTATCCGCCAGATGGATGGAAAATAGGGTTTCCATCATCTGGATTTAGCGGAGCGGAGTGAATTGGGTGTCAGCAAACATGTCACCACTGACATCCGTTGCTCCATAGAGGGTAATGGAGAATCCGTTCAGGTCCACCTGAAAAACTGACAGGCGGATATGAACAGTCCATATGTGTGTGTGAAAGAGCCCTAAAACATGGGCAAACAGGCAGGATTTTAATGCAGAACAAATATGCTTTGTGTCTTCTGCATTAAACTTACCTACCTGCCTGTCCACCCCAGTAAAGTGAGCTGCACACACCTGTGCAGGAGTGACATTATATTGGCCCTGCCAATGAAACTGGCTGGTGTTCGATACCCAGAAGCCAGCCACTCAAAGATGTCAGCGGCAGACAAGGGGCTCCAGGTTTCTGCATGGCTGGAGCCAAGGTGAGTATAGTTCAGCTTTAAGCTGTCTAACATGAATGAAAACTGGGCAGATAGATAACTTTTCTTCTGAAGCTCAACCGGGATGAAGTAAAAACACAAAACCACATTAAGAAGGAAGGAGGCTCTGGGCCTCAAGACCACTTCATCCATGTGTAGGTCAAACTTGTAAGTACCTAATAGGTTTAATAAGTGGCTGTTGAAGAACCAACAGAACCAAACTGAGTATCAGGAGGCAGTACACATTGAACTGCAAGAGAGAGACTCTGAAAAATGACTGAAACAAAGAATAGATAGCTAGTGATCAATGGAATAAGATTGCCAGCTCCACTTTTGGATGCAGATATGCTTTAACATAAACTATGTATATTAACTTTGCGGATAATCTGTTCATATTTTCTCATCCCTGCCAGATGTGAATCATTTTCGTCTAGATCAAATCATTTATTGTGCAGATCAATTCAACAAAGAACTCACGTCCCCTCTTCATTAACGGGGTCACATTCCATGTGGCATGTCGTGGCAGGACTGTCATTGTTTTCTAATCAAAAGTATACACTGTATAAATGCATATGTATTTCTAAAAAGGAAATTACCAGTCATGTATTAGAGGTATTTCTTTTTTATTTACCTTTACATTCTGGCTGATAATTGGTCCACCCAGTTGCTGTACATTCTCTTGTTCTATGTTTGCTAATCATTTGATACCTAAAAAATATAAAGTTATGTCATATTAACAGTAAACACCATGCTCTATTATTTTAGTGGTGTGTAATTATTAGTGATGAGCGAACCAAGTAAATTTAAATTTGCAGGACACTTATAAAAATGTGCAAACTCTGAACATACAGTAGTATCTGAAAGCCAATTTGATGTTTTTTGTTAAAAAAGGTCTAGGGTTGCTTGGCACTGCCATGGTTGATATTTACCAAGGCAAAGAAATGAAAGATCATCATTCAGCAGGAAGCAGGTCTTTTAATAAAACATTTGTAAAAGATAAATCAAATCACCAAAACTGTGCTAAAGTAAAGATAACTTAAAAATATATTTATTTGGTGCTACTTAAAAATTACTCAAAAATTCAAACACAGGTGAACAGTATAACAGTGATAATCAGTTCACAGTAGCGCAATGGAATGTGATAATAACCTGTGCAAACCAATGTGCATGATATAACGTGATACCATAAGCAAGTGAAGGGAATATTTATAAACAATCATCCATGTTTTTTAAAAAAAGTCCATCACCATATATTAAATAAATAAATAAAAACTGTTCTTCAGTGCATAAAGATTAATATATACCAACGATTCATCACCAATGTGCTTCGGGTACACCCTTATGGAATAAAGCTCACCAGAACAAACTGCAATGTAAGCATATCACTGATTTTTCCTGTCTCAGCGGATGTCTCACACCTCCAAGATTCACAGACCATCAGTGGTTCAACTCCATATGTGCATAAAAGAAAATACAAATAAGCCTTCCATAGTGTAAAAGCTCCAGGTAAACAGTTTATTAATATAAAAGTAATGCCCTTACATCCAAAACATGAAATCCATGCCTTATTCAATCAATTAAACCTTGGACGGCCATCCCAGCTCTACATACTGCACCTTACTGTGCCAACATCGTGAGATAGATCGTTCGGCTCACAACACAGTTGCCGTGTGGCCATGCATAGAGTTGAGCGAACCCGGACTGTAAAGTTCGGGTCCGTACCGAACTTTGGGGTGTCCGGGACCCGGACCCGAACCCGGACTTTTCAAAAAAAGTCTGGGTTCGGGTCCGGGGTTCTGGTAATTTTACTAAAAATTCTGAAAATTGCTGTAAAAAAGTCCAGGAAGGTCCTAGAGATCTGCAAAAGGAAGGAAAATGGGGGTAAGGGTGGGACAAGTGCCCTACAAAGAAATGGGGACAGGGGAAATAACTTTAAATATTAAAAAAAAAATAAAAACATAAAAAAAGCAAAAATGGAGGTGAATGTGGATCATCTTCAAACTGGGTCTGAAAAGTATTAATTAACGGTAGAAGCCATATAACTGTTCTAAAACATCTTCAAACTGTGTCAAAAAAGTATAAATAAGCCGGGAGAACCCATATCACTGTTCTGAAAACATCTGGAAACTGTGTGTGTCACTTTAAATGAAACCGGGAATAACTGAACATCTGTTCTGCAAACATCTTTAAAGTCTGTGTGTCACTTTAAATATAACCCGGAATAAGTGAACATCTGTTCTGCACACATCTGGAAAGTCTGTGTGTCACTTTAAATGAAACCGGGAATAAGTGAACATCTGTTCTGCACACATCTGTAAAGTCTGTGTGTCACTTTTAATATAGCCACTAATAACTGAACATCTGTTCTGCACACATCTGTATAGTCTGTGTGTCACTTTTAATATAGCCGCTAATAACTGAACATCTGTTCTGCACACATCTGTATAGTCTGTGTGTCACTTTTAATATAGCCACTAATAACTGAACATATGTTCTGCACACATCTGTATAGTATGTGTGTCACTTTTAATATAGCCACTAATAACTGAACATCTGTTCTGCACACATCTGGAATGTGTGTGTGAAACTACAGCATAGAGAAGAACAGGTATATGGTTTCGCTCTGCTATAGTTTCAAACCCAGTTTGCAGATGTTTGCAGAACAGTGATATGATATCACTGTTCTGCAAACATCTGCAAACTGGGTTTTAAACTATAGCAGAGCGAAACCATATACCTGTTCTTCTCTATGCTGTAGTTTCACACACACATTCCAGATGTGTGCAGAACAGATGTTCAGTTATTAGCGGCTATATTAAAAGTGACACACAGACTATACAGATATGTGCAGAACAGATGTTCAGTTATTAGCGGCTATAGTAAAAGTGACACACAGACTATACAGATGTGTGCAGAACAGATGTTCAGTTATTAGCGGCTATAGTAAAAGTGACACACAGACTATACAGATGTGTGCAGAACAGATGTTCAGTTATTAACGGCTATATTAAAAGTGACACACAGACTATACAGATGTGTGCAGAACAGATGTTCAGTTATTAGTGGCTATATTTAAAGTGACACGCAGACTATAAAGATGTGTGCAGAACAGATGTTCAGTTATTAGCGGCTATATTAAAAGTGACACACAGACTATACAGATGTGTGCAGAACAGATGTTCAGTTATTAGCGGCTATATTAAAAGTGACATACAGACTATACAGATGTGTGCAGAACAGATGTTCAGTTATTAGCAGCTATATTTAAAGTGACACACAGACTTTCCAGAAGGGTGCAGAACAGATGTTCACTTATTCCCGGTTTCATTTAAAGTGACACACAGACTTTAAAGATGTTTGCAGAACAGATGTTCACTTATTCCCGGTTTCATTTAAAGTGACACACACAGTTTCCAGATGTTTGCAGAACAGTGATATGGGTTCTCCCCGCTTATTTATACTTTTTTGACACAGTTTGAAGATGATTTTAGAACAGTTATATGGCCTCTACCGTTAATTAATACTTTTCAGACCCAGTTTGAAGATGATCCACATTCACCTCCATTTTTGCTTTTTTTATGCTTTACTTTTTAAAAAATATTTAAAGTTATTTCCCTGTCCCCATTTCTTGTAGGTCACTTGTCCCACCCTTACCCCCATGTCCTTCCTTTTGCAGACCTCTAGGACTTTCCAGGACTATTTTACAGCCATTTTTGTGCCTAAAAGTTCGGGTTCTTATTGATTTCAATGGGGTTCGGGGTCTGGGACAAAGTTCGGGTTCTGTCCGGACCCGAACCCGGACTTTGTCCCGAAGTTTGGCCGAACCAGCAGAACCCGGACTTCTAGAAGTTCGCTCAACTCTAGCCATGCATCAACGCATTTCGTAATTTCCGACTTCGTCACAGGGGGTCGTCACATGGCTCGGCAACCTAGTTTAAATATCCACCTCTATAATTGTAAGTCATGCGGCTAGTTCAGTCTCTCTGCTCTCACTCTCATACGTACTCCAGGAGTCCTGTACATGTCCTACAGAGCCATAACCCTTCCTCAGCACAGACTGGGGTATCCGTCTGTGCTATTAACCCCTAATTCGCTGAGTAGAATCAGCCAAAATACCCCTCTCAACCCAAAATGTAAACAATGAGATAATTCAATGGAGGAACTGTTTATAGCATCTCCAAATAATTTAGCACTACAAATGTATACTATTGCTATGATCAGTACAAATATGAACCATATCGTACCAGATAGAGGTTTGATATTACCACTTTACATGATAAATTATATTAATAAAAAACATTTCTAAAAAACTCAAATTAACACTATACAATGATCTATCATCATACATAGCTCTTCATATCAATTATTATAATGTTATAAAAACACATATATAAAATGTTTTACTATGGTAAAATATTTAAAAATACATAAATATAACAAGCCTGACTAATGACCCTATAAGAATCAAATATCATCTGCACACTAATACAGATATGCAGTTCCAAGGAACTAGATCCATGAACCCGTAAATGATATAAAGCTAATAACCATAAATAAAATTAATAACCACAAATAAAAGAATTGCTATAAATACTTAGATATCAAAAATGACTAATAAAGCAATCAAGATCCAGTTCTATATTCAAACCCCAAGGTATAAAAGTCTGGAGGGAATATATCCACTGGGTTTCCTTCTTGGACAATTCCTTGACCCTTTTTGATCCCCTCCATGTAGGGGGAACCTTCTCCAAAGCCTAAAATTTGAGTGAATAGGGGTCCCGCTCTTGGCATTTCATGTAATGTTCAGACACACTGTGGTATTTGTATCCCTTAATAATATTAGTGATGTGTTTGCCTATTCTCACCTTCAATTCTCTTTTTGTTCGCCCTATAAACATTAAACCACAAGGGCAGAATGCATATACCACATGAGTGCTTTCGCAGGTAATGAAATTTTTTATTTCATGCTGATGCGCTGTATTAATAGACAGGAACTCATCTCTTTTTTGTAAATTGTTTATAGCAAAACTACATGCCCTACATTTGTCCACACGCCCGAAAGCCCTTCATTTCTGGCCATAAAGTTGACTGGATTGGGGGGAACTATGATTTTCTGTACTACTCTATCCCCAAAATTTGGTGCCTTTCTATATATAAAGGATGTGTTTTTGGGAAGCACATTTTTCAAAGTCCTATCCATTAATAAAACATGCCAATGTCAGAGAAATATATGCTCCACCTCTCATACCAGCATATGTCACAAGGGGACAGAATAGGAATGGGAATGTCATTAAGAGAAGAAGGGGCTGCAGAGCACGCAGATGGCTCCTACTCAAAAAAACAAAGAAGAGAACATTAAATCAAGGTATTTCTAATTTGAGTCAGGTTACTCTCACTCCTAAATAAATGAATGCACATACTAGATTTGGGTCTTAAATGTGCCCCAAAAAACCCATTAATAAATTTAGCATGTATATAGATGTGCACAAATTTATTAGGAAATGAATGTGAAAAAACATTTTATTAATAACCCTATTACATCTATTAGTAATAACACTAGGAGTGTTATGGGATGTGTACATAGGGGTTTAAGAAATAGGTCCATTTTCAATCCTCCAGTACCTGCTAATCAGCATGTGGAAGTATTTAAAAATTTGGTATTGCGTGATCTTGAACAGGTCATCCCGAAAAAAGGAGTTAACCCCAGACATATCAGAGAAGGTCTAGGCGCTCTGGAGTAGAGAAATAACATTATAGTGAGACCTGCTGATAAAGGGGATGGGGTGGTTATACTTGTTATACAGTTCTACCATGAATAATTGGTGGAAATGTTGGTCGATGAGGGCACTTATAAGAAACTTACTAAAGACCCCACAATGTTATATAGAGACTCATTAAAATTACTGGTAGAATTTGGCATTAGAACTAGGGCTTTAAATGAAAAAGAACAAAAATATCTGGTCTCTAGTTATTGCAGAATGCCCATAATCTACACTCTGCCAAAGATACTTAAGAACGTGTCTGATCCCATTGTAAATGGGATAGGATCAGTCACAGCTAGATTGGGGTAAAATTTAGACACATTTTTGCAGCCAAGTGTAACAAAAACTCATGCATACTTAAAGGACACTAGGGATTTACTGGTACTTTTGAGTGATACAATTAAAGAACACAGTCTCTACCTGGTTGGTTACAGCTGATGTATCATCGCTGTGCACCAACATCAATCTTGATGATGCCTTATTGGCTTTAAATTGGGCATTTAGTAAACAGGAGGATTTACCACATATACAGAAAGTATTTTTACAGAAAGCATTGGACTATTGTCTTTCCCAAAATAATTTTTGGTACCAAAATACATTTTATAGCCAAAAAAGTGGTGTCGCAATGGGTGCCAAGTTTACCAAATTTATTTGTGGTGGAATGGGAAGACAGGCATGTTTTTAATGAAAGGAGACCAGAATTCATTTTTTACAGGAGATTTATAGACAATTTTTTTTTTTTATATGGGACGTGCCTGAGGAAACATTACAACAATTTATGAGTCATTTAAATAGTAACTATAATAATGTTAAATTAGATTATCATTACAGTACCAATGAGATAAATTTCCTTGACCTAAATATTTTCAGGGAAGGTAACAATCTGGCCACAAAGGTTTATTTTAAACCGACATACAGAAATAGCTATTTAGCCATTATGAGCAGACATCATCCTACGTGGTTGAGGAATATCTCTCGGGGACAATTCACATGTATTAGGAGAAACTGCACTTCTGATAGTGATTTCTTTCATCAGTCAGAGATTGTAAAACAAAAATGTTTGCAAAAAGGGTATGCTTCAGTACAACTGGACCTTGAGATCAAGAGACTACTGAAGGAACCTAGAAATAAATTTATTGGCAGTTAAACAACATGAGGATAGGGATGAGAGCAAACAATGGAGCATCATCTCAGACTTTAACAACCAATATCGAGAGGTGGAGCATATATTTCTCCGATATTTGCACGTTTTATTAATGGATAGGACTTGCTTCCTAAAAAAAACATCCTTTATATATAAAAAGGCACCAAATTTTGGAGATAGAGTAGTACAGAAAATCATAGATCCCCCAATCCAGTCAACTTTATGAACAGAAAGGAAGGGCTTTCGGGCGTGTGGAAAATGTAGGGCATGTCGTTTTACTATTAATACAGGGCATCAGTATGAAATAAAAAATTTCATTACCTGTGAAAGCACTCATGTGATATATGCATTACTCTGCCCTTGTGGTTTAATGTTTATAGGGCGAACAAAAAGAGAATTGAAGGCGAGAATAGGCGAACACATCACTAATATTATTAAGGGATACAAATACCACAGTGTGTCTGAACATTACAGGAAATGCCAAGCGAGGGACCCCTATTCACTCCAATTTTTGGGTTTGGAGAAGAAGAGATGAGTTCCTATGTATGATGATAGATTATTGCATAGAGTTAATTTGAGTTTTTTAGAAATGTTTTTATTAATATAATCTATCACGTAAAGTGGTAATATCAAAACTCTATCTGGTATGATATGGTTCATATATGTACTGGTCATAGCAATAGTATACATTTGCAGCGCTAAATAAATTATTTGGAGATGCTATAAAAAGTTCCTCCATTGAATTATCCCATTGTTTACATTTTGTGTACAGAGGAATATTTCGGCTGATTCTATTCAGCGAATTAGGAGTTACTAGCACAGACGAATATGCCAGTCCAGCAGAGGAAGGGTTATTGGATCTGTAGGACATGTATGGGAGTCCCGCAGTACATATGCAAGCGAGCGCAGAGGGGCTGAACTAGCCGCATGACATACAATGACAGAGGTGGATATTTAAAATAGGTTGCAGAGTCACGGCAACTGTGTTGTGAACCGAACGGTCTGTCTCGCAATGCTGGCACAGTAAGGTGCAGTATGTAGAGCTGGGATGACCGTCTGAGGATTAATTGATTGAATAAGGCTTGGATTTGATATTTTGGATGTAAGGGCATTACTTTTATATCAATAAACTGTTTACCTGGAGATTTTGCAGTATGGGGGGCTTCTTTTGATTTTCTTTTATGCACATATGGAGTTGAACCACTGATGGTCTGTGAATCTTGGAGGTATGAGACATCCGCTGAGACAGGAAAAATCAGTGATATGTTTACATTGCAGTTTGTTCTGGTGAGCTTTATTCCATAAGGGTGTACCCGAAGCACATTGGTGGTGGCTTGTTGGTGTATATTAATCTTTATGCACTGAAGAACAGTTTTTATTTATTTATTTAATATATGGTGATGGACTTTTTTTTAAACATGGATGATTGTTTATAAATATTCCCTTCACTTGCTTATGGTATCACATTATATCATGTGCATTGGTTTGCACATGTTATTATCAAATTCCACTGCACTACTGTGAACTGATTATCACTGTTATATTGTTCACCTTTGTTTGAATTTGTAAAATATACTTTTATTAATTAAAAAAACAAACATGTCATGCTTACCTGCAAGCAGCACCAGCAGGCTTGATCCAAAGCTGTTCTGTGTACATCTATTGACACACACAGCGTGGCTCAGCCCTACCCCCTGCTCTCTGCTCACAGGATTTGATTGACAGCAGCAGAAGCCAATGGCTCCCACTGCTGCCTCTATGACCAGAGAGAGAGGAGAGAGCCACTGCAGACAGGACAGTGCTGGATCACGTTAGGACCTATAAAGGAGGGTAAAGGGGTAATATAAACACTGGGACTTAACCACTTTACCTTAACCACTTTAGCTCCCAAAGATTTCCCCTAGAGTTGAGCGAGCTCGGACTGTAAAGTTCGAGTCCATACCGGACTTTGGGGTTTCCGTGCCCTGAACCCGATCCCGGACATTTCAAAAATAGTCCGGGATCAGGTTCGGTATTCGGGTATTTTGCGCTCCTTTTCTATAGCTGCAGGGCTGCCAATCAACAAGCGTTTCACTTGTTTGCCCTTAGAAGCCATCACAGCCATGCCTACTAATGGCATGGCTGTGATAGGCTAGTGCATTATGTGACCCAGCCTCTATATGAGCTGGAGTCACGTATGCCGCGTGTCACATCGTCTCAGGCTAGTGTAGGGAGAGCATGCTGCCGGCGCTGTGAGGTATAGATTACCGATCTAATATGATCTCATCCTGCATTACAGACAGATTCCCAGCAGTGCCATGAGGGGAAAGCTTAGCGTTCTAAAACGATCTGATACTGGACTAGGTAGAGTTTACTAGTGCTGTGAGGGACAGATTACCGATCTAATATCATCTCATCCTCCATTACAGACAGGTTCCTGGCGGTGCTGTGAGGGCAAAGCTTAGCGTTCTAAAACCATCTGATACTGGATTAGGTACAGTTTACTGGTGCTGTGAGGGATAGATTACCAATCTAATATGATCTCAACCTCCATTACAGACAGGTTCCTGGCGGTGCTGTGAGGGGAAAGCTTAGCATTCTAAAACAATCTGATACTGGACTAGGTAGAGTTCACTAGTGCTGTGAGGGGCAGATTACTGATATAATATCATCTCATACTCCATTACAGACAGGTTCCTGGTGATGCTGTGAGGGGAAAGCTTAGTGTTCTAAAAATATCTAACACTGGATTAGGTACAGTTTACTAGTGCTGTGAGGGACAGATTATTGTTCTAAAATCAACTGCTAGTTCTATAGGGAGAGGTTCCTGCTGGTGCTGTGAGGGACAGATAATTGTTCTAAAATCATCTCCTACCACTATAGGGAGAGGTTCCTGCTGGTGCTGTGAGGGACAGATTATTGTTCTAAAATCATTCCTACTGCTATAGGGAGAGGTTCCTGCTGGTGCTGTGAGGGACAGATTATTGTTCTAAAATCATTTGCTAGTTCTATAGGGAGAGGATTCCGGCTGGTGCTGTGAGGGACATATTATTGTTCTAAAATCATCTCCTACTGCTATAGGGAGAGGTTCCTGCTGGTGCTGTGAGGGACAGATTATTGTTCTAAAATCATTCCTGCTGCTATAGGGAGAGGTTCCTGCTGGTGCTGTAAGGGACAGATTATTGTTCTAAAATCATCTACTAGTTCTATAGGGAGAGGTTCCTGCTGGTGCTGTGAGGGACAGATTATTGTTCTAAAATCATTCCTACTGCTATAGGGAAAGGATACTGCCGGTGCTGTGAGGGACAGATTATTGTTCTAAAATCATCTGCTAGTTCTATAGGGAGAGGTTCGTGCTGGTGCTGTGAGGGACAGATTATTGTTCTAAAATCATCTCCTAGTTCTTTAGGGAAAGGTTCCTGCTGGTGCTGTGAGGGACAGATTATTGTTCTAAAACCATCTCCTAGTTCTATAGCGAGAGGTTCCTGTTGGTTCTGTGAAGGACAGATTATTGTTCTAAAATCATCGCCTACTTCTATAGGGAGAGGTTCCTGCTGGTGCTGTGAGGGACGGATTATTGTTCTAAAATAATCTCCTAGTTCTATAGGGAGAAGTTCCTGCTGGTGCTGTGAGGGACAGATTATTGTTCTAAAATCATCTCCTACTGCTGGTCATACTATACTAAAATCTTGTTATTAGACAGGGAGTGTCGTGGTCGTCCTTGGAGAGGAATATCGTCATCCTCTACTAAAATCTTGTTATTAGACAGGGAGTGTCGTGGTCGTCCTTGAAGAGGGATATCTTGATCCTCTAATAAAATCTTGTTATTAGGCAGGGAGTGTCGTGGTCGTCCTTGGAGAGGGATATCTTCATC
>BLSH010560142.1:338423-357833 GCA_018402905.1 Glandirana rugosa | reverse complement strand
CTGACCCTATAGAACTAGGAGATGATTTTAGAACAATAATCTGTCCCTCAAAGCAGTAGACTCTACCTAGTCCAGTATCAGATCGTTCTGTAATGCAGGATGAGATCTGCAATCTGTCCCTCAAAGCAGTAGTAGTAGTAATCTCTACTAGTCCACAATCAGATTGTTCTGTAATGCAGGATGAGATGTTATTAATATCTGCAATCTGTCCCTCACAGCGCCGGCAGCATCCTCTCCCTAGACTAGCCTGAGAGCATGTGACATGCAGCACTATGTGACTCCAGCTTATACAGAGTCACATGATGCACTGGCCAATCACAGCCATGTCATTAGTAGGCATGGCTGTGATGGCTTCTAAGGGCAAACCAGTGAAACGCTTGTTGATTGGCTGCCCTGCAGCTATTCAACATGCATGATCAAATACCCGAACCAAGAACCCGAACCTGAACGTTTTTTCAAATGTCCAGGTTTGGGTCCGGGTGACGGACACCCCAAAATTCGGTACGGACCCGAACTTTATAGTTCGGGTTCGCTCAACCCTATTCTGGAGTCTTCCCGCGTGGTATTCCACTATAAACTGTAGAGCCAGGAACCACATAGTCACCTGACTATTTTTCTCCCTGTTGTCACACATCCACTTCAGGGGGGCATGGTCAGTGACTATCCTAAACAACCTTCCTAAAAGGTAGTACTTCAGTGCCTTTAAGGCCCACTTGATAGCCAAGCACTCCTTCTCCACAATGGCATAGTTCCTCTTGTGCCTATTAAGCTTCCTGCTTAAGTAGACGACCGGGTGCTCCTCACCGTCTCTGATCTGGGACAGAACAGCACCAAGTCCCACCTCAGAGACGTCAGTTTGAACAACAAACTCCTTTGTGAAGTCCAGAGTCATATGCACAGGTTGTATACAAAGGGCTTGCTTCAACTTTTGGAATGTCTTCTCGGCTTCAGGATTCCACTTAACCATGCCCGACCCTCTACCCTTCGTCAGATCGGTCAGAGGGGCCGCAATGGTGTCAAAGTCAGGAATGAACCGTCTATAATACCCTGTAATCGCCAGGAAGGCGCAAACCTGTTTTTTGTTCACCGGTTGGGGCCACTTTTGAATTGCCTGGATCTTATTGGTCAGGGGCTTGATCAGTCCCCAACCAATAACATACCCAAGGTATTTGGCCTCCTCCAAGCCTATGGCACACTTTTCTGGGCAATTTTTGGCTGTTAAACCTGCTACCCTAAGAGAATCTACGACTGCTTGTACTCAGGCAGATGCGATTCCCAATATTGACTGTGGATGACCACATCATCAAAATAGGCAGCGGCATAGGTGCAGTGCGGCCTCAAGTTTTTATCCATCATTTTCTGGAAGGATGCAGGGGCCCCATGCAGACCAAACAGCATTCAGTTATACTGGAAAGACCCCTCTGGAATAGAAAAGGCCGTTTTTTCCTTTGCTGACTCCAGTAGCCCTAAGTTAGGTCTAGGTTTGTGATGTACCAGGCACCTCCCAACCTGTCCACAAGTTTGTCAGCCCCCGGCAATTAGTATGCGTCAAACTAAGACACATTATTTAGTTTCCTGAAATCGTTACAGAACCTGATAGTGCCATCTGGCTTTGGGACCACCACTATAGGGCTTGACTTGGCGCTGTGGGAATCCTCTATCACGTCTAACTCCAACATGGTTTTTATTTCCTTTGCTACCGCCTCCCATCTAGCTAGGTATTCGGTAGGGTTTTACATTTGCGCGGCCCCCTGGTTCCGTGATTATTTCATGTTGTAGTACAGTGGTCAGTCCGAGTAGGGGAGAGAAAAAATCTCTATTTTTACTGATAAGTTCCGTAACATCATTTTGTTGTGTTAATGACAAGGACTCAGTACTTGGGGACGTCCGGGGTCATGGATAGCCTGTCCCCTTGAGGAGTGGGCACTGCCACTAAAGTCTCTCTGTCTTTCCATGGTTTTAAGAGATTCACTTGATAAATTTGCTTTGGTTTCCTTTTCCCTGGCTGGTAAACATTGTAGTTCACTTCCCTTAATTTTTCCCTAATCTCAAAGGGACCCTGCCCCTTTGCTAGGAATTTACTTTCATCCAAGGGGACTAGTACCAGCACTCTGTCTCCGGGGTTGAAAGTTTGGGTTTTTGTTAGGGATCATGGGTGCCCTTTGCAGTCTTCCGCGGTGCGTGCCGGAAGTGGCGCCAGGTGGCCCTATTTGAAGCTTGGGAGAACCTGCAGCAGATGCTGTCCGTTCTACAGCGTTCCAGTATCCTGTGACCCGTGAGCTACTCTGAAGTGACTTCCTGTATCCTGTGACCCCGGCTCCCCTTGGACTTTGTTTACTATCTGCCTGCACTGACCTTCAGCTTGTCTACGACTACTCTTTGCCTGCTTCTTTGTACCTTTGTTGCCCGCACGTTGCCGACCCTGCCTGAACTCGACCACCTGCCTGCCTGATCCTTCTGTACTTCACTGCCAGCCTGTTAACGACTCGGCCTGCATCACTACCCTTCTGTTTCATGAGCTCCAGCGGATTCTCAGCTGCCATCAGAGACTATATCCAGCCCTCATGCCCCCCTGTGCTCCAGGATTCCCTGTCCTCACTTCCAGGGGTCCTTGAACCAGGACCGCAAGAGAGGTTGTCCCCTACACAAGTCAGACTCGACCACCAGGTACGTGACAGTAATGGACAGCCATGCCCAAATCTGCGCAGGGGACCTCTCCCATGGACGATCTGAGTGTGCACCTGGCTGGCCTCACTCACGTCATAAGGACCCTCCAAGAGGGGGACACCTATCTGGAAGGGAGTATACGGGAGCTCTCCATGTCAGTTCCAGCTGATCCCCATCAGTCTTCTCCGTGCACCATTGTGGCTCTGCCCAGGGAGCCCGATGTGCCTTTGCCAGAGCGGTTTGCGGGGGACCGCTGGAAATTCCGGAGCTTCCGTACCTCATGCGAGTTGTATCTCGCTCTCCAACCCCGGATTTTGTCAGTGGAGGCGACTAAGGTGGGGCTGGTGATTTCACTGCTCTTGGAAGAACCGCAAGCATGGGCCCATTGCCTATTGGAGCAGAAAGCCCCAGAGACTACCAGTTTGGACCGGCTTTTTGAAGTGATGGCTCAGCTCTATGAAGACCCCTGCGTAGCAGCCACGGCAGAAGCAGCCCTTCACACCCTTCAGCAAGGCGGAGGAATACGTTACCAAGTTTCGGCGCTGGAGCGCTGACCCAGCCATGGAACGGCCCTCCATCATCAATTCAGGCTTGGCCTCTCAGAGCCGCTCAAGGATGAGCTGGCTCGCGTTGGGGTGCCTCCTGCCCTCGACGCCCTGTTCATTCTGTCCATACAGATCGATCGGCGCCTGCGGGAACGCAGGATTGAGAGGTCCACGGGGGCTGCACACCTTACCTGGATGATGCCCAGAAACCCCAGCTGTCCTGATTCCAGTCCGACCGCCTCCTCCTTTCCACCAGACCTGTCCGAACCCATACAACCAGTTTCCGCCACCCACCATTGACCTCAGAAGAGTGCCAGAGACGCATGGTCTTCAGCCTCTGCCTATACTGTGGAGGGCCTGGGCATCTGGTAAAGAAATGCCCTGCTAAGGCCGGCAAATGGGCCGCTCTGACCCAGGAAAGCCTGATGCACATACCAAGCAACAAAGCTCATCTGGTCATCTCTCTGTCACTACAGCTTCCCAGTGGGGATGCCCGGGTGCCGGAAATTATCGTTTCAAGAGCTTGCAGTTGCTTTGATGATGTCACTTTTGCAGCCAACCACCAGATCCCACTTCGACCCAAGGACCATAACATGGTCGTCCAGCTGGCCGATGGAACCACTATTAAATCCGGCCACGTCACCCAGGAGACCATTCCTATTCCCGCCAAGTTGGAAGGGGGACACTTGGAATTTCTACTGCTGGACGCCATTGCACCCCCCCTATTTCCAGTCATTTTGGGTCTCCCCTGGATCCGGATGTACAACCCCCACATTGACTGGGCCACGGGGAAAGTGCAGTTCAGTTCACCCTACTGCCTCCAGCACTGTCTGCCATCACCTTCTGAGACCCCATCACCTATACTCTGTCTGGACACTGAACACGACCAGGACACCCGCCTGACTGTACCTGTACCTTACCATGACTTTCTGGACGTGTTCAGTAAGAAGGGAGCTGATGTCCTCCCACCGCATAGGTCATATGACTGTCTGATTCAGTTGGATCTTCCCCTTGTCTGAGGTAGAGCTAGGGGCCCTCAAGGCCTACCTTAACGAGAACCTGGAAAAGGGGTTCATCAGACCATCTACTTCACCCGCCGGTGCGGGAATCTTCTTTGTGGAGAAAAAAGACTGATCCATCAGGCCCTGTATAGACTACCGGGATCTTAACAAGATCACCATCAAGAACAGGTACCCCCTGTCTCTGGTCCCCGAACTTTTCCAGAGGCTAGGAACTGCAGCCGTGTTCACAAAGTTGGACCTCCGCAGGGCGTACAACTTCATCCGCATACGGGAAGGGGATGAGAGGAAGACAGCCTTCCGAACCAGGTTTGGTCACTATGAATACCTAGTTATGCCGTTTGGACTTTGCAATGCCTCCGTTACGTTTCAACACCTGGTGAACAATATCTTCAGAGACTATCTTGACCAATTTGTAGTGATCTGTCTGAACGATATCTTAATCTTCTCCCCTTCCCTGGAAGAACATTGCAGGCCCGTGAGATGTGTGCTTGCCCGCCTTCGGCAACATGGCCTATATGCCAAGGCGGAGAAATGAGCTTTTGAACTCACCAACATCTCCTTCCTCGGCTTTGACATTTCGGTCACAGGAATAACCATGGACCCGCAGAAGGTCTCAACCATCTTAGACTTGCCTGCGCCGGTCGACAGAAAGGGTGTCCAACAGTTCATAGGATTCGCGACCTTCTACAGAAAGTTCATTAAGGGATTCTCGGCGGTCATTGCGCCCATCACCCAGCTCACGAAACAGGGTTTGCATTTCTGTGGGACTCCTGAAGCTCAAGAGACTTTCACAAGACTTAAAGAACTGTTCACCTCTGCTCCCATCCTCAAACACCCAGACCCGGCTCTGCCTTATGTCCTTGAGGTGGACGCATCAGAGACAGCAGTGGGAGCAGTTCTTTCTCAGAGATGAGGCCCAAAGGCCGCGCTCCATCCCATTGCCTTTTTCTCCCGGAAGCTCTCACCCCCCCGAAAGGAATTACGACGTCGGTGACCGAGAGCTGCTGGCAATTAAATCCGCCTTGGAGGAATGGCGGTACCTCCTGGAAGGAGTGACTCACCCTGTTCTGGTCTTCACAGACCATAAGAACCTCGAGTACCTGTGGAACGCTAGGAGGCTTAAACCTCGCCAGGCAAGGTGGGCACTATTCTTTTTGAGGTTCCAAATGCACATAACATACAGGCCTGGGTCTAAAAATGTGAAGCCGGACGCCCTGTCCAGAATGTTCCATGACCCGGGAGATCCTTCTCCCCCAGACACCATCCTACCTGCTAATAGTTTTCTGCTGACACAAGAGGACTTCCTTACCCAGATCAGACAATCCTTAGTCAGTCGCAACATGCTGCTGGATCAAGGGCTCAAAGACGGGCTGTGGTGGCAGTCAGGCAACCGACTCTTCATCCCGCAGGAGCTGCACCTAGCAGCGCTTGAACTCTGCCGTGACCTCAAATTATCTGGGCACTTCGGGGGTCGTAAAACGGCAGAGCTGCTTTCCCGCTCATTCTGATGGCCTTGCCTGAACGAGGACTGCAAGGACTATGTGAGTGCCTGCCCTGTCTGTGCCAAGAGTAGGACTGAGAGGTCTAAAGCTTGGGGTCTGCTGACTCCATTACCCATCCTGGAGCGACCTTGGTCCCAGATCTCGATAAACTATATAGTGGAGTTGCCTCCATCTGCGGGCTTCAGTACCATCCTTGTGGTGGTAGACCACCTCACGGAGATGGTCACGTCATACCCATGAAGGGCACCCCCACAGCAGCTGAAACAGCTGACATCTTCATCAAAGAGGTGGTCCGCCTTCATGGCATCCCCAGCAACATAGTCTTGGACCGAGGAGTACAGTTCACATCCCGCTTCTGGGTCTCTGTGCTCTTCCTCAGGAATCAGTTTAGCCTTCTCCTCCTCATATCATCCGCAGTTGAATGGTCAAACGGAGAGAACTAATCCAACACTGGAGCAGTATCTCCGCTGCTACTCTGCCTACTCTCAGGATGATTGGATTTCCTTGCTGCCCGTAGCCGAGTTCGCATACAACAACTCCATTCATTCTGCTACCAAGCAAACCCCATTCTGGGCGAACTTCGGCTACCACCCTACCTTCTTACCTGGCCTGCCCACAGGGAGCTCTGTACCTGCCATACTGGAAGTCACACAGTTCCTGGAGGAAAACAGTAAACGGTTACAAGAAACTCTTTTCCAGACCCAAGCACTCAGTAAGAAGAGTTTTGACAAGGGAAGATGAGGAGAATTGGAACTGCAACCAGGCCAACAGGTCTGGCTATCAACCAAGAATCTGAGGCTATCCTGCCCCTCCAGGAAACTGGGGCCAAAATACATTGGGCCCTTCCCAGTAAAGAGACAAATTAATAATGTTGCATTCGAGCTGGATCTACCCGACTCACTCCGCATTCACCCAGTCTTCCACGTGAACCTGCTCAAGCCTGTGGTCAAGGACCTCTTCCCTGGGTGCAACACAGCCCTTCCAGAACCAGTCTTAGTGGACGGAGAGGAGGAATTTGAGGTGGAGACTATCCTCGACTGCAGGAGAAGAGGGGGAATCATCCAATTTCTGGTAAAGTGGAAAGGCTATGGGCCTGAAGAAAGGTCCTGGGAACCGGAGAATCACTTGCATGCTAGAGAGCTAATCAGGGCATTTTGGACAAGACATCCAACTAAGAGTGCCCAGTTGGGCATCCGGAGGCTGCCCCTTGAGGGGGGCAATTTTAGGGGTCATGGGTGCCCTTTGCAGTCTTCCGCGGTGGTGCGCGCCTGTGCGTGTTCGCACGCAAGCACCGGAAGTGGCGCCAGACGGCCCTATTTGAAGCTTGGGAGAACCTGCAGCAGATGCTGTCTGTTCTACAGCATTCCAGTACCCTGTGACCCGTGAGCTACTCTGAAGTGACTTCCTGTATCCTGTGACCCCGGCTCCCCTTGGACTTTGTTTGCTATCTGCCTGCCCTGACCTTCGGCCTGTCTACTACTACTCTTTGCCTGCTCCTTTGTACCTTTGTTGCCCGCACGTTGCCGACCCTTCCTGAACTCGACCACCCGCCTGCCTGATGCTTCTGTACTTCACCGCCAGCCTGTTAAGGACCTGGCCTGCATCACTACCCTTCTGTTGCACAAGCTCCAGCGGATTCTCAGCTGCCATCAGAGACTATATCCAGCCCTCATGCCCCCCTGTGCTCCAGGATTCCCTGTCCCCACTACCAGGGGTCCTTGAATCAGGGCTGCAAGAGAGGTTGTCCCCTGCACAAGTCAGACTCGACCACCACGTGACAGTTTTGGCACCCCGAGTATAAACCCTTCTTTGGGTTTCCTGAGCTCGCTCCATATGCTCTCGCACTAGGGGCAGGACTGCTGCGATTCGATCCTGCATCAAGGAAATATGCTCGACGATGCTCCTATATGGGGTGGCATCTCTTTCACATGTTTCTTTTGCAATATCTAGCAGACCCCTGGGATGTATACCATACAAAATTTAAAAGGGGGAATACCCCGTAGGCGCCTGTGGAACCTCTCGTATAGCAAACATGAGATACGGCAGCAACATATCCCAATCGCTCCCATATTTTTCCACTACCTATTTCAACATGATTTCGAGTGTTTTAATAAATTTAAATTTTTTATTATTTGTAGTTATTCCATAGGTCGAGGGATTGGGCCACAATGGTGTTTCTCTGGGTTATATCTGAGGTTTCCCTGTTCCATAGTAGGCCTGGTAGGAAGTAGGGTGGGATGGACTGTAACTCAAAACTGACCCAGGGTACCTTGGAATCTGGCATGCTCCCCTGTGCCATTTGGGCGAGTCTGGCTGCTAGAAAATAATGCCATAAATTTGGGACCCCCATGCCACCCCCTCTTGTGGAAGAGTACAATACTGCACGTGAAAATCGGGGGGGGGGGGGGGCTGGGCCCAGATGAGACTGTTGAGGTCTCTCTGGAACTGAATTGTGAATGATTTTGTAAACCTAAGTGGGATGGTTCTAAACAAATGCAACATTTTCGGGAGGATTGTCATTGTAATTCTGCCCAGAAATTAGATTTTAAATGTGCTCCATTACTTTAATAATTGTCTGAGTTTAGAGAGCAGTGGTGAGTAATTCTGAGGGTGTTAATGTCTAATGTAAGGAGTATGCCTAGATATGGTAAATAAGATAGAGACCATTGCAGATGAAATGTTTCCCTCAGTACTCGAAATGCCGGTTCCGGTATATTGATTGGCATCCCCGTAGATTTCATTAAGTTGATTGTGAGGCCTGACAGATTTGAGAATTTGTGTAGTATTTGGAACAAGTTGGGAATAGAAATGGTAGGGTTAGTAATAAAAAGCAGCACGTCATCCGCATACATAGTAATTTTGTATTGCTCTTTGCCTTTGACATATCTGGAGATATCAGGATGTTGTAAAATCGCAATCGTCAGGGGTTCCAATTGGAACAGCGGGCATCCTGCCCACACTAAAAAATTGTGAACTGCTGCCAGGGATCTGAATCCTGGTTTGGGGATTGGTACTGTATATAGGGCTTCAAAGGCATGAAAAAAATCCCCCTGTATTCCAAAGCACTGGAGGATATTTGTAAGGTATGGTGGCCTATCAAATGCCTTATGTATATCTAGGCTCAATAGGATAAGAGGGAGGGGGCGTGGCTGGACGGCAGCGAGGGAAGACGTGTCTCGTCAAAGCTCCGGAGCCCTGCCGCATTAACCTAAGGGCAACTGGACAAAACAACACCGAGCTACCACCATCACCTATAAGGACAGACCCCCCTTGCTGCGGGCTACATTTTGAGCCCACTCCCGAGAGAACCCGCCGTACACAACCGGGCGTCGCAATAACAAGCTGCACGAGGCGCGGGACAAGGAGCTTGGCGCCATCTTGAAGGCCCTATCCTGGCAGCGGACACACCAGAGACCGCGGAGATCTGGTAAGAGACCTACTCACCGGAGAGTCCCCCCGATATCTGGGACCCCCGGGCTGCCCCTCAAGCTACATTTACCGCCACAGGCAACCACAGCTAAAACAGGGCGCCCCAGCACTAACACAAGCTTGAGTCCCACACGCCGACGGATACCCCACTTACAGTACACCACCCTTACCTTGCAGTATACCAAGCAAAGCAGGTCTTGCAAGGAACATCTAGACCCAATACTAACTCAAAGATCCCCCAGCCAACAGAGGCCCGTGGTCCGCTTGGGTGATCCTCATTAGGCGAGACCGGGGATACAGTGCAGCCTACTAAAGCTCCAGGCGGCGGCCATATTGCTACTCCCAGGCCGGCCCAATACAGTAACCCCTTCCACCCTTGCTAAAAGGAAGGAACTCAGAGATGCAGCAACCAAGCACCGCTTACCCGGTCCACTGATGATCAAACACAAAATCTAGGATTCATCACACAGCCTGATGAATCACTAAATCAACATCCAATACAGCACTGAACAAATCACCGCCCGAGGGGCTTACCACTGTAGCAGGAACAATCAACTGCGCACATAGTATCTATGACGCGTAAAAGGAAAGACTCCACACAACCTAAAAAGATGAAAGACTTTTTTACCCCAAACGTAAGAGGCCCTCACAGGGAGGTTATGGGGGGAAAATCTCCATCCTCCTCACCCGGCTCTGCTTCCACGGTGCCTAGTCCTGCTTCCCAAGGCAGCTATGAACACCGCTCTCCGGAAGCATCAACACCGTCAAATCGCAGTCCGGCAAAATCCAGACCTAGATTGTCAGAGGACCTATCCCATAACAAGACAAGTCCACACCAGGACTCATTAGAAGACACCAGAGAACTAAGCGACACCATCAATGCTTTTCCCACCTCCAACCAACCCATCTCAGACACCACATTGAAAGACATGTTAGTCTCTCTCCGCAGTTCACTACATGCTGATATCATGGACTGTATGAGGAACTTCAAAGGTGAAATTCAAGAGCTGGGGGGCAGGGTAGATCACGTCGAAAAAAAAATGGGAGAATATGCAACATCTTACAACTCATTATTGGACTCCCATAATGACCAGACTGACGAAGTGGCATGGCTGAGGTCGAAGGTCGCTGACCTTGAAGACAGATCTCGAAGGACTAACATCAAAATCAGGGGGCTCCCAGAGTCTGTCCAACCGAGCCAACTCCTACAATATGCTAAAGACCTAATGCATGAGTATATGCCTGAGTTGCCCAAAGCAGAACTGGTCATAGATAGGATCCACCGACTACCAAAACCCTCCTTCCTACCAGATAACATCCCCCGTGACGTGCTCATGAGGGTCCACTTCTTCCATGTCAAGGAGAACTTTATGGCAGCCTTTCGCAAAACCCCATGCCCTAAGGAGGAGTATACCACCATCCAACTCTACGCAGACCTATCGCAGTACACAATGAAAAAACGTAGAGACCTGGTGACTATCACTAAGGCCCTGCGTAACCATAATATAGTCTATAGATGGGGATACCCCTCCAAATTGACTGTCACAAGGGAGGGGAGTAACATCATAATCTCCTCATTGGAGCAAGGGCTCGACCTGCTACGAAAATGGAAAATACTCCCAGAACAGCCCACTGCTGACCCAACACCTCCCACAAAAATAAACTCCCAAGATGAGTGGCAAGTGGTGACACGCAAAAAGCCAAACAAAAAACATCCAACTCCACCACCTCGGGCCTGATATTCTCACATGTCTAAGCAACCATGTTCAGTGCTGTAGAAATCAGCATTCGCATCATCCTCTCCCCCCCCCTCTCTTCGTTGAGCAGTATGTCTGCCTTCGGATCCGTAATGGCTCCTTGTTTTTTACACACATGTTGCGTTAACTGTTTCTTATGTTCCTGTTTCTTTTTCTCTTATACGCCACATATCTCTGAAAATGTCTCACTGGAATGGACGATCTGGATTCTCCAATATGCTCCATATCGGGAAGATGGAAACTGGCCTACTTGGAGGGAGGTGAGTGCTATTCTCCCATGGGCTAACGGACTTTCAGATACCCCACAATGTACCCATGGCCCTTAAGGTGCTTTCAATTAATGCCAATGGCTTGAACCATACGGCCAAAAGGTCATCACTCTGGAAAGAAGCAGTCAAGCTTCAAGCGGACGTCTTGTGCGTCCAAGAGACACACTTCCTCTGCTCAAATCCACCCAAATGTCAACACCGCAACTTCCCTCACATATTCCAAGCCTCTGCACCAAAGAAAACTGCAGGAGTTCTCATTGCAATCAAAAACACTATATCCTTCCAACTGAAAGACATTATTACAGACAAAGCTGGTAGATATATGATTCTAATTGGGGCCTTCAATAACAGAACATTCACGATAGTCAACTTGTACACACCTAACAAACGCCAACTAAGTTTTCTGAGGGCCATGTTCAAAAGAGTGAACAAAGTAAAAGAAGGAAGTTTAATCCTATGTGGTGACTTCAATATCACCAATGATTTTGAATGGGACTCCTCAGCAAAAACGAACAGACCACCCCCTACAATCCAACATTTGTTACATAGAGAAGGAGTGTATGATGTTTGGAGGTGTCAACACCCGGGTATGAGAGACTTCACGTTTCATTCCTCCAGACATAATACATACTCACGTATTGATATGTTTATTGTTGATAGAAATGTTTTGACTAAGGTGTCCTCCTCGGCCATTCACGACATCTCATGGTCTGACCATGCTCCTGTCTCCATAGTGGTGGCGGAGGGGAACACCTTGAACCGTGCCTTAAGGTGGCGTGCTAACACGCGTATACTGCAATCCCCGAAATACACAAGCATGATCGATGATCATCTTAAAGATTTCTTTGCTAACAATCAGGGTTCAGTGGCCAATCCGTGCATACTATGGTGCGCCCACATAGCCTTTATTAGGGGTATTCTCCTGCAACTGAGTGCCAGAGATAAAAAGCTCAGAGAACAAAAATTAGAAGCCATTCTCATGGAAATCAAAACCCTAGAACTCCAAAACATATCCCACCCAAGCAATGACCTGGCAAACAAACTAACAACGCTACGAACAGACCTTAGGACTTTACTCCTAGATCAATACAGTAAATATGTTGATAGACTCAAGCTCTCCCATTACTCCTACAATAATCGAGCAGGCAAATTACTGGCTGCAAAATTAAAGGAGAAAAATATCCAAGCCAGGATACCATATTTGAACAACTCAAAAAACCAAACTAAAATATTAGACCCAGACACCATTTCTGAGGAATTCGCAAAATTCTACTCAACTTTATATAATCTAAAAGAAGACCCGGACACTACCCAACCCACAAATGGACTAATACAAACATTTCTCAACACTATTAACCTACCTGTTGTTTCAGAACCCCAATTGGAAAAATTGAATTCACCTATAGAAGTATCAGAAATCTTAAAAGTAATTGCTACTCTCCCTCAGGGTAAATCCCCAGGCCCTGATGGGCTACCCAACGAATATTACAAGTCATTCCGAACAACACTGGCCCCTAGACTAGTGGACACATTTTCCCAAGCTATAAATTCAGAATCCTTCCCATCAGAGATGCTTAAAGCTTATATCATCACTATCCCAAAACCGGGTAAGGATCCTGGCATACCCTCTAGTTATAGGCCTATCTCACTACTTAATTCGGAAGTTAAACTGTACGCAAAGATACTCGCACACAGACTCGAGACCATCCTTCCTGGGCTCATTAATCCAGATCAATCTGGTTTCACTCCGGGTAGACAACCCTCTGATGCGACCAGGAGGGTCATAAATGTGGTCCAGCATGTGCGGGCCTGTCGGACGCCTTCTCTGCTCCTTTCGTTGGATGCGGAGAAGGCGTTTGACAGGATCCCTTGGGGATACATGGCACAGGTGTTGACCAAGTATGGTCTCAGGGGAAGCATTTTGCAGGCAATCCTGGCACTTTACTCTTCCCCATGTGCTCAGGTGTTCACTTCCAGTGCCTTATCCAAAAGTTTCAACATTACTAATGGGACGAGACAGGGGTGCCCCCTGTCCCCATCCGTATTTAACCTTCTCATAGAACCTCTAGCAGAACGTATCAGGTCCCACCCATTTATAACTGGCATAAACATAAATAACACATCCCCCCATCATATAAACCTATTTGCGGATGATATCATCCTCTTCATTTCTGCGCCGGAAACCTCATTACCTCACGTCCACAATACCCTAGAAGAGTTTAGTCATGTCTCCTATTATAAAGTTAACTGTACCAAATCACTGATACTGGGTATAGAAATACCTCCACGGCTCCAACTAAAACTCAAATCTTCATTCCCATACTCCTGGGCAAAGCACAAGGTCCCCTATTTGGGCATTCAAATCACTGATGACCCCTCCAAGTTAACAGAAGCTAATTTCCCTCCTCTCATTGACAAAATAACTAAAGAACTAGATAAATATGCAAAATCAGAACTATCATGGATAGGGCGGTTGGCATAATTTAAGATGCTAATACTACCACAGATACTATACCTGTTCCGCACATTGCCTATACCACTCAAATCAAATTACTTGAAAGCACTAGACAATCTCCTGAAAAAATACGTATGGCTATCAAAACGCCCCAGATGCGCCAAGGCTATATTAATTAAAAATAGAACAGCGGGAGGGATGGGGTACACTGAGATCGGAGATTACTACCACGCTACACTACTTACTCAGCTCCGCTCATGGTTTAACCAATCTGACCCCACTCCATGGAGGGCTGTAGAACAGGAGATGATTCCATCAAAAAATCTCACAACCTTCATACTGTCGGACATATGGAAACCTCACCCCATACACCGACTCCCATTAACCCTACAAGCCTCAATCTCTGCATGGAGACGACTCCAAGGATTGAAGGCTCCCTCATGTCAAATGAGAGAGATTCCTATTCCCATAGGAACTGTATCAGAATTAATACCCAACCTAAATCTCTCAAAGTGGGTCATACGGGGAATCAACCATATCTCCCAACTTTACAACAAAGACAAACTAAAATCCTTTAGAGACCTTGCTCTACAGTTTGCCCTTCCAGAATCAGAACATTACCTCTACAATCAAATCTCACATTTCCTCAGGTCCCTAAAAACACCCATCATCTATCTCCATAAGGATGCCTGGGAATTTTTTAACGGCTTCTACCCCCAAAGGGAAAGGGATTTCCCTGTTCTATAACCTACCTCATCAAAAACTGTCCTTTACTAAATCCACGCACCACCTGAAATGGGAATCCGAACTAGACCGCTCGTTCACCCCCTGCCAGTGGAGAGGGGCCGCTGTAACGACCTATAAATCTTCAAAATGCATTGGTCACTGGGAATCATACCAAAAATTAACCCTGAGGTGGTATCTCGCCCCCCTTAGGGTATCCAAGTTCTCCAACAGCGGCTCCCCTCTCTGCTGGAGGGGATGTGGGGAAATCGGTAACATAATGCACATTTTTTGGAGATGTAAAAGCCTTACCAGCTATTGGAACAGTATATTTAGGAAAATCTCCACCATATCAGGATGCCTAACAAAACCTGACCCAGCCTTGGCTCTACTGGGGCTGGGTATAGAGCGTTTCCATCCAGATTTCCATGCTGTTATCACACACATATTCCTTGCAGTTAAAACAGTAATCACTAGAAACTGGAAAACAGACAACACATTAAATATCTCAGAAGCAATAAAATTAGTCCACACCCACTATAAGTATGAATCATTACTGATTAACCACTTGGAAAAGCGCAAAATCTTTAACACACACTGGGAAATCTGGAGGGAGCAGCTCATAACTGTATGATGTTTTTCATATGTAACCCAGATGGTCCTATACCAGTTACAAGAAGCCATCATTCCTTCCTTTATATTACTGCATATGGCGTACTTCTTTCAAATATTCCACTATTTCTCCCCCCCCTGTTCTCCCCCCTCTCCTATTCCTGATACCTCTTCTCTACCTACACAATTGTACGGTTAGCTTGTTACTGAAACTTTGATATGCAACATCCTGGCATTTTAACTTTGCTAAGAACATGACATACACAATGTCTATACAAATGTGGTAGATGACTTATTCCCGAAGTTTGTACTTTATATTCTTGTATTCTCGTATTCTGGTATTTGCACAAAGTTATACTTAATACTTAATACTCTACACTTAATACTTTTATATTCTGTACGGTTGTACTTTTCACTTGAAAAAACTTAATAAAAACCAATGTTTTAAAATAGGATAAGAGGGATTGATGTGATGTTGGCGTCTTGGATAACATTTGTTGCCAGCCTAATATTGTCAGTGATCTGTCTCCCTGGTATAAAGCCAAATTGAAAGGGGGATATGAGCTTTGGGATCACCAATGCCAATCTATTGGCTAAGATCTTGCTAAATATTTTTAGGTCGTTATTCATAACCGAAATAGGGTGGAAATTCATTGGGTTTAGATGGTCCTTGCCTGGTTAGGGAATCAAGGACATGTTGGCCAGCAACATTTCCTCTGGGAACCTCCCTCCCTCCAGTACAAAATTAAATAATTGGGTTCATTTAGGGGTAAGTAGATCTGATCTACGTGCCGGATTTTAATGTTTTGATGATGCTGCTAACCTCTTCCTCAGTACAGGTTGCGTTCAGCTCATCTTTTTGGGCTTGGGTTAATGATGGGATAGGTAGATCTCTCATCCAGGAAAGTGATTCTGTGTGTGTCTGAGAGGTCGTTGGGGCCATTAAAGAGCTGTAGAAGTTCTGAAATATGTTTATTATGTCTATGGGTGTGTGGCCACATGTCCCCCTTGGGTCCTGAGTCTATATACATGCATTGGCTTTATGGAGTTATTTAACTTACGGGCAAACATAGAGGTATATGCATTACTATGCAGAAGGAATTTTGCTTTGGACCACCTTATTATTTTCTCAGTCTTATAAGAGAAAAGTGAGTCTAATTCTCGTCTTTTGGTATGAATGGCCTCTAGGGTAGTAGGACTGAGGGATTGATGATGATCTCTATACAGTTTATCTAACTCCTGTGTGAGAGTAAGAATCAATGACCATCTGGCTCTATTCATGTTAGACGTTAATTTAATAAGATGTCCTCTAAGGACCGCTTTGTCCATAGCGTGGTGACTGGGGTATCTGGTGTAGTGTTTAAATGAAAATAATCTGTGATATGTCCTCTGATTATCGATTGTGTGCCTGGGTCGGTGATAAGGGACTCATTTATTCTCCAGGAGTATAGATAGGATATAGTACTGGAGAGCCCTACCAAGGCAGTGGTAAATGAGACAATCTGGTGATCTGACCAGGGGCAGCTATGGATAGATGCGTCTCTTGAGTTCGCTAATATAACTGGTGTACAAAAAAGGTAGTCTAGTCTGGCGTACGTGTCGTTTGGGTGAGAGTAATGTGTATAATCTCTGGTCCCCACGTTCAAGATCCTCCAGGAGTCAATCAATTGGAGTGTGGTAAGCTGCTTGTTCATCAATTTCAGGAAGGTGTCGGAGCTAGGGCAGAGGCGACTTCTGTCCAAATGAGGGATAGCTACTAAATTAAAATCCCCTCCCAAAATCATATGTGACGATTGAAACTATTTAAGTTTGCCTCTCGTATGGGGCGTACACATTAGCAATCGTTTGCTCCTGGCCAGACAGACTACCCTTTAAGATGATATATCTGCTATCACTATCTTTATAGACATGGTGAACCTGAAAAGCAATGGAGTGATGTAGAAAGATGACAACTCCTCTGACCTTACTGGGGGCAAGGGTATAATACGAGCGATTATAAGCCCTATGAAAATATGTGGGATGGCTCGAGTGTGAGAAGTGCGTCTCCTGTAGGAGAATTATCTTAGCACCTAAAGGTTTATATTGCATAAAGGCTTTCCTCCTTTAATTAGGGGAATTAAAACCCTGCACATTGTGTGATATACAGCTGATCACCATGGCTGTGGTGTATATCACTGCTCAATGAAAGTGTTATCAGTGAGGTGATAAGAGTGAGAGGAATAATGAGTTGGGCAGGGAGTCGCCACCCATCCCTCCTGTTAACATCCTGTAATAGAACATTACTATCTGTTGACAATTGTGTAACACTATTATGGAATATTCGTACCGTTCCCCATAAACAGCGTAACAAAAACTTTAAATGCATTATAAAAATTGAGGTAAAATCAAAACTTACAGAAGTAAACCTGTTAATGGTATCAGAGAATGAAAGGTTCGCTGAATCTCATCCTCAGCGTACCTGAGTCATGCGGCAGCCAATCTAATAAGTGTGCCCTACATGAGTCAGGAAGACCGAGTGAGGGGGACATGAATCAATAGAAGAGAGAGTAGGCCTGCAGATCAATAACGTACATTTCTAGGTGAACACTGTCAATGTCACAGTTCCACGATATGGTATATCTGTTTGAATATTTGCTACTCCTTGCTGGCCAGTCTGGTGGAGAAAAGTAAGAAAATGGTCTTCTGAAAGCAATAACGGGCTATACCTATTCCTGATAGATAGTCAGGATTGTCCAGATAAGAAGGGGCATGATCCTATAGTACCATCAGGGCAAACGGAGATGTCCAATGCAAGGTCCGGTGAGGTGTTAACCATACATTTGCCCATGAGTGGCGGAAGGTGTAGGGGGATATCGTGGTCAACATTCGATAGGGACATGTAGTCCTGAGAAGTGACCCCTTTACTGGAGAAGTTCAATCATTTCCTTAATATAGTTTTATAGAATGACCAAAGGGGACACCTGACCATCACTAGTTTAAATGCCCCTATGAGATACAGAGAAAGTTAAACATAGGCAAGGATGAAATACAGGATCATACCGTGCTGACATAGACTTTGTGAGCAAACAAGAGGCTTGTTCAGAAATGCTCATAGGCATCCCCATTGCTGGCTTCATGGCGCATCCTATGGCGATCACGTCTAGGTGATGGTGTGCTCCAGAGGGGGGAGATTCTAGGGGATGGTGGGGGTCGTTGAGGCTGGTTGTCTTCTATCAGGCCTAGCTTGACCAAGATATCCCGGCCCTCAGGAATTGTGGTGGCTTCGTATGTAGAGCCGTTGTGGGGCACAATCAGCTTGAATGGGAAGCCCCAGCGTTACCTGATACGAGCCACAGCCAAGGCTGATGTGATATTTTTGAACTTTTTCCTCCTCACTAGCGTTGCCTGAGAGATGTCTGGGTATATCTGGATTGATACCCCTTCCAGATTGACGTTTGGGGAATTCCTAGCAGCCCTTAGGATCTCCTCTTTAGCCAGGAAGTCCTTTAAGCACACGACTATATCTCTAGGAGAGCCCTATGCACTCTGTCACTTGTGAAAGAGGCGGCTGCCATTTCAGGTAAAAGGTTCTTAAACAGTTTGATCATATAGGGTATAAGATCGGTAAACGATTCTGGGACAGCTCTGATATGGAGGTTGTTACGCCTGTTACGATTGTCGAGGTCTTCGACATGTCACTGTAATTGTGTGAAGGCGTTGGAGAGGGCCTCATGCTCCCTATACAGATCAATATAAGTTACCACCAAATCATTGTGCTTTGACTCAAGCTTGTCTGTGCAGGACCCCAGAGAAGCTATTTCCTGGGTCAGAGTGGCAGTGGATTTGTGTAGCTCACTTTGGAATTTGGAGATGAGATTGGTGCAGAGGGCTTCTAGGCTATGTCCCAGGTCAATTTTAGTTAAGGGTGGGTACTCACAGTCACTCGATGCAGGTTGCAGTTCCTGGTCTTGAGATGCTGAGACCTCTGCTCATGTGGCCTTTGCATTGACACTGTGCCCCCACCATTTTGTTCTGCTCACGGGTAGAGTCGAGTGAACCTCTGGAAGTTCGGGTTCTGCTGGTCCGGCCGAACTTGGGGACAAAGTCCGGGTCCGGACGGGTGAGCTGAGATGGGCACTCGTCTTGTTTTACCACCCCCGTGTCACAGTTACGTTTCCGGTGTACTCGTCTCCAGAGTCGTAGAGTTCTGGTCCTTGACGTTGGACGTAGCTCACTGACACTCATGGGTGGGAATTGATTTTAACTGGACCCTGTATCGGATCTTCGGGAGACGTGGTTAGAGTAGAGGTTTAAGGTTTCACTCGATGTGTTTAGGTGACGGTGAGACTGGGTCCTTTATCGAAGAGACCCCAGGACGTGTCTGTTCGAACTCAGTTTCGTGTTACTAAACCACCATTGAATATAACTAGACATATCCCTCGTACTCCGG
>BLSH010560142.1:305772-326728 GCA_018402905.1 Glandirana rugosa | reverse complement strand
TACACATCTGTAAGGGACAGATTATTGTTCTAAAATCATCGCCTACTGCTATAGGGTCAGGTTCCTGCTGTTGCTGTAAGGGACAGATTATTGTTCTAAAATCATCTCCTAGTTCTATAGGGAGAGGTTCCTGCTGGTGCTGTAAGGGACAGATTTTTGTTCTAAAATCGTCTCCTAGTTCTATAGGGAGAGGTTCCTGCTGCTCCTGTAAGAGACAGGTTATTGTTCTAAAATCATCGCCTACTGCTATAGTGAGAGGTTCCTGCTGTTGCTGTAAGGGACAGATTATTGTTCTAAAATCATCGCCTACTGCTATAGGGTCAGGTTCCTGCTGTTGCTGTAAGGGACAGATTATTGTTCTAAAATCGTCTCCTAGTTCTATAGGGAGAAGTTCCTGCTGCTCCTGTAAGGGACAGATTATTGTTCTAAAATCATCGCCTACTGCTATAGGGTCAGGTTCCTGCTGTTGGGGACAGATTATTGTTCTATAATCATCTCCTAGTTCTATAGGGAGAGCTTCCTGCTGGTGCTGTAAGGGACAGATTATTGTTCTAAAATTGTCTCCTAGTTCTATAAGGAGAGGTTCCTGCTGGTGCTGTAAGGGACAGATTATTGTTCTAAAATCGTCTCCTAGTTCTATAGGGAGAGGTTCCTGCTGCTCCTGTAAGGGACAGATTATTCTCACACAGCCATTGGTATACTTGTTTTTTTGAATATGCCTCAATATTTTGTGGGCTACCCCAATTAGAAAAAAAACAAACAAACAACAAAAAGTGTTGGCTACCTCCTCCTCCTCCTCCTCCACCACCGCCACTTCCACCTACACTGCCACGGTCACGGCCTAGTCAACCTCTAGGCTCCTATTCCACATCGACCCCCCCTTCCCATTTTTTTTTTTATTTGCTTTTAAGTTATTTTCCCTATCTCCATTTTTTTTGTAGGGCACTTGTCCTACTCTTACCCCCATTTTACTTCCTTTTGCAGCCCTCTAGCACTTTCCAGGACTTTTTTACAGCCATTTTTGTAAAGTTCGGGTCCCCATTGACTTCAATGGGGTTCGGGGTCCAGGGTAAAGTTCGGGTCAAGTTCGGTACCGAACCTGAACTTTTCCACGAAGTTCGGCTGAACCCGCCGAACCCGAACATCCAGGTGTCCGCTCAACTCTAATTATGAGATCTAAACCAAGTGCACATTCGGCTGATGGTGCTGAAATACCCCATTTTCTCATAGACCAAGCATTAATAGTTTAGGCATCAACCATCACTGGGGAGTGGATTAGGGCCATACCCACTAGATGGCTCTGAATTACCTTATTTCCTTATAGACCAAGCATTAATAGGTTAGGCACCAGTAAACACTGGGTGTTGATTAGGGCCATATCCAGCAGATGGCGCTGAGACAACCCACTTCCCTATAGTAAAATGAACCTAATATTAAGTAGTTCCTGATTGAATTGAAATCTTTGACCCAGTAGATGGCGCCAAGGTGACTAATTCATCCAAATAATATCAACTAAAGCAGTTGTAATCGAAAGTACCTCTCCCAGTATAATATATTTTTAGGAATTTTAGGTTTGGCATTTTTTTGAAGTGAATAAAGGTTATTTTTTAGCAATAAATCAATTTCAAACATAGCTCTTAGGACTGAAGATTAGCGATCATATTGTATGATTGGAGGCGCTTTTAATATTGCAATTGATTTATAGTGTATAATGAGTGTAGTCTGCTTATTTGTATGTAAACCAAGATGCACAGCAGGTTTATCCCACGTTTTGGTATCGGGGTTAAGCGAAATTCTCCCCAGGCCACTTAACCAATCAGTACGGTTTGTTGAGTTGCAAATTATAAGATTCTAAGAAGAAAATCATAGACACTTTTCCTTTGCACTTTGGTGGATGGACTTTTTCTTTTTAATTGGCAGTTAATTATCATTATGGACACTGTTTATTGATTCACATATTCACGTTTGTAAAAACAGTTGGTCTTTTTTAGAGTATTGTTCATTTCACTCATCCATTCACACTTTTATTTGTATGATTTATTGTATGATTTAATGGGACAGATACTGTATATTGGTGAATACTGATTCACATATTCACATGTTTGCAAAAACAGTTGCTATTTTTTAGAGTATTGTTTATTTACTCATCCATTCACAATTTCATTCGTATGATTTAATGGGACAGATATATTTGTTGGGACACCAATTAATGTTAATATTTACAGTTTATTGATTAATCTACCTAGATCTGTGAATGAGTGAGCGCCATTCCATTTTTCTCTTTACCCAACATAGTTTTTATTTCCTTCGCCACCACCTCCCGTCTAGCCTCGGGTATTCGGTAGGGTTTTACATTTACGTGGACCCCTGGTTCTGTAATTATGTCACTAATCACCTGAAATACACACTGGGTGCCAGGAATGATAGGCATCTTAAAACGTGAGGTTTTTTTTTTTTGCTTTTAATCAATTATAATAAATTTATCATGGTATTTGCGAAATGAGGTACTTTTTTGTCTTTTCTACATAGGCATCTGGGAGGATACTGTTATAAGACCACAAACAACTCAACAGGAGTTACCCCCACATGCGTGTTAGACCACACTAGCGATAGGTAGTCCACATCTGAGGGTGAGTGCACATCCATGGTGGGGCAACCAATCTGCACCTTGGAGCACTGTCTTTTAAGCTTAAAGAGCACAAACAATCTATATACACCTGAGTGGGACTCCATTTCTTTGCCTGTTTATTGGATTAGTATCTGGTTTTGGAAAGCCTACAGCAGTGTGTGTACTTTTTGCACTCATAATATATTCATTTTTCTGTTCATGGGACAATTTAACACTGCATCTGGCTAATTCTAATGTTAATTTTAATTTCAATTTGTAATTTCCACTGGCGCCGGATCTTTGTTTATATATAAACTTTGTACTTCACTTCCCCTACTCTTTCCTACACCTCAAAGGGACCCTGTCACTTTTCTAGTAATTTGCTTTCCAACTGTGGGGACTAGTATAAGCACTCTGTCTCCAGGGTTGAAAGTCTGGGTTTTGGCACCCAGGATTATAAACCCTTCTCTGGGCTTCCTGGGCTCGCTCCATATGCTCTCACACCAGGGGCAGGACTGCTGCAATTCGATCCTGCATCAAGGAAATATGTTAGATGACGCCGCTCCTATATGTGGTGGCCTCTCCTTCCCATGTCTCTTTTGTGACATCTAGCAGCCCCCTGTGATGTCTACCATACAGGAGCTCAAAGGGGGAATACCCCATAGATGCCTGTGAAACCTCTCATATGGCAAACATGAGATACGGCAGCAACATATTCCAATCTCTCCCATCTTTTTCCACTACCTTTTCAAAATGCTTTTGAGCATTTTATTAAACCTCTCCACAAGTCCATCTGTTTGGGGGTGGTAGACCAAGGTACGGAGATTGGAGATTTTATACAACTTGCACAATTCCTTGGTTACATGGGACATAAATGGGGTGCCCTGATCCGTTAAGACCTCTTTAGGGATTCCCACCCGACTAAACACCTGGACCAACTCCCTCGCGATAGTCTTAGCGGAGGTGTTCCGCACGGGTATGGCTTCCAGATAGTGGGTCACGTAATCTAGAATTACCAGGAAGTGCTGGTATCCCTGGGCAGACTTTACTACGGGTCCCACAAGATCAATGCCAAATCTTTCGAAAAGGCACTTCAATTATGGGCAGTGGAACAAGTGGATTACGAAAATGGGGTGAGGGCGCAGAGAGTTGACACTCAGGGCAGGATTCACAATACTCTCTGACATCTGCATGCAACCCAGGCCAGTAGAATCTCTGGGTTATTCTCTCCCTGGTCTTCTCCATACCCAGATGCCCCCTCATTACATGTCCATGGGCTAGATCTAGCGGCATCCTGCGAAAGGGTTTGGGAACCACTAGCTGTTCCACCACATCCTCCCCGCGTTTCACCACCTGATACAACAAATTATTTTTAAGAGTCATGAAGGGAAAAGACAACCCCCAATTAGGGTCCACAGGTTCCTCATCCATCACCTTCACATTTTCTCTAGCTCTAAGGATAGTGACATCCCATAGTTGCTCTGTACAGAAGTCCTCTCTCTGGACCTCTGAGTCAGGTACTACATTCTGTTCACTTTCACGGTCAGGGTCAGAGACCTTTTGTGGATCATTAGCCCCCAGCTGGGAACTATCTTCCAGCTCCTCCAGCTCCCCAGCCAGTACAGGAAAAGGAAGAGGGCCCCCTCCCTCCTCGGTCCTATCACCAGTCTCCCCTTCAATTTGGCAAAAAGCGTCTGGTGATAGTTACTGTGTTTCCACAACAGGGGGAGCTCTATCTGCCAGACACCCTGTGCCTTCCCATAACCTCCAAAAATGGGGAAAATCCCGGTCCACTAGGGTGTCATAGAACAGTGAAGATACCATCCCCACTGAATGAGTCACACTGCCCCAAGGGGTGTCGCTCTCAACCATCGCTGTCTGGTAGTCACAAGTGTCCCCATGGATGCAAATGACCCCGACAGTGCTAAGGTGTAACCTTGCAGGATTTACACAATTGCTTTTTACCAACATTACCACACTACCAAAGTCAAGCAGGGCAGTGACAGGTTTCAATCAACAAAAATCACACACATTTGCTTCTCCATGCGACTTGAACATAATGCTGTATATGCGACCTGTGCAAAAAGAGAAAGGCATCTATTCACATAATTATAATCGGGTTTATCATTCAGGGGACAATTGGCAGCAATATGGCCCAATGCATGGCATCGGTAGCACTGTATCTGCTCTATACCCAGTCCTCTAAAGGGTCCCCAAGACCTTCCTAGCTTCTTTGGTCAGTCTCCAGGTCTAGAGCCCACAGTCTCTTTTGCCATAGCAGTCTTATCAAACTTCCTCACGTCCCTGAAACCTGCAACAGTCTTACCGGGTCCGCTGGGTGATCTTTCACCCCTAAATACATTGGAGTGGGGCACAGATGGGTGCAACAAGTCCTCAGAAGCAGTGTATCTCTCCACAAGGTCCACAAGTTGGTTGGTAGTTTTGGGGTCCCCATGACTGACGCATTTCCTCAATGCAGCAGGGAGCTCATGTAGATAGCGGTCCATGACTACGTGCTCCACGATCTGGGAACCTGGCAAAGTCTCAGACTGTAGCCACTTCCTGGTGAGGTGGACCAGATCGAACATGTGCGAACGGGGTGGCTTGTCGGTGCAGTAGGTCCACTGATGCACCCGTTGGGCTCGGACTGCCATGGTGACCCCTAGGCATGTGAGTATCTCTGCCTTTAGAGTCTCATAGTCCTGGGCCTTATCTGGTTACAGATCAAAGTAAGCTTTCTGGGGTTCATCGGTCAAGAATGGTGCTAACAATCCCACCCACTGTTCTTTTGGCCATCCTTCGCAAAGAGCGACTCTTTCAAAAGTCATGAGATATGCCTCCATGTCATCCGCAGGTGTCATCTTCTGCATGTCGTAAGAGGTGCGTACCAATTTTGATTCCAGTGCCATGGGAGGTGCGGGCCTCTTCTTTAACTCCACCAGAGCCTCCATAAACTGGCGATTCATCTCCTGCTGAGCTGCAACGACCTGCCGATTTGCCTCCTGTTGAGCAGCCTGTTGTGCTGCGATAGCCTGGCGAATCTCCTCCCGATGTGTGGCAGCGGCTTGTGCGACCTGGAGGTTGGTCTCCTGCTGGGCCACAGTCGCCTGTAGCAAAGACTTCAACATCTCCTCCACCATGTGTGGGAGATTAGCTTGTGGGGATCAACTTTCCGGAGGAAAATAGTCAGCGTGCAGGCAACTTTCTTTAAAATCTGGCGACTTGCCAGGTTTATTGGTAAAAGGCTTGCAGGTTAAAAACAAACAAAACAGAAAATAAGTCCTTGCTGTCTGGCGCTAAACTAGACAGCATAGTTTACTCACTATACGGTGTGGGGCTGGCCCCCAACACCCACAAAACATAAGCCAAAATGCAAACTTTGTCTTTTAAAGTTCAAACAGACACAGAGTTCCCTCGGATCCCTCTCTGAGTTCCAGGTCAGAGCTCAAGTGAGATCTCTTCCTGATTATTCAAGCCACCTGCTGGTGGACTCCAGTGGACCATAAACACCAGAACGGAATCAGCCCTGCCATGGTGGTTGGTAAAATCCGGACCGGACTCTGTTTAATCCAGTCCAAATGAATGCATACGAGGCGACAGGTAGCGTCCGCAAACCACTTTGCCTCACATACCGTCACACTTTGTAAACACTTCCAGCTTTTGCCATGTTCTACTACTCTTTGTGTGCTTGCTCCTGTTGATGTTTGAAAGTCATTATCTACATCAATTTTTCATGGGTCTAGGAGCATTTTTGTTGTATTTGTATTTTATCACTCATTTGGACTATTTTTATGTGAATTGTATGAACATGTGAGAAAGTAAAAAAAGCACTCATAGAAATATCGTATTCTTATAACAAATACACATTTCTGGAACATTTCATGCAGACACAGATGGGGAAATTTACTAAAACCATAGCAGATAGAATCTGGAGCAGCTCTGCGGAGCCGCACGAGACCAGGAAATGGAGTGGCGAACGCCATCTTTGAGGCTGAAGACCCTCCGTTGCTAATCAGGCATTTGATCCCGTTTTAAATGTGAGTGGTTATGTTTTTTAAATAAATCTTTATGGTTACCATCTGCACTATTTGGAGTCCCTTTCTCTTCCTATGTGGACACTGGTCATATTGGAAGTTGTAGCTGGTGAACCGTTACCCTATCGTTGAAGGCAATTTGGAGAGGGGTTTTCTTCCGACCGGATGCAGCAATCCGGCAATAGATTGGTGGAGTGATCGCATTGAGATTGAAGGCGCACACTGACCCTCCATAATAGGGGGTCGTGGGGTCTAGTAAGCAGCTTGTATTGGTGGTGACTCTGGTGATGGGCTGCACTGGACTTTCTCCATATCAACACACATATTTTACAAACTGTTTCCGTTGTCATTAACCATTTTGCGCTGCAGTATCATTTACATTTGTTTGCTGTTTTCCTATCTGGAAGCGGTCTGCTGGCAGCAATATTTTAATGAACTTTATTTTTATGAACTTTATCTGATATTGGCTCTAGCGCAGATTGACTTTATTTTTTTACTGCGTAATAACCAATCCGGTTGTCCTGTTAAGATTTGAAAAAGGTAAAAATAACAACTGATCGGTTGCCATTCACAGTTGCTCCAGTCTTACTAACTAGCCCTCGGACTATTACACCTTCTACTTTTGCAGTACATATTTATTCATAAACCTTCTTTTGACAAATACATTTTTATTGTATGTAATAACTTACCCCTCATTACAAGTGTATTCAACAACTGCTCCAAACACAAAAGAGTCTTCATTCGTCAGCTCAAATGTCCCAAATTCAATATTTCCAGGATGTCCACATGATTTCTCTAAACAATACAAGTAGTTTGGAATATCTATGTTATTATCAATGGGGATACCTATGTTATTTATATATTGCAAATTAGAAAAGCTTGCTGAGGTCTACCCTCCATTATTTTTCATGGGGACTATGGTAACAACAGGACAGGAAACAAGCAGAAATCCAACATTTTATAATGGTCATCAGAACATTGGTAGTAGGGAAATCTCCCAGGCACAAGCATTGGTTTGAACAACTCAATGTATTGACAGAAATGCACATTTGCTCCTACAATGGGTTTGTGCCAGGGGTGGTGTCTGATGAAGCGATCCTTCCTGATGCTGGTTGTAGGAAAAAATGCCAGGGCAAGATGGATAGGACAAGATGAGAAAGGCACAGAGGAGGTGAAGGCACAAGGCAAATATATATATAAAGGGCCACTGAACCTCTGACAAAAAACAAAAATGAAACCATCAAAAATGTGTAATTTACTGCTTTTCTGCTAAATCAGTCAGATACAGGTTGAATTTGAAACTTGATAAACTCATGTCCAAATTTGTATTTTTTGTGCCAGAACTGTGGTTACAAAGGCCATGTTGGACAGTCATTTCACAGACATGAGAGGATCAATGAAACTAAAATTAGTCTAATCTTCTCTATGGCTGACAGAGGCTGACATAACTTGGCTCCAATATTCTGCAGGTAAAAAATATCATCTTATCAGACAATACTTTACAAAACTGCAGATCAGCTGGAGCCTTGCAAAAATATAAGCGACATACATGGGAAACACATCTTAATGGAAATTGTGTTCATTTAACAACGTATAGAACTATTGACTGGCACTTGAGTTTAAGATGAACCTTTGGCCAGGGTATTGACATTCAAGTTTTTACATATTATTAAAAACATTAAAATGAACCTTTAAAACAGGGCTTCTCATGTTGACTCTGGAAATGATTTACTCTAGGGATGCACCAATACTGGTTTCGGTGCATATACCAAGCATTTGCACAAGTATCGGTACTCGCACAACTGCTCCAACCGACACTTTGAGGTGCAATTTGCATCAATACAAAATAAATTGGCACAAATTGCACTGCAAAGAATCGCATGTGATTTGAACAGGAAACCGGTGCAATTTCTGTCTGAATCGCATGCGATTTCCCCCACTGCTCCTGTGTGTGGGTGTGTGTAGAGAAAGGGAAAAGCGCCATCTAGTGGGCAGTTTGTTAAAAATGTTAGAACTCACAATACATATCTGGCCAAATACAAAATCTTTATAGGTGTCCCTGTCCTGTCGATGATAGCAAATCACGGCCGCTGAAGGTGCTCACAGGGCTGGAGGAGATGTAGAGGTGGTCCACCCCCAAGCTGACATCACTATTGCCCTATACCCACGTGGTCCCGACACTTCTCCTCCAGCCTTGTGAGCACCTTCAGCAGCCGTGATTTGCTATCATCGGCAGGACAGGGACACCTATGAAGATTTTGCGCTTGGCCAGATATGTACTGTGAGTTCTAACATTTTTCATAAACTGCCCACTAGATGGCACTTTCCCTTTCTATATACACACACACACAGGAGCAGTGGGGGAAATAGCATGCGATTCGGAGAGAAATCACATGGCATTCCAGGTCAAATCGCATGCAATTCTTTGCAGTGTGGTTACGCCAATTTAGTTTGTATTGATGCAAAGAACCAGTGCTCGGTATCAGTAAGTGCTTTAACTGAAAGTACCGGTACTTGCACTAGCCGATAAAAAAAAACAGTATCGCTGCAACCCTAATTTACTCAATAACACCTGCAACAGCAAATGCTGGTGATGATGTGTTTTATAATTAATTTACTGCTTGTTTAAGTGTAAATACTTCTATGTGCATAGCTTAGCCTAGATTTAGAGTAATCGCCACCTGGCAAGCTATCTGCATAAATTGTTTTAAGTACTCTGGATTATTATTTGTAAACCTTAGGGTGTCATGATTTCAGAAGTTGTTATGAATGTGTCAGCTTCCCGTGCAGGACTTTATCTCCAACTTAATGGGGAACTAATCTCTCAATTCCCCATCAGGCTCCACCCACCTCTAGTACGAAACCCCTCAGATACTCTATATTGCCAAAAGTATAGGGATGCCTGCCTTTACACGCACATGAACTTTAATGGCATCCCAGTCTTAGTCCATAGGGTTCATTAGTTAGCCCAACCTTTTCAGCTATAACAGCTTCAACTCTTCTGGGAAGGCTTTCCACAAGGTTTAGGAGTGTGTCTTTAGGAATGCTTGACCATTCTTCCAGAAACGCATTTGTGAGGTCAGGCACTGATGTTGGACGAGAAGACCTGGCTTGCAGTCTCCACTCTACTTCATACAAAAGGCGTTCTATCGGGTTGAGATCAGGACTCTGTGAAGGCCAGTCAAGCTCCTTCACTCCAAACTCACTCATCCACACTATATTGCCAAAAGTATTGGGCCACCCCTCCAAATCATGTGGTGGAGGGGTGATTATGGTGTGGGGTAGTTTTTCAGGGGTTGGGCTTGGTCCCTACTTCCAGTCAAAGGAACTCTTAAAATGTCAGCATACCAACACATTTTGGACAATTTCATGCTCCCAACTTTGTGGGAACAGTTTGGGGATGACCCCTTCCAGTTCCAACATGAGTGCACACCAGTGCACAAAGCAACGTCCCTAAAGACATGGATGAGCGAGTTTGAGGTGGAGGAACTTGACTGGCCTGCACAGAGTCCTGACCTCAACCCAATAGAACACCTTTAGGATGAATTAGAGTGGTGACTGTGAGCCAGGCCTTCTCCTCCAACATCAGTGCCTGACCTCACAAATGCGCTTTTGGAAGAATGAACAAACATTCCTATAGCCACACTCCTAAACCTTGTGGACAGCCTTCGAAGAGCTGAAGCTGTTATAACTGCAACAGGTGTGCCAACTCAATGTTTAACCCTAGAGACTAAGACTTAGATGCCATTAAAGTTTAGGTAAATGTAAAGGCAGGTGTCCCAATACTTTTGGCAATATAGTGTACTGTATGTGCCTGTCAGTGTGACAGGCACAGTGGTTGGGGAAGGAGAATGGAAATGCAAGGAGGCAGGAGTGTCAGTATGGACCCCCTGACTCATTACGGGCACTGATAGACTTAGGTACCTGTCTGTGACAGGTACATGAATCGGTTGCAAACATCATCACTGCCAGTACTGCACCTTGATAGAATTCTAAATTGTGTTTTACGTTGTAGGTGTTAATAGCAAATGAAATGTTGCCTGTATTATGGTATGAAGCATAACCGTGTATTGAATGTAATACATTTTAAGGCAAAAGAAAAAAAAAGATGAAAAACAAATATTGTGCATATTCAGGTAAAGTTATAAAACTTAAATAAAGATATACCCACTTTTGCATTGTCCAGGGGTACCTACAATCTCCCACTTGCCATCAATACACACATAGCGACTGTCTCCAAGAAGGATGTAGCCAGGTCTGCAGGAATACTGTGCTGATTTACCAGGATTATAAAATTCTTCATTCCAGTCACCCTGCAGTTCTTTATCTAGAAATCTTGGTGGTGGTCCACAGGAATTAATTACTAAAATAAGTAATTAAAGTATTGTTAATGTCATATGTCTGGATAGTGCTAGACAGGTGCGATATGAAACCCCTAACATTCTCAGTGAAACTCCTACACACTGCCATATACTCTTAAGCCTCGTACACACGGTTCAACAGTCATATGCAGATGGTCGTATGACCGCTCGTTGTATGATCATCCATCCGTTAGTACAGGCGATTAGAACAGCCTATGTACGATGGTAATACAACAGAAGTTGTATGAGCAAGCTATAAAACTTTTGGTAGTACCAACAAGCGGTCGTATGATCGTTGTATCATGTGTACAGAGAAGTTGGTCCAATAAGTTGTACTGTGCAAAATACGCATGCTCAGAAGTCAGGAAGGGCCGGAGGCTAATTACATGCACCTGAACATTCTCTTTATATGTTCATAACATGTCAATACGTTCGGCTTGGTCCTACGATCGTGTAGTGCATGTCAGTACGCAAGTTATATGATCCAACATACGATTTGGTCCGTTCAGTCGTACGACCGCCGCACCGTGTGTGCCAGGCTTTAGACTTCTCTAGCAAACTTTTGCAGAGGATTGTTGTTGGCATGTATTGATTGATATTTTTGAAACAGAGAAAAGTTGTAGGCCTTGTATCCAATGTTAGTAAGCTTTTTATTTTTCCTTTACTGTTTACTGTATTTGCTACACACTTGGGTATATTTATCATTGTTTTTGTCCATGGTCTGCGCAGCTTTTGTCCAAGATTTTTTTTTTTTTTTTTTTTTTTCCATTTTTCCATTTTTTTGGCCACAATTCAATATTTCACAATAATTCTATTTACCACAGTGAACATTTTCAAACCAGATTTGTCCTTTTACAAAAAAAGATTTTCATGTTGAAAATTGCATTAAACAAGATTTGCCAGTGTGAAAAAATTAAGTATATGTAAAAGCCCCCACCTTGTAAAACAACCCATTCAGATTAAAATAGAAATTAAAGACAAAACATTTTTCTATAGTTATGAAAAGAAATTGTAAACAGTTCTCCCACTTTTTTTTATGTGACCACATTCCCTCTGTTTTCAGCTGCATAAGAGCTGGGGGAGGAGAAACAGCAGAACCCTGAACTTCCCAGTGAAAGGCTGTGCAGGGCGGATGTGTCAAGACTGATCATTGGAGGAGAGCATACTGAGTTCCCAGCATAGGTAGAAAACTTACCATGGTGTGCTTTCATACCTAGTGTAGTCGGTTTTTAAAAGGAAAGCAGAGGACTGTCAGGAACACCAGGGATTTCATACAAAGGAAGCAATATAAAGAGAACAGGAGACTTTCTCATACGAGTACATGGCACAGCAGGCACATCAGGATTATGAAATGTTGAGTTTGCATACTCTTTAATCAAAGAAGATTTGCTCAACACCTTTTCCTGGGGCTAATCATGTCAGCCTACGAATGGGTCAGCTCCACCCCTCTGATCCCACAGGACAACCCTCTGCTCAAATAAAAGGAGGGATTCCCCATACCCCAGTGTTCCTTTTTTTTTGTCCTCACTCCAGGACAGCTTTCCTGCTACTGAAGAATGGAAAAAGAGGGAATAATGAAGATCCCTACATGGAGGACTCTTGGTTGGTAGTAGATCCTCTGCTGATCCATGATTCCTTGGCAGATGTATGCAGTCTAAATGGTGCAGTTGGAGGTCCATGGGGAGCAGCAGCATGGCTTTCCCTCCCTGCTTGCTTGGGGGTTGGTAGGTCATTCTGCCTGATTTTACATTATTATTTTGTCAGTAATGCATCTTACTTCATGCAGTGATGTTTCTTTAGATTGTATAGATCCTCATATGGCAGCTGGGATGTCTGAGTTCCACAGCAGCTTGTGGTGGAATGGAGGCACCTGGCTGCATGTTGGCTATTGGGGTGGAGGACTGGTCTTGCACTGTACAGTTCTTGTTCGGCTTTCCTTTAGGTTTACCAAAACCATGTAGTATGAGATCAAACACAAAGCCATTAATTTGTGTACAATCAAGCACACCCTTGCACTGCATGGTGGAAGTAAGTTTGCCACATCATCCCTTTAATCCAGGACACATATTAATTATACAGGTTCTGTGGCTGATTAAGATGGTAATTAAACTCACTTGGGGCCTTATCTGCATTAAATTAGCCTCAGAACCTGAGTAAATCATATGTGTCCTGGATTAAAGGAATGATGTGGCAACCCTAGGTGGAAGGTGGACCTGGGGGGGCTTGGTGGGTTGTGTAGTGTATGGCCAGCCTCACTCTACTTTTGGAGACAAAAAAAAATCTGTACTAGCTATGGGTAAGCTGTGTACTTTGCTGAATACTATTCTGATCCTGCCTTTGTTTCTGTCTTGAACAAGCTTTTTTATACTTGTCCTGCTTCTGGCATAGTTGCGTTTGTTTCAATAAGCACCTGGTACTAATGTCGGGTCTGGGAATCTGCTGTGTCGGCCACCCTTTAGCAGTGGTTAACCCCTTAGAGGGTTATGGCCAAACAAGCTAATTCCTATTGCATTAAACCTCCCATTAGCAGTGGTTAACCCCTTAGAGCAGGGATAAGCAATTAGCGACCTCCAGCTGTTGCGAAACTACAAGTACCATCATGCCTCTGCCTCTGGGTGTCATGCTTGTGGCTGTCAGTCTTGCTATGCCTCATGGGACTTGTAGTTCTGCAACAGCTGGAGGTCCGCTTATTGCATATCCCTGCCTTAGAGGATGATTGCCAAACAAGCTAATTCCGATTGCATTAAATTTTTTGAACGGCTTTATTAATCCGCATGGCTATCATTTGAAGTAGATGAGTACTTTTAGTTTCAATAGATTTTTATTAGTGTTTGAATGAATTACAATCAAAAACATAAGAGAATAAAAGGTAAGGTAAACCATCATAACTTGTGTATCAAATGTGGTGTCTACACAGAGACACATTCTAATGTAACAATAGCTATTACAACATAACATAAGTGGTAGGAGCTTGTGTATTTGACAAATGCATACCGTAATAAAACTTCCATAGAAAAGAGATTTGACGTAGATGAACAGCAGATGGCATAAGGTGGAAGTATCAAAAGTAGAGGGGAGGTGGAGAGAAAATGGGAAAGAAGAGTAGAGTAGTACAAAGAGAAGGGGGGAGGTGACACCTGAGGGGAGTATGGAAGATTGTATTTGTGATTTGGACATAAGCAGTTATATATAAAAAGAGAAAGATTTGGGACTAGATTATCTGATCATGCTGTCTTTATTGTACAAAGGTTTTCCTATCCAAGAAGTGTTCAGGGGGTCCAATTGCTGAGGGGGTTCAGGATCCAAGGAGACCATTTAGTAAGAAATTTTTCAGTTGTGAGGTTTGCTTTTGCAAACAGGTATTCCATATTCGCCTGTTCTCTGACAGATGTTATGATTTGAGATATGGTAAAAGGAGTATTTTGATTCCAGGCTCTAGCAATGTTTAGCCTTGTGGCTATAAAAAGATGGATTAGGACAGTTCGAGAATTCACAGGTATGGAGTCTATGCCTATTCCAAATAGGACCAGTTTGGGATCTGGGGAAATTGGGATTCCCGTGAGAGAGGTGTATAGCTTGAAAGTCGCAGTCCAGTAAGAGGAGAGTCTAGGGCAGTACCACCAGATGTGCGGAGGGGAACCTGTATGACCACAGTTCCGCCAGCATAGTGTGGATTGGTTTGGATAGATTTGCGCTAATTTGCCCGGGGTGTGGTACCAATTGTGGAGGAGTTTTTGGGTCTTTCCCAGTGAGCTAGGCATTTGGAGTGGAGAAGAGTTGAGTTGGTGGCCAGTTGCCACTGGGCTGTATTTGCTGAAAATTGTAGAGATTTTTCCCAATACTGCATTGAAGGTAGCTTTTCTTTGGGGTTTCCAGAGTTGAGTGTCCGGTAGAACGGGGTGATTTTTAGGGTCATGTGAGGTGGGGTGTCCATTAGTTTTAGAATGGGTGCAGTGGCATCATTGTCGTGGTGTATTTTGATTCCTTGGAGCGCATGCCTTACTTGCAGGTACTTGAAAAAGGTGTTGGAGGTTAAGGCGTGTTTTTTACAAAGGTCCTGGAAAGAAAGCAGTACTGTATCTTGGTAGCGGTGGCCTATGGTATGGATTCCTGCCTTAGTCCATTCAGTTAAAGATAGGTTGGGTATGATGGATTCCAATGACTTCAGTGTGAGGTTTTTTAATGCTTGGAATGAGATGCCATTTTCCAGGTGTGGAATAGATGCCCAGGCCTTCATAGTAGCTTTCATGCTATCTAAGAAATAGTGATCGCTGGAATTGACGGTCCAATTGGAGAGTAGCAGTGATTTTAAAGAGGACTTCACAGCTGCGGATTCAATTTGAGACCAGGGGAGATAGTCGGTTGGGGACCACCATGCTCGTGCTTGTGCTATTAGAGTGGCTTTATAATATGCTTTTATGTTGGGGGTCCCCATACCTGCCAGTTTGGCTGGTCTGTAAAGAGTCTCTCTTTTGATGCAAGGTTTTTTACGGTTCCATATAAATTTCTGAAGGACTTGTTGTAGTCTGTTCAGCTGAGTTAGCGAGATTGAGACTGGTAAGGTGCGGAATAAATACAGTATATGAGGTAGGAGGAACATTTTAGCTAATGAGACACGACCTGCCCAAGAGGTGACTCCAGATTGAAGTGAGTTGCTGACTTTATGTAGTGTGTTGAGTAGAGTATTTAGATTAATGTTTTTGATTTTGGAGGTTGGGGTTGCTAAGTGGACTCCTAAGTATGTTAGGCATCCCTGTGGGGCCCAGGAGAAGGGGGCACTATTTGAGATTTTTTGTTTAATGATTCGTGGTAGACAGATGGGGAGCATTTGTGATTTGGAGTGGTTGATTTTGTATAGAGAGATGGAGCTAAATTTATTTAAGAGATCATGTAGGGGTTCTAATGATTTTTCTGGGTTTGAGAGGCAAATTAAGATGTTGTCTGCGTATAAGCCAATTTTATGTTGGATTTTGTTTACAGTGAGCCCGGTGATGTCTGGGTTGGTTCTAATGTGTTGTGCTAACGGTTCTATGATCAGGGCAAAAATTATGGGGGACAGTGGGCAACCTTGGCGTGTTCCATTCGTGATAGGGAAGGAGCGGGACATGAATCCCGAGGTCCAGACCTTGGCTGAAGGATTGGTGTATAGAGCGTTGATGGAATTTAGAATTCTGTCAGAGAAGCCAAATTTTTCAAGGACTGCTTGCATATATTTCCAATGTACCCTGTCAAAGGCCTTTTCGGCATCTAATGATAAAAGAATGGATGGGGTGTTGTGATGCTCCGCCCATTGTAGGAGGTTAAAGAAGCGTCTTGTTCCGTCAGCTGTTTGTCTCCCATGTACGAATCCCACTTGGTCGGGGTGTACTAAGTGTGGTATAATATGGGCTAGTCTTAGGGATATTAATTTGGCATAGATCTTAGTGTCTGAATTGAGGAGAGAAATGGGTCTGAAGTTGGTCGGATTATCAGTGGGTTTACCTGGTTTGGGAATTGTGACAATCATTGATTCTAGGAATTCTGGTGGGGCCTGGCCTTTGTCTGCAATGTCGTTAAGGGCATTGGTTAAGTGATGCGATAGGCGATTCGTGAAAGTTTTATAGTAGTCATTGGAGTATCCGTCTGGACCTGGGGATTTATGGAGGGGTAGGGATTTAATGACACTTTCTACTTCCTCTTCTGTGAAAGGATCTGTCAGTTGCTTGATTTGAGTGTCTGATAGTTTGGGGAGGGTTATAGTGTCTAAAAAGGATTTAATATGAGAGGATTGCGGTTCTGGGTTGTTATCCGAGTCTTTTAGGTTATATAGTTTGGCATAGTATATGCGGAACTGTTCCGCTATTTCAGCTGGGTTTGAGATAACGTCGCCTTGGGTGTTTTTTAAGTGGGGAATCTTTGACGTGGCTACTTTTCTTTTATATTGTTTGGCAAGATATGCTCCCGGTTTATTACTTGAGCTATACGCAGTCGCTTTGAGTCGTCTGACATAGAAGTCGTAGTTTTTTTGTAAGATATCTCTCAACTGGTTTCGGGCTGCGTTGATATCTTCCAGTAGTTTGGGGTTTGTGTGAGAGCTTATTTTGTGTTTCTAGGGTTCTAATTTTTTCTGTTATTTCCGTAATTTGCTGTGTTCTTCGCTTTCTCTCTTGTGCAGAAAGTTTGATTAGAATTCCTCTGAGATACGCTTTATGCGTGTTCCAGAGGAGGGTTGGGCTGATGCCTGGGGTGTTGTTGGAGGCGAAGAAGGAATACAGTTGTTCCTCCAATTGTCTTTTGTATTCTGGGGATGCTAGTAGGGAGGAGTTTATCCTCCAGGGAGTCGGGGAGTTGTGGGGTTTGGCTAGAGCCAATTCAAGTGTAATAGGAGCATGGTCTGACCATGTTATGGTTCCTATTGAAGAGTTTAGTACTTTCTGTAGAATGTATTTGTCAGTCAGAAATAGATCAATTCTGGAGTACACCTGATGCTCGGCCGAATAAAAGGTGAAGTCTCTCTCATTGCTGTGTGTGCATCGCCAAGTATCATAAAGATTTAGGGATGTAATGAAGGATGATAGTGCTGAGGTCTTTTTACAGGTGGGTTTGTTGAGTCAATGTGATCCAGTGTCTCATTGAAATCTCCGCAGATCACTATTGGAGTTGATTTGTATGTGGATAGTTTGTTTGCAATGTTCTGAAAGAATTTGGGAGTCGGTTGTTTGGGGCATACAGGTTTACTAGGATTAGAGGCGCATTATTACAGTTGGCATGCATAATAAGAAAGTGACCGTTAGGATCAGTTTCCATGGAGATGAGTTGGAAGGGTATTGTGTTTTTGACTGCTATCATTACTCCTCTTTTTTTAGAGTCTGTGTTGGCATAGTAAATGTGCGGAAATTTAGGGTGGGTGCATTTAGGGGGTTTAGCTTGATTGAAATGGGTCTCTTGGACGCAAAGGATGTCACATCTTGAAGATGTGGCTTCCTTCCAGAGGAGGGAGCGCTTAAAAGGACTATTCAGTCCTTTAGCGTTAAGTGATAATATCTTTAAGGACATAAGGGTGCGTTAGGGTAGTCAATTTTGCTATGTCCTCTTTAAAAAGCAAGGAGAGAGACTTCATATTACATTCTATCAGACATTCATGGTTAGAGTAAACATTGTTGGTAATTTCTACATGAAAGTAATTGTGTTTCAGGCAGGTGTCAGACCCGGGGGGTGGGGAAGAGAAGAAAAGGAGAGAGGAGGGGAAGAGGAAAGTGAGAAGTGGTCTCCGGGAAATGAGATAAAGAAGAAGAAGAAAAAATAAATTGGTCACGTACTTAGTACGTTTCATTTGGGAGGAGTAGAGTATTCCCTGCAACATGCAGGGAGAGGGAGAAAAAGGCCTCAGTATGGTACTGAGAGAGTAACCTGGGATGTTATGAGTGACAGTATAACTTGCATGAGGGGGAATTAAGTCAATGAAAATCAGCTAATTTGGTCGTAAGGGCCTGAGAGGTTTTGAGTCTTTGTTCATTTGTTAGTGACGTTACGCCAGTCGCCTTGCAGATGGGAAGCTTTGTTGCGGATGGGGGTTCTGTCATCCAGGGGGGGTGACAGCCCCAGTTGTGGAGTTGTTTGATGCCTTGTTTGAGCTCTGATATGGTGGTATTCTTCCCCAAGTGGGTGACCATCAGCTTTGTTGGGAAACCCCATTTATATGGGATGTTTTGTTGTTGCAGGACTTTAGTAATGGGCGCAAGCTCCCTTCTTTTCTGTGCGGTGGCTGCGGAGATGTCGGAGTAGATAGCAATGTGGGAATACGGTTCTGGGAGTGGGGAGAGGTTCCTGGCTGATTTCAGAATTTTCTCTTTTGTTTGGAAGAAATGTATTCTGAGGAGAACATCTCTAGGTTTATCCGGTGCGATGTGCGGGGGTTTGAAAATTCTGTGTGCCCTATCGATAAGAAGCTCTTGGGGGGTTAGTGAGGGGGCAACGGTGCTGAATAATGTGAGCAGGTATTGGTTCAGGTCTTGAGGGGGAACGGATTCGGGGATTCCCCTTATCTTTAAGTTGTTCCTGCGGGAACGATCTTCTAAGTCAGAAAGCTTAGATTGGACTCTTTTAAGTTTGTTCGTTTGTTAACGATGTGCGTCAACAAGTTCGTTGTATGCTGCTGTAAATTCAGTGAGCTGTCTCTCTATTTTGTCAGTGCGGTCCCCCAGGTCGTCTACTTGTTTCTGCACATGGGATACTGATCTGGCTAGATCTTTCTTAATGCCTCTCTGCAGCGTCATGAGCATCTGCTTAAGGGTGTGCTCAGATACCGCATTGTCAGTCGCTGGTATTTGTGCCAGTGAGTCTCCCATGTCCTCCTCGTCATCATCATTGTCAGGGTCTGTGTCAGTGTCAGCAGGATTTTTCCTGTTGTGTAAAGGTTTTTTCTTACCGCATGGCTGGGAGATGTGAACGGGAAGGATGCGACTCTTTTGTTCCGTTCTTTAGTAGGGGTTCCCTGCTGTGTGGAGCTGTCCATTCGTTCGGAGTCACTAGTGGCTGCTGGGGACAAGGCAGTGTGAGCTGCTTCTCTTTTCTCGTCGCCATTTTGAGTTTCTCTGTGCCCCCGAGTTCCAAAGCAATCAGTGAGCCTGCGAGGCTCGGGGGGTTTAATGTTGCTTCGTCGGGACATCACGATTAGTTCCCGGGGTTTTGCGGCGTCGATTGGTGAGTTCTGCGAGGCTTGATCTGACTTGATCTGGCTCTCAGGCTTTGTTATGTTCCCCTGTCATGCAGAGAGCGCGGGTCAAGCGGCCATCTCGGATCGCGGCCAGGCTCCGCCCCGTAGATGAGTACTTTTGATATATTAAATTACCAAATGACTCTTGCTTAGTATCCTGTTTATCAGGAATTTAAAGTGTTTACAGAGACGTAAGTGAGGTCAAGGGGTCATTGTGCAGTAAGACTATGTATGGTTATCTCCTTGTCTTTCTTACTGCCAGTTTGCTGCAAAGCCATTTGCTTATATTGCTAAGCCATGAGCACCAACTCTTCCTGGTAGCCAGTCATTCCTAAGGAGGTAAGGGGCACCGTTCAAGAAAATGTTTTTCTTTTCGGTGTATGAGAAATTTAACTATGGGCTTTTACAATTTAGCCCCTCCAGTTAGCAGGCATCAAGCACAGCCTTAAATTGGTCCTGTGCCCTATATCTATCTTGATGACCCCCTATATATCTTGGGCTACATTTCCACTGTGTGACTCCAAAGTTGCATCAAAGTAGTGGAGGCACCTTTTCAAAGGTGCAAATTTTCAAAGTTCCATAGATGGGAACGGGTGCCATTGAGATCAATGGACTGTGACTTGTAATGCGACTTTGTGTCCAAAGTCACATGCCAAGTCGCACTAGTGGAAACAGAGCCTAAATGAGTTGTTATTACTCACACTGTGGAGAAATCAACTCTCTCCAGACTCTTCCAAGAGAGGATACACATGAATGCTATGTATGAGGCCTGTTGGTTCAAGCAGATAAGTCTTGTCATCCTTATCCTTAACAGGCTGTCACATTTGTTTAAGCACATGGTCTATACTAGAGTTGAGCGAACTTCTAGAAGTCCGGGGTCTGCTGGTTCGGCAGAACTTCGGGACAAAGTCCGGGTTCGGGTCCGGACAGAACCCGAACTTTGTCCCGGACCCCGAACAGATCTTCAAGCGAGTTGAGATCATATCTGGTACACGAATTTGTTTACACTGTCGGACAATTCCTATTCCTACTGTTCTGAATAGACGAACTTGGTTGTCCGGAGTATGTATCGTAAGTACACATAGGAGAGAACCTTCTCAGACCTCTCTCAACTAAAGAGGTGTCACACTCATTATTGTTGAGTAAATCCGAGACAAAGGTGATCACGCTGAACCGTACACTGAAACCTGTGTTTCAGCGTAATGTTCAGTGTCAGGTAACTAGAGTTACCGTGGGCAAGGGTAGATACCTTGAAACT
>BLSH010560142.1:273432-287279 GCA_018402905.1 Glandirana rugosa | reverse complement strand
AAGAAGAAGAAAGGACTGTAACGGGGGGGGGATTACCCGTCGGAGGCCTACGGGTTTGCCCGGTCAAAAAGTCCCACACGAGAGACTTTTCGGACGTAGTTAGAACCCCGTACTTGCAACCAAAACCCAAGGGTACTTGAAAGGAGGCCTGGTATGGGAAAGGTAAATTACTCCATGACGCCAAAACCAACGTTCATGCCCCAAGATTGATGCAGGCTTTTCAGAGAGCACACCCTGAAAAACTGGCCCGTTTGGGCATCCGGAGGCTGCCCATTAGGGGGGGGGCAATGTCAGGAAAGAAGAAGAACCCGTATTGCCGTACGAAGGAGCACGGTGCGCAGGCGCGTGCACGAAGGAACGGACGGCACGAACGTTCGTGCGCACGCGCAACCGGGAAGCTCGCACCCCCGTTCGTGATTATTCTTGGCGCCAAAAGGACTATTTAAAAGGAACAATGACATGAGATCAATGCCGTTTGGTCTACAGCGTTCCTGAGTATCCTGTTACCTGTTCATCTGCTTTACCTGCTCCTTGATTACCGGCTTGATTCTGACACTGCCACTTGCTGCCTGCCCTGACCTTTGGCTTGCCCTGACGATTCTTCTGCCTGCTCCCTGGTACCATGCCGCCCGCCTGTTGATGACCCGGCTCCTGTCTGACCATCCTTCTGCTTAACCCCTCAGTTCCTGACCGGCCTGGCTGCTGCTTGTTCCAGTCTGTTTCCAGCCTTCTCATCCAGCATCATCTGCTTGGTTCAGCCCCGCAGAGCGATTTGCCAGCTGTTCTCCAGAGTGTCTCCTCTGCTCCAGCTCGCTGCATTACCTGCCCTGCCGGCGACAATCGCACCTGTGTTCCAGTCAAGCACTCGTGCCATCCTGCACTCTTGAGCTTCCTGTCTACCATATCAGGGGCTCCTGAGTCAGGGTTGTAAGAGAGGCTGTCCTCGGCTATTGCAGACTCCACCACCAGGTACGTGACAGTTCACTTCAGAGTGAGAGGCCTTCTGGAGGAGATCAAGGATATTCCGGATGCAATTCAAAACCTGATAACAAATTTACTGCCGGATACACCTAAACACTGCCTAGAACTCGACAGGTCCCACAGAGCCTTGGGCCCCCTACGTAAAGATGGCTCTCCGAGAGACATAATTGTCAAACCTCACTTTTTTGCTATTAAAGAAGGGGTCATGAGACAATCCAGGAATACCAACCAAATACTCTGCAGAGGTCACCCGATCAAGATCTTTGCCGACCTGGCTCCTTCTACGATCCAGAAGAGGAGAGCTCTGAAACCCCTCCTTAAGGTGTTATCAGAGAAGGATATCAAGTACAAGTGGTCCTTCCCATTAGCGGTTAAATTCTCCCTCAAGGATCGAGAGTATGCTTTCTCAATACAGGAGGGTGAGAAACTCTTCTTACATCTGAAGTTGCTATCGCAGGAATCTGAGATGGACTTTTCTAACAGCAGCTCAACTAAAAGACAGTCACCAACCAGCCCAAGGACCCCTCTCTGGGAGAAGGCTAAACCCAAAAGAGTGAAAGAAAATGGTCCTCCTTGAAGTAGATAGTGGAACGGTACAACTTCCGACATGCAGCAGGACACCTGACCTGAAGGATTGCAAAAATGTACTTTTTTCTTTTTTCCTAAGTTGAGGTTTCGTTAGAAACCTAAGTTGCTCTCTATTTTTGAGCCGTGGAGTTTTCTCAATCCCTTGTGGCTTCCAGGACTAGCTTTGTCAATTTACCGTTTTGATTTAAGTTTATTGCAATTTGCCTTGACTAATATACCTTTATTTTCAGGTCGAGGGGTCCTATGGTAAACAGAGACCCTCGGACAATACTAGAATGCAATGGGGAGGAATTTACAGTTGGAGGGCCCTCTGCTCGGTTGAGTCTCTGCTGACCGGGTCTCGTGGACTAAGATTTAGCTTCGAGGGCCTCGCTCTGGGGAGACCACTCTGCCCCCCTTTCCCTTTGTGGGGGCTGGGGGGTCTTTACGGAACGGGGCCAGATGGGCGGGCATTTGTTTCTCCCCACATGGGAGATTTATAGGTGTACTGGGGATGGAGTTGAAGCCCAGTTGCAGATCAGTACTACAACTGTCTCCTTTTTTCCTTTTGTTTCAGTTTACTATCTATTGGGGCTCTGGGGCGGGGGATGGCTCACTTGCGCCTCCACCTATCCAGCGGACCAAGTTTGGTTGGTTCAGGATAGGGGTTCTAGCGGTGATAGCTAGACACTTTGATCTAGACCGAAGGGTGTCCAGGGGGCTCTATTTTTTCTCCCCCCCCCCTGGTTACAATCCCCTTAGTTGGAGAAAACAGCCCTTCTCAGGGCTACCTACTTGTCAAACTTGGTATGTTTTATTGATTACAACCTCATTTCCTTTCCTCCCCCCTTCTTTTTCTTATCTCCTTTTTTTCCCTTCTTCCACTAGTGAGAAGGTGGCTCGAGAGTTTTTCCTTCAGTGGGCACTGAGCTCATGGGACGGTGAGACAACCAGAGGAAGGGCGAGTGATCCAACTATTAGAGTAATCCTCTATCCCAAATGTAATGGCTGACCCTCCGAGACCTCCAACGAGAGTAGCTACCCATAATGTTCAGGGACTGAATTCCCCCGTTAAGCGTAAGAAGATTGGTGATTTCTACAAATCCCTGAAACTAGATATACTATTGCTCCAGGAAACTAATTTCCCAGCCCGATACAATCCCACTTTTCTCCACCCACACTTTCCAAACTTTTACTTGGCTAACGCGGCGTCCAAATCAAAAGGAGTTGCTATTCTAATTTCTAAAAATTGCAATTTTAAGTGGCTCTCAGAAGTCAAGGATCCGGAGGGGAGATTTATCATGGTAAAGGGCACTTTGGATGGGCACATTATATCCATGATCTCGTATTATGTCCCCAATCAGGGACAGCTTAAGTTCTTTCAAGAAATGCTAGCATCCCTCTCCCCCTTATTGGAGGGCAAAATCATTTTTGGAGGAGACTCCAATGTAGCCTTTGACCAATCATTAGATAAAAATAGACCCCTAGGTAGTCAACTGTTAAGACCAACTAAAGTAAGCCTACGTATAGCTAAACTCCTACATTCTCATAACTTGATTGATGTGGGGAGGGACAGACATCCTCACTCCAGGGACTATACATACTTCTCTAATCCAGACAATTCGTATTCTAGAATAGACCATCTATAAACTCCGTCCTATACATTGCCAACCATTTTGGACTCCCACATTCAAGACACAGTCCTTTCAGACCACTCTCTGGTCTCATTGTCCATTCATATTCAGTCAAGGCTTTTCCCTAAACCATTCTGGAGATTAAATGAGTCGTTACAGACCAGATAAACGTCACTGGAATAGAGAATAATCTTCAAGAATACTTTGCTACTAACGGGGCAGGAGACACATCGGCTGAAATAGTGTGGGCAGCCCATAAAGCCTTTGTTAGGGGTAAATTTATCCAGTTAGCATCCAGGCTTAAAAGAGAAAGGGGAGTTCAATTACAAAAGTTGGAGGAGTCCTTTACTGCAGCCAAAGCAGAGCACAAGGCGAACCCGTCTCGGTCTCTCCTAGAGAAGCTTGACGAAGTGAAAGTGGAGCTCAATCTTGCGCTCACGACTAAAGCTGAAAAGACCATCCAATGGTCTAAGAATAAATTTTATTCTCAGGGTAATAAAATGGGCCCTTTGTTGGCCAGGAAGCTCACCCCCCCCGGACAAAGCATCTTGCTATGCCCAAAATTCGGGTAGACAGCAATTCCACCACGTCCAACCCTAATACAGTAATAGGGCTTTTCAAAAATTCTATCAGAATTTGTACACCCCAAAGGCTAATGAAAAAATAGAAGCAGTAACCCAGTTTCTAGACGGAGTTTCCCTTCCAAATCTTTGGGACGAACATAGAGCAATAATGGAAGAAATAATTTCAGAGGAGGAGGTCTTAGGGGTCATCAAAGATATGAAACAGGGCTCTTCTCCAGGCCCAGATGGTCTGCCGGGCCCTTACTATAAAGCATTTGCCAAAACTTTGGCTCCACAATTAGTAAACTTTTTTAATGCCAAAATGAAGGGAGACCCCGTAGAGAGACATCTTAACACTGCATATATAACAGTAATCCCTAAATCGGAAAAAAACCCGGAAGAAATAGACAATTACCGTCCTATTTCCCTTATAAACAACAACCTGAAGATTCTTACTAAGATTTTGGCGAACCGGTTAGCAACTTTTATAAGCCAATATATTCATAAGGACCAGGTGGGTTTCATAAAGGGCAGACAAGGCCCTGATCAAAGTAGAAGAGCAATAGGCATGGTCTCTATACTCCAGTCTAATTGGACAGGAGGACGGGTACAGAAGGGGATGCTGCTCTCCTTAGACCTATGTAAAGCGTTTGACTCGGTCTCTTGGACCTATATATTCTCCCTTCTAAAGCACTGGGGCTTTGGGGTTAAGTTTATAGGCCTGATTAAAGCACTTTACTCAGAACCTCAAGCTATGATCAAACTATGGGGGTTCTACTCGAAATCTTTTCCAATTAAGACGGGTACCAGGTATCTCCGCTACTCTTTGCCATTGCGAACGAGACCCTGGCCATAGCCATTAGAGATAATCCTACAATCAAAGGGGTAATGTGTGGTCAACAAGAACACAAATGTGGTCTTTTTGCTGACGACATACTGGTATTCATAACGTCCCCTGAGATCTCTCTTCCCAAGTTGTGCCAATTACTTAAAGGCTTCCCTGATATATCAGGCCTTAGAGTTAATTACTCCAAATCACAAGCTTTAAATGTCTCCATTTCACCTGAGATAGTAGCCAAGCTTAAAATCAATTTCAAGTTTAGGTGGAGTGACACCTCAATTAAATATATTGGGATTAACCTCACTTCTAAATACAAAATCCTATATAGTAATAATTACCCCTTGATGTTTAGAAAACTGGAAGACGATCTTAAACTCTGGTCTGGGCAAAATATCTCATGGATAGGGAGAATAAACTCAGTTAAAATGACCTTGCTTCCTAGACTCCTATACCTTTTCCGCGCCTTACCAGTCCCTATTCGTTCTGACCAACTTTCCTCCTTCCAAAGCAAAATTCTCAAGTTCATCTGAGGCAACTCAGGATATAGGATTCCCCAACAAACCCTTTATCATCATAGACGTAGAGGAGGCCTAGGTTTACCAAATCTATTGAAGTACTTTCAGGCCGCCAGGCTAGCTCAATTGTCCTCAATTTATTTTAGGCAGGAAAGGCAAGACTGGGTACAGATAGAGAGACAGGCCATTCCTAGACATACACTAGATTTCCTGCTTTGGTGCTCTCATAAAGATAGACCTCCAATTATGGTCCCCACACTCTCTAATGAACTGGCCCCTTTGGGATAAAATCAAACTGACACCCTCATTGATCTCTTCGATCAAACCCCTTGCACATTTATTTAATAATCCAGACTTCCCCCCCCCCCCCCCCCGGGAATGAATATTAAAGCCTTTCAATGGTGGTTGAATAAGGGACTATTCCGTATTGGCCATTTTTTTACAGTTACAGGCCCGATATCTCTTAATCACTGTATAAAAAAATTAGAGCTTCTAAATTCAGAACATTTCAGATTTTATCAAATATCTAGTTTCCTTCACAAAATTTGGAAGGAAAAGCCCCTACCCCCGAACTTTACAAACTATGAGCGTTGGTGTGGTCAGCCATCACAGCAGAAGAGTAGCATCTCAGTCATATATGAAGCACTCACTCTTCCCAATAAAAAATCGGCCTTCATGACTAACTGGGAATCAGATCTTCAATTTGATTGGGTACTGGACAAATGGCATGTGGCCTGTTACAGATCCTTCAAGGGCATTTTAAACACTACCATCTGTGAGGCCAGTGTAAAAGTCTTGATGAGATGGTATCTTACACCAGCTAGAATAGCTGCATTTTACCCATCAGCTGATCCTTTGTGCTTCAGGGGTTGTCTCCTCAGGGGCACTATGGCTCACATTTGGTGGGAATGTCCGAGAATCAGAGCTTTCTGGTCCAAAATATTCCGCATTATTCAAAAGGTTACAGGATGCAAACTTGAGCGGGTCCCCACGATAGCACTCTTGAATGACAACATCTCTAATATCTCGAAGCACAATAGGAAATTAATTCATTTTATCTTCTTAGGGGCCAAGGTAACAATAGCTAAGGCTTGGAAACAGGACAGGGTTCATCTAAAATCGGCTATTCGGAAGATCTCCTGGTTAATGTGTCAAGAAAAGTTAACTAGTATTCTCACAGTTAACTTACACAAATTCAAATTAGTTTGGGAACCATGGGCACAATTTGTGGGAGTCTCCCTTACCCCAGGTATTCAGGGGTTCCAAGCTTTTTAGGTTTTTGATGTTGGTAGCAGTTCTTGAGCCAATCCTTCTCCCTTCTAGACAATCTATCCCTCTCTCCCTCTAACTTACTCTATCTCTCCTTTCCTCCTTAGTTCCATCATCTTCTCCCTTTTCTTACCACCTTTTCATCACATCTTTTATGGTTATGCGGGTAGAGGATTGTTAATATAGGGTTGAGAAATTGGATGCCACAGGAGGTCACTCAGAAGCCCGGACGGTGTAACACTTAAGCTTTGATAAGAGATGTGGGCCCTCCGAGGGAGACCTTAGGGGGGATAGGGGCTCACAATTCCTGGCACAGCTTGCTCCCTTTAGGGGTGCTGGGAGTATGGGAGCCCTCCCTGAGGATATCTTCCAGGCATGAACACCTTGGGTTGTCCCTTGTGAAATGCCCATTCATGCAAAACATAATGCGAGGGGCCTGTTAGTATCCTCAAGATTTATGTCAGTGGCTTTGCTGATGTTAAAAATTCCACATACACCTTCACAGCAGTAGTTGGAATTGGTATTGATGGTTTCCATTTTTTTCTCAGTTAGCCAACTTGATTGATATAGACTATTCAATCCTTTTATTTTCACTTATATTTTTTTCAATATTTCCTCTACTCATTGTTTACCCGTTACTTGTTACTATATTACTAGTCTTAACACTTTCATTTATGACTATGCATGACAGATTGATGTAATCATCTTGTGGTTGTTTCTTTTGATTTGTTTTGTAACATAAACTTCAATAAAATTTCTTGAAACATAAAGGGACAGATTATTGTTTCTTGCACAAAATTAAAAAGTGCATCTACATTGCTGGTTTAAAAAAAAAACAAAAAAATTCCAAAAATAAAAGAACAGTGTTGACTACCTCCTTCTCCTTCACCGCCTCCTCAACCTCCAACTCCACATCCACCTCCATTTTTGATTTTTTTTTTAATGTGATTTTAACTTAAAATTATTTTAAGTTATTTCCCTATCCCCATTTCTTTGTAGGGCTCTTGTCCGACCCTTACCCCCATTTTCCTCCCTTTTGCAGAACTCTAGGACTTTCCAGGACTTTGTTACAGCCATTTTTGTGCCTAAAAGTTCGGGTCCCCATTGATTTCAATGGGGTTCGGGGTCCGGGTCAAAGTTCGGGTCAAGTCCGGACCCGAACCCAGACTTTGTCCCGAAGTTTGGCCGAACCTGCAGAACCCGAACTTCCAGAGGTTTGATCAACTCTTTTCAGGTCTGCTAACAGTAAAATATATTTGGCATAATAAACAACATATATTTCAACTGAGGAAACTATCAAAATATTAACCTGTAGTCAAACAACTGCACTTAGTAGAACCCGTAACTTGAGGGAACTTGTTGCCCTCTACTTACTGTACCCCAACAGGCTATAATAATAGTCAATCGTTCATCTTCATAAGGAAAGCTATCTATTGATTTATGTAGTAAAGTTATTTGTCTCTGCTTGCTGCTTACGCTCCAACGGCCATACCCACCGTACCGGATTGTCTTGGTACTCTGTTTTCAGAAGTCATGTCAGGGTATCACCGAGGCGGTAGCAAATGGCTGCAATGTTGCCAGGACAGAGTGTGGAGGTGAGGCTTTGCACTAGATTTAATTGTGAGGTTCATTTCTTAAGTAAGAAAATCGTGCAAGCCTGAGTCGAGCCAAACAATAGGGTGAGATTCCAGAACAGTGTTATGGAGTATTATTGTATCTGGAAGGGTTTGGGCATCAACAAAACAAAGGAAGGAAGAAGAAATGTCAAACTTGAAGCTGTGCCACTACGATTCTTGCGGTTTTGCATCACCCATTGTCCATTGAGCTTAAGTCTCCACATTGCCTGGTTCGTAACAGGTTCTACGACGATCTCTTTTTGGAGAAGGGGTATGCCATATAGGTGAGATCCTCGGGGACGGTGGGAGCCTCTGCGGTTGGTCAGCTTCTATAAGGCCCAGTTTAGCCAAAATCTCCTGCTCCTCCGTCAGACTATTTGCAATGTATGTCGAGCCATTATGAGGCACTATCAGTTTAAAGGGGAAACCCCATTTGTAGCGGATGTGGGCAGAGTCAAGCACTGTGGAAATTTCTTTGAATTTTTTGCGTCTCTCCAGGGTGGTCTGAGAAATATCTGGTTATATTTGGATTGTTGCACCATCCAAGGTGAGGTTTTGATTGTTCCTGGCTGCCCTCAAAATCTCCTCTTTAGCAAGGAAATCCTTCATACACAGCACTATATCCCTCAGAGGTTTATCCGAAGGTGGTTTAGCTCTAAGGGTTCTATGTATGTGGTCACAGGTAAATGATGAAGAACCTGTGTTAGGAAGAAGGAACTTTAATAGCTTCAGCGTATGAGCCGTAAAATCCGTTATGGATTCTGGAACTACCCTGATTCGCAGGTTATTTCCTCTGTTGCAATTATCTAAACATTCCACATGCGCCTGCAGTTGTATGAAGACTGATGAAAGAGCCTCAAGGTCTTTGGAGAGCTCATTATATGCAAGGGCCAGTTTGTCGTGTTTTGTTTCTAACATATCATTGCTTGAGCCCAGGGCCGCTATCTCTTGGGACAATGTGGCTGCGGACTTCTGAAGTTCAGTTTGAAACTTGTTGGCCAACTTGGAAGATAATAATTCCAGGCTGTGATACGGATCTTTTTTGGTTAGGGGTAAAGGCTCACAATTGGATGGTTCTTCATGTGCCCGAGTATCCTGCTCCGCAGGTGGTTTTGTTTTAGATGCAGTGGTGGAAGCTTTGGAGCTAGCACCTTGCCCCACCATCTTGGTTGGTTCACGGGCTCTGAGGAGATAGCGCGTTAAGGATCGCTGTGCCCCGCCCCAATGCTTTTTACGTTGTGCGCTCATGCACGAACAATATGGCTGTCAGTGTCTGTCCGCCTGTGGTAATATTTTGGCGGTTCAGGTGATCAGAGTGTAATTTTTTGTTCTTTCCCTGTTTGGCTCTCATTCAGTGGTAGCCTACAGGTTCATCATAGTCCAGCAGGGGTGACAGGTGACTTGAGCTAAGAAAAAAACTGTGAGATGGCCCTGCAGGGGTTTTAGCAGACTCTTGAGCTGGAGTAACGCTTACATGATGTATCAGTCACTCATAATATTATGTGGGCCCCCCTAGGACCGCCGGTCCTACGCTGAGTCTATGGGGGGGTCTGCTTCTATGGCCCAATATAGTTCTGGAACAGACCAGAAGCTTAGGCCGCCACTAGGCCGCGGCCTGGATTGTAGGATGGAGTGGCCGGAAAACCACAGGGCCACAGCCGGGAGATCAGTCCAGGGTCCGGATGACCCAATTTGGTTGTCCGGGGTAGCTGATGAGGGGTCTACTGGAGAGTACTGGTGACCGTCTGTGGGACTAGGCCCCAAAGATGGCAGAGGTCACAACCGCGGCCCAGGGAGCTCCTCTCACTGGCACCGGCTGCTCTATATACCTTGCCCGGGTTGTATCGGGTCCAAGGAATTCCTGTCTGGGGGGGCCCGGATGCCTCTGGACAGGTGGCAGGCCTGAGGTTTCGTTTTGCGATGGGAGTTGCAGGGGGGATGAGGTGTGTCAGCCCTGCTCCAGCCAGTGATTCCCGCTGGATCCAGCCAATCTTCAGCTCTGTGCCCGACAGAGGGTGAGGAGGACTGGGTTGGGGAGCTTTTTGTGTTCCCCAGGCCGTTAGAAGCATGAATGGCAATGGATTCTGAGGTAGACTCTGGGAGCTCCTCTCCTGCATGTCCGCCGCCTTCCACGTCCAGACCATTTCCATTTGCTCTGTGAAGGGTTTACCTGTTCTGACAATGAACAGTCTCCAAGCCTTTCCAGGCAAGCAATCCTATTCAGACGCTTCCTAAGAGAGGTTAAGGATGAACATGACTGCAAGAATACTGTTTTGTCCAAGCAACCAAGGATGAAGATGATGGCATAAAATAGGTTGTGACGTTCATTAAGCATGTGGTCAATACATTCAATAGGAATGTGTCCACTGGCCTAATGAGGGGTTGCCTATTCTAGCAATGTGCAATCTCGGGCTTCCCAGGCAAACGTTCAGCTTCAGTCTCATCCAACAGAAGATACAAATGAACTTGACAGGATGAATCCTGCTGCTTCAAGCAACCAAGGACAAAGCTATCAACACCAAATAGGTTGTCACATTCATTAAACATGTGAGCAATACACTCTAAAGGAGTGGTTTCCACTCACACTGTGGGCAAATCAACTTTTTCCAGACTCTTCCAGGACAAGAGGCAGATGCAATAGAACTGTGTGAATCCTGTTAATTCAAGCAACCAAAGACAAGATGATGCCTAACAGGTTGTCATTCAGTAAACTTGTGGTCAATACACTCTAAAGGAGTTGTTTCCACTCACCCTGTGAAGGGACCGGGTCCAGGAAATTGACACATGTCTCCTACCTAGCCTGAATAAACTTTGGGCTGTCCATCCTGTTCCACTGGGATGTGGTCCCTGTGTTCACATGCTATAAATGCATCATCTATCAGGGAGCCCCTCTGCTGGTCTCTGGGGTGGCATATGAGTGTAAATCACTCTCAGTTGAGAAGCAGTGCAATATCATGGCTGGAGGGGACATTTTCCTTATTACTGGTTTACTGCGCTTCCTTATGGAGGAAGCACTGCTGCTTAATAGTCATTGAACAAGCGTAATGTTTTCTGCAGAAAAGCAAATGCCTACCCCAAATAAAGACCAGCACTACTAAATAAGGTAGGGGACCGTACCCATCTGCTTCCCAGGAAAGGCAGCCCTCTTCAGGCTCTGCCAAGATGTGCATGAACATGACTTTATGAATCTTGCTTTGCTCAGGCAGTCAGGGATTTGATGATGCTAGGCATAATTGTCACAATTCATTAAGCATGAGGTCAAGACACTCTAAAAGAGTTGTTTGGACTCGCCTTGTGCAAGGGTCATTCTATTCTGCCAAAGTCCAGCTTTCCTTCCTAAGCCAGTAACTGGACTAAATGGCTTTCTCAGGCCGACCAACCTTCTTCAGACTTTTCCAAAGAAGACTATAGGTAGGAGGAGGACCTATGTCTGCTTCTTAATTCCTCTTTCTAAGGCTGATGAAGATGCCTTTAGATGGAAAGCAGAGGAAATAAGTTAGGGGGTTCTGAATCATCGGACGAGGGCCCTGGAAATGCTATAGAGCTTTGGTTGGTTGATCATCTTCAGCTAGAGCCAGCAAGTTCCCTCACAGAGATTATAGTTTCTGGGTGTCTCAAATGACAGTGGGGAAGGTATTCCTTTAACAGAAGAAGATGCCCCTCTTGATCTTGATGGTCCGCGCTCTGAAGACAAGTCATTGATATCTGCAAGGCATTGTATGAGGGTATTGATGAATGCAGCAGTCCCCACAATGGCCTGGGCTCGATGGCATCTCATATACCTTAAGCTTGCTTTACTCCAGCAGTGGGTCAAGCTCAATGTCAGAACCAATTTGCTCAAGGAAGATTGAAGGGAGTGATTTCCTCATTCTAGAGTTGATGGCAGCACAGGAGCCATTACTGACCTTTGCACCGCTGGTTCAGGGACATCGTAAGGATTCAGTCAACATTAGCACATGTGTCGAATTTGGGAGAAAAGCAGCCTTGGCCAGATTGCGGTACGCATCTTTTGGTTGCCGGAGTGCAATCTGTTGTCCCAGTCAGTCTCCTACCTTCCTGGGGTGGAGAATATGTGAGCAGACACTTTATGAGCACATGTTTTCTGTTTCTAAACAAATGGATGTTTCCTATAACTGTTTGCTCAGTGGGGCACTCTGCAAGTGGATTGAATGGAATTTCCTGTCAGTGCTCAGCTGCCGGTGTTCTTCTCCTGGTTCTTCAATCCAAGAGCCAGGGGTCAGGATGCTCTGTCCCAGCACTGGATTTTCTGGTCTGTGTAGGGGTTTTTTTTTTTTTTTTTCCTCAAACCTCTCTATTCCTTAACATGATCCATACTTTGTATCTGCTGTTGAGGCAGTTGTTGATAGCTCTGCTGATGGCACTTCAGAGATCTTTGGTATTCAGACAGCATGCCTCATCCCAATATGGCTCAATTGGATGGCCTGGTTATTTTTAAGAAGCCGGCTAGCCCGGGTGGGCATGGCAGAGGTTTAGTGGAAGCTGCTCGAATCTCGGCAGATATCCTTGAATGCTATGTACTATGGCATGTGGAAAAAATCTTTGGAGTGGCAGTGATTATTCAATTCAATTCAAGAGTTGAGTGAACCTCTAGAAGTTCAGGTTCTGCTGGTCCGGCCGAACTTCGGGACAAAGTCCGGGTCCGGGTCCGGACGGAACCCGAACGATCACACGGACACCGAACCCCATTGAAATCAATGGGGACCCGAACTTTTAGGCACAAAAATGGCTGTAACAAAGTCCTGGAAAGCCCTAGAGGGCTGCAAAAGGAAGGAAATGGGGGTAAGGGTGGGACAAGTGACCTACAAAGAAATGGGGACAGGGAAATGACTTTAAATATTTAAAAAAAAATAAAAACATAACAAATGCAAAAATGGAGGTGAATGTGGATCATCGTCAAACTGTGTCTGAAAAGTATTAATTAATGGTAGAAGCCATATAACTGTTCTAAAATCATCTTCAAACTAGGGCAAGTGCCCTACAAAAAATGGGGATAGGGAAAATAAATTAAAATCAAATAAAAATTGGGAAGGGGGGTGGATGTGGAGTAGGAGCCTAGAGGTTGACTAGGCCGTGACCGTGGCAGTGTAGGTGGAAGTGGCGGTGGTAGAGGAGTAGGAGGAGGCAGCCAACATGTTTTTTTTTTTTTTTGTATTGAGGCCTATTCAAAAAAACATGGTAGTGTTTTATGTGGGTTTATTGCAGCTGCTGTTGTGACCTATGTACCCCAATTGGTGTCATAGGAAGATTAAAAACGTTTGTATTTGAGCAGCGCGTTGCTAGTATCTACTGTGCTGTTATGTGATGAATGTTGGCCACCCAATGTATCAGTAATTACTAATTTCTCCTTCTTCTATTACAAGTTGATATTATTGCTGCTGTAGCCCATGTGCACAAGTGTGTTAGAGTACTGATGATAAAATAAAGTAATGATAACAATAATGATAATAATAATAGCAATGACAGTTTTTACCAGCTTCTTAATCTCTGTTGTTGCTGCTGTAGCCCATATGTAAACTTAATGCTCAATTGCAAACCACTATGACATTAATAACATGCTTTACAGTTGCTGTTTTTTCAAAGTGCTTATTATAGTGCTCACAGGTGCTCCTTATAGTGCATACACATTTGCATACAAGATTTTAAATGGACTGTATAATTGAACGGTTTTAGACCAAAGGAAACCCATAGCACACATTGCACCGGCACTTTTCATATATAGAGATACAAGCCATAATATGTACAAAAAAGTTTCACGAATAATATCACGAGTGTCCACGAGGAATATCACGTATGTATAATACCGAACATAGAGATATATACTTTTCACGGCCACGTTACAC
>BLSH010560142.1:245290-262426 GCA_018402905.1 Glandirana rugosa | reverse complement strand
ACTTTGCTATATCCATTACCAGCCTAACTCATGCCTGCATAGGGTTAAATCACTCATGAGTAGGCGTGGCTCCAGACTACACTCCCCCCATTTCTTGCCCATAAATTCTCCTAGTTCAATCATGGCAATCACACGGCCTGAAGAAGGGGCGGTGCCCCGCAACGCGTCGCCGGATCATAATCACTCCTGCTGTGCACTGGATGAGAGACCAACAGACTGCCGGAACGATCGGATCAGAACGAACGCATCTTCCACCAGTGGCGTGAAGGAGGAGACGCCGGGAGCCACCGACGCTTCCTTCCCACAACACCACCACCAGGCAGCCCCATCCCCATCCCAGGAGTTCATCCCTCAGGACTTCCACATAGCCAGCAGTGGCTCACTACTGCAACGCTTCCCTGAACACTACCATTGTGAGTAGTTTTTATTTGTTTTAATAAACGCTGTTTTTACTAAACTATTGCACTTAGAGGCGCACTTTTTCTTCTCTTCCTGTTTAGGATATTATCCACACCAGGGATGTCCTCAGCATTGATGTAGATTCCCATCTTGACCACTACTCCAGCCCTTACTTGCTGGGATCTACATTGTCCCCACTTGAACATTGGTTTCTTCAGACACCCAGTCACCAGTTTCCCAACCTAGTTTGGATGTAATATTTATCATCATGGGTATTCACCTCTTCACCATACCCATACCAGCCCTGTGAGGATACCCTTGGGCCATCCAGCAACCAATTTGCTTCCCATTGTCCCACTGAATCCCTATTTTCCATCCTTCAGGGTCAGGAATTGGGAGGGGAGAGACAGGGAGGAGGGGGGTACTGGGGTTATTTAACCCACATTCTGCCTAATGTCTATGTGTTTACTTGAACTGGTTTTACTTATTGGTCTCATGTGTATCAAACTTTTTGTACCTTTCTTGTGCGTGCAGTGAGCATGATTTTTAGAAAGGTGTGGGTTGAGCCAAGTTCAGGTTTTTAATATATGATAATAACACCGCGCTAAATCTTAAATAAATGTAAATCAATCAGTGTAAATAAATAGACAACTGTAAAAAAATATAAATGTGAAAATCAACCACATAAAACACCAAATATGATCACTAAATCCAAGGTGTTCAGCTGCTGCTTTAAATATAATGCATCAATCAAGTTAATCACTATAAATATAATAATTATAATAGGAAAGCAGTGCTAATATTCACAATATTCTTGCAAATATCTCGTGCAAATATTGCTAATGTGTAAAACAATTATACATGTGCAATATCTAAAAAAAAATTGTATATCACAAAAAGTGCATATCACAAAAAAGTGCATATCACAAAAAGTGCTAGTGCAACTATTTCAGTGCCAAAAAAGCTGGTAAAGCAGTCCAAATAGTGTCCAAAAAACTATCTTCATCCCAAAGTGTAATCCTTCAAACTTGCTCCATCACCAAGACACCGCATGCAGGTGGTCACACTAGGGGCTTACCAGATATATACAATCAAAGCGCCTGTCTGTTAGAAAGTGCTACATCTCTCCAAAGTGAGCTCCACACCTCCAGGAACCACCGATCTCAGATGTATATAATCAAATCGCCTGTCTATTAGAAAGAGCTCAGCCTCCTCTCTCCAATATAAGCTCCAGGTACCATCGATCTCTCATATATCAATCATAGGAGAAAAAGAAATAGTTCCTCATAGTGTATCTCTCAAACAAAATTTATTCAAAAACGGGTAAAGTTGCGCTTACATCAAATCAATTAAAACATCACAGTGTGGGAAATCAGACATCTACCAGTCCGCCGGCTATCACCCCTAAGTGAAAATGTCCAAATTGAGCCCAAAGTGTCAATATTTTGTGTGGCCACCATTAATTTATAGCACTGCCTTAACCCTCTTAGGCATGGAGTTCACCAGAGCTTCACAGGTTGCCACTGGAGTTCTCTTCCACTCCTCCATGACAACATCACGGAGCTGGCGGATGTTAGAGACCTTGCGCTCCTCCACCTTCTGTTTGAGGATGCCTCACAGATGCTCAATAGGGTTTAGGTCTGAAGACATGCTTGTATATAAATAAATATTTTGCGCTTACCCTGCCTGAAAATTTGTGTATAGGTGCTGCTACTAGGGATGGGCCGAACGGACCCCTGTTCAATTTGCACCAGAACTTTAGAACATCGCAAAAGTTCGGACCCGAATAGCGAACCCCATTAAAGTCAATGGGACACGAACGTCAAAAATTAAACTTACCCATTTTGAAGGCTCATATGCAAGTATTTGGGCATACAATGGTTATAGGGCCCGGGTCCTGCCCTGGGGGATATGTATCAATGAAAAATAAGTTTGTAAAAAACGTCATTTTTAAATGAGCAGTGATTTCTCTTCCCTCCCTGTATTGTTTGTAGCAAGAAAAGGGTGGGGGGTTTGGGACTTTAGCTGAAGCATGGCTTGCCAAGATCCTATGCTTCCATCTCTATCGGTTATAAAAAGTGGGACTTTGTCCAGCCTTCCTTTGTTTACAGCCACACTTTTTGCATTTCACCTCCATCACATATTTATTATCTCACACTTTCACTTACTCCACAGTTATTTCACACAACTGCAGAAACACATCCTACCCTGGTCAACACTACACCTTCTCTGTCCACTGTGGGTGCTGCCCTTTGTGGTTTGGTGCCACCATTGGTAGCCCCAGAGCTCCTGATAATGCTGATCCAGGCTGACATGCGGTTCCAGGCACGGGCATCCTACCCCTAGCACTTTGATGACCCTGTAAGTTTCTATACATTGCCAGTATTTCCTAATTCTTTATTTGTTATTAGATTCTTGTCTCATGTCCTACAATTCTGAACTATACATATCTATTATTTGTTATCATAGATCGGCTTGCTCCTGAAGAGTGACCATTAAGTCACGAAACGTGCGTCAAGCTACGAACGGTCCTATCCTCTCATGTGCTGTATAAAGACTAATGTATTTTTTTTTTATACGAGACCCCTGCTGGTATATTCAACATTATCTGATAGGAGACCCTTGCTGGTATATTCAAGATTTTAATATTGATGATGGGTATTAATTTGGCTACACGCCATGGGAAATACATGAATGTGTGTATACATTAGATATTTTATTGCAATATGAATTGTTCAGTGTTATATATTTTTATTATTGTAGAGCATGGTCTTAAATAGATTATATATGTATGAATTAAAAATTAATTAACACTATTTTCATATTTAAGCATTCATTTATTTTCCATTGCGCACCTCACTCAAAGTCCCACCTTTTGTCCCCTTTTTTTTATTATTTAGATAGATTTTTTTTTGATAAATTCTGGTGTCACTTTGACTTTGGATAGAAGTAATGGGTGTGCAAAAATTGGGCTTTGGGTGTCGGTGGTGCCTTCACACCATAACCCTATAGAGGTAATCTTGATGAAAGCAAGAATTGCTGCTTTAAAAAATTGCAATGAAATTCACCTGTCAAACAGGTGCAGAAAAATTACTCTTTGGGGGTCAGTGGCGCCTTCCCACTGTAACCCTATAGAGGTGCTCTTGATGAAGGCCAAAAAGTTGCAATGATATACACCTGTCTAGCAGGTGCTGAAAAATTGGCCTTTGGGTGCTAATTGTGCCCATGAAACCTACACCAAAAACATTCTTCCAAATGAAATGATTGAACACCCTCAAAACTAGGGAGCCTCGAAGTCCTGCAGAGATTTCACATCCCAAAAACACTCAATCAGTGACATTGGCATTCGGAGCTTCATAGCTGGTAATCCAGGACTGATTCATTTTGATAAAAGTCTAACGGTCCACAGAGTCTGTGGACAGACACGTTGTATGATCAGTAACCAAACCTCCTGCAGCACTGAATGCCTGTTCTGAAAGCACGCTGGATGCAGGGCAGCCCAACTCAATAGCAAACTAGGCAAGAGTATCGTCAACTGGAGAGCTCTCCATCTCTGTTTTGGCCCCTTAAATAATCGTCCACCATATGAAGCAGATGCTGACAGCCCTGGGCGGCGAGGACTAAAAAAATTCCGAAATGCATCACTTAGGCGGACGCCTTCTCCAACGCTCCTCTATTGACCAACAGAAGCCTCAAAACTACATTTTTGACGACCCTGTGACCTACTGGATTTGGGAAAAAAATTCAATAAAATGCTCTTTAACGTGTCCTCAAGAGATTTAATCTTCTGCACTCTCTGTGGGGACGAGATGAGTTCTGAGACCTTGCCCTAATAACAGTGGTAAAGGAGGGTTGCCAACCAGTAATTACCCTTCTCCTATATGCCATGTATTCTTGGGTCCTTTCGCTGGCTTTGAAGCATGAGGTTGCCCATGCGCCTCAAATTTGCAGAGGCTTGAGAAGCAGACTCCTCAGGGTCACTCAAGATAACAGCATCTGTAACTTCCTCCTCCCAGCCATGTACTACTCCCAAGGATCCTGGGGTTGGAAAGGAAGTCCTCCTTTTCCTCCTGCTGCTCTGCCTCCAGTGCCCTGTCCATAATGCCACGCAGTCTGCTCCAGCAGGAACGCAACAGGGATTGTGTCACTGATGCATGCATTGTCATGGCTCACCATCCTTGTGGCCTCATCAAATGGTGACAGTACAGTGCATGCATCCTTAATGATCAGCCATTGGCGTGGGGAAAAAAAGCAGAGGCGGCCTGAACCTGTGGTCGTGCTGTACTTGCACAGGTACTCATTGATGGTGGCCCCCTGCTGCATGTATAGCCACTGCAGCATTTCTAAAGTCGAGTTCCACCTGGTGGTCATGTCACATCAGGCAGTTTATGGGCAGGTGGAATTCCCACTGAATTTCAGCCAACCAAGCTCTGGCTGTGTATGACCACCTAAAATGGCTACAGACTCTTCTGGCCAGCTTTAGCACATCTTCCAACCCTGGGTATGTATTTAGGAAATGCTGCACCACCAAACTGAGGACATGTGCCAGGTATGACACATGTGTCAACTTTCCTTGTCTAAGGGCGGACAGGAGGCTTGAGCCATTATCGCAAACCACCATTCCTGGCTCCAGCTGGCATGGTGTGAACCAAATCTAGGTCTGTCCCTGCAGAGCTGCAAGAATCTCTGGTCCGGTGTGCTTCCTGTCCCCTAGACACACCAGCTGAAGCACTGCATGGCACCTTTTAGCCTGACTCATGGAATATCCCTTTGAACGCTTAGGGGGTACCTGATGTTCATAGGACAATTATGCAGAGGGCATGGAGGTGGCGGAGGAAGAGGGGGTAGAGCTCACAGTTCTGCAATTATCACCACCAGCTGTATAGAGACATGGGGGCACAACAAGCTGCAGCACCGAGCCCTGTCCTGCATCCTTCCGAATTGCAAGCAGCGTTATCCAGTGTGCTGTGAATTAAATATATTGTCCCTGCCCATGCTTGCTGGACCACGTGTCAGCAGTAAGGTGGACTTTACGGCTGACTGCCTTGCCCAATGATGCCAGAACATTCCCTTCCATGTGATGGTAGAGAGATGGAACGGCCTTACGTGAAAAGTAGTAGCGACTGGTAACCTGTCATTGTGGTACAGCACATTGTGTGAATTCATGGAAGGGGGCAGAATACACCAGGCTGAAAGGCAGAAGTTGGAGACCCAACAGCTTTGACAAGCTTGCAATTAGACGCTGGGCATGTGGATGGCAGGGACTGTATTTTTTTTTCTGCTGAAGCAGATGGGGCAGAGAAATTTGCCAGCTACAGTCTGCAGCTGGTGGTATGCTGCGGCTGGGGAATTTGTCTACCAGTGTTCTCCCCTCTCTCTCTCTCATGTTCCTGTCATCCTCAACCTCAAAAACAACATCTGAATCCAGTAATGGCTGGGCATCATCAAGGCGCAAGTGGCTGACACTGGCAGGAATAGATGTGGACAAGGAGGCAGGGTTATCCACTCTGGCAACTGCAGGGGACTGCGCATTTGTCTTTGCTTGCATGACAGAGGATGAGGAAGGTTTAATTAGCCGGTAAAACCACAACCTCCTCTGAATGCTGTGGCTGGATAGCATGGGCAAACTCACTAAACAGAGGAAATGATGCCCTGCCTGAGGACTGACCACCACGTCCACCTTTGCTTGTGGACACATTTGTTGTTGGCCTTCTTACAGTGCCACGGGAACGTCTGTCTCTCCTTGTTGTCCTCTTGGACATTATTGGGAGTGAGGGGGGTGATGCTTATTAGCAAATGTAAAGAAGTGGAAATCTGTATGTAGATGCACTTTAATCATTGTAAAGTGGTGTTTGGCGCACTTTAATTAGAGTACTCACACTACACAGACACACTCCACGGATACGCTATAATATACTGCAATATAATGCATCAAATGTACAATGATGCACAGATTTATATTGCATTAAACTGGCAGTAATGTACAGAACCATATGATGGTAAACTGGCAGTAACGCACACAGAAGTAAACGGTGTTAAACTTGCAGTAAAGCACAAAACTATATGGCGTTAAACTTCCACAGCTGCTTACCTCTACACCCCCATCCACATCTCATGTTCACCCCTCTTCAGCTCTGACCTCTGCATGCAACCCCCCCCCTCTACTGCCCCTATCTTCTCCCCATCTCCTTAAAAGCTCCACCATCTTCCACGTGTCTTATTTTTGTTGCTGTATTAAGCTGAAGCACCCAGTCAACTCTACCTCTCTCAAGATCATCCAGTAGTGATGTTGGCATCTGCACTGCACCCCGAGTACCTGCATCTCCCTTGTCACCATCCCACTTAGTGGGAGCCAATCAGGAGATCTGATCTGTTTAAGCTGTTGGGGAACAAGCTCTCACTTTTAAGCATGGAAGCTTTTGTGTTTTCAAGTAAGTGGTGAGCAGGGAGCAAAGGGTCTGAGCCAGAGGTGGTGGAACTGAGTTCCACCAAATTCCAGCTGAAAAAAAGCCCTGGTTCAACCGTCACTGCACTGACACTATCTGAACTGTCCCTACTCTAGCTATACACAAATTTAAAGACTATGCGGTCTCACTACACTACACTAAAACTATCTTTGCTGTCCCTACTCTACATATACACTGTACAGTATCTCACAAAATTGAGTACACCCCTCACATTTTTGTAAATACTTTAGATCTTTTCATGTGACAATACTGAAGAAATGACACTTTGCTACAATGTAAAGTAGTGAGTGTACAGCTTGTATAACAGTGTGAATTTGCTGTCCCCTCAAAATAACTCAACACACAGCCATGTCTAAACCGCTGGCAACAACATTGAGTACACCCCTAAGTGAAAATGTCCAAAATTGGCCCAAAGTGTCAATATTTTGTGTGGCCACCATTATTTTCCAGCACTGCCTTAACCCTCTTGGGCATGGAGTTCACCAGAGCTTCACAGGTTGCCACTGGAGTCCTTTTCCACTCTATCACTGAGCTGGTGGATGTTAGCGACCTTGTGCTCCTCCACCTTCCATTTGAGGATGCTCCACAGATGCTCAATAGGGTTTAGGGCTGGAGACATGCTTGGCCAGTCCATCACCTTTACCCTCAGCTTCTTTAGCAAGGCAGTGGTCGTCTTGGAGGTTTGTTTGGGGTCATTATCATTTTGGAATACTGTCCTGCGGCCCAATCTCCGAAGGGAGAGGATCATGCTCTGGTTCAGTATGTCACAGTACATGTTGGCATTCATGGTTCCCTCAATTAACTGTAGCTCCCCAGTGCCAGCAGCGCTCGTGCAGACCCAGATCATGACACTCCCACCACCATGCTTGACTGTAGGCAAGACACACTTTGTACTCCTCAACTGGTTGCCGCCACACACGCTTGACACAATCTGAACCAAATAAGTTTATCTTGGCCTCATCAGACCACAGGACATGGTTCCAGTAATCCATGTCCTTGGTCTGTTTGTCTTCAGCAAACTGCTTGCGGGCATTCTTGTGCATCATCTTTAGAAGAGGCTTCCTTCTGGGACGACAGCCATGCAGACCAATTTGATGCAGTGTGCGGCGTATGGCCTTAGCACTGACAGGCTGACCCCCACCCCTTCAACCTCTGCAGCAATGCTGGCAGCACTCATATGTCCATTTCACTAAGACAACCTCTGGATATAACGCTAAGCATATGCACTGAACTTCTTCGGTTGACCATGGCGAGGCCTGTTCTGAGTGGAACCTGTCCTGTTATACCGTTGTATGGTCTTGGACACCAATCTGCAGCTCAATTTCAGGGTCTTGGCAATTTTCTTATAGCCTAGGCCATCTTTATGTAGAGCAAAAATTGTTTTTTCAGATCCTCAGAGGTCTTTGCCATGAGGTGCCATGTTGAACTTCCAGTGAGCAGTATGAGAGAGTGAGAGCGATAACACCAAATTGAACACACCTGTTCCCCATTCACACCTGAGACCTTGTAACACTAACGAGTCACATGACACTGGGGAGGGAAAATGGCTAATTGGGCCCAATTTGGACATTTTTACTTAGGGGTGTACTCACTTTGTTGCCAGCAGTTTAGACATTAATGGCTGCGTGTGTTAGTTTGAGGGGAAAGCACATTTACATTGTTATACAAGCTGTACACTCACTACTTTACATTGTAGCAAAGTGTCATTTCTTCCGTGTTGTCACATGAAAACATATAATAAAATATCTACAAAAATGTGAGGGGTGTACTCACTTTTGTGAGATACTGTATGTATGAATGACACGGTCTCACTATGCTACAGTGAAACTATCTGAGCTGTCCCTACTCTAGCTGCACACTATGCAAAGCTGAATGATGGTCCTCCTCACTACACTCACACTATCCCTAGACTGACACTAAACTAATATTCTACACTGACAATTGAAGCACAATAGCACAGTATAACACACTTACTAATAGCACTGAACAGAGCCCTGTTCTATCTCTCTCCATGCTGACATCACACTAAAAATGGTTGCCATTGAAAGAATACTTTTAAACTGTGGGGTGGGAAGGAGCCATGATTGGATAAAGTGATGATGACAGTGTCCATTCATGACTCTGACAGTGCTCTGTGCCTTGATTGGCTGAAGCAGTGAGGGGCGAACAAATGGTCGAACGTCCCCTTTTGTTTTGGCTACTGGCCGAACGACCGGACAAGGAAAGTTCGGCCCGAACTTATGCTCAAGTCCAACTGTTCGCCCACCCCTAGCTGCTAGTTTGAATCGAAATACTCAATTCTGCACACATATAAACATAATAGTGTGCAATCCTATATCAAACAGCTAAAAATTGAAAATAGATTGATAAATCAATAAGGAATGATAGGTAATAGTCCACAATGAATCGAATCAATTTGTTCAGTCACAGTGTTTCCACAACAGTCACTAAACCCAGCACTTAGGATTGCTAATAAGATCAGTTGCTAATCAAACACAACAATTTAGGGTACTTTCACACTGGGGCAGGCTGGCGGTAGCGGTAAATCCCTGCTAGTTTCAGCAGGGATTTACCGCTGTTATACCGCCACTATGGCGCCACTATGCAGGTGGGAGCACTGCACTTTTAACCCCCCACAAGGGGTTAAAATGGGGTTAAAAGTGCCGGCGTGCCACATTACTGAGGCAGTGTGCAACCGCTTTGGAAGCGCTGCCCATTGTTTTCAATGGGCAGGGACTGTGGAGGAGCGATGTATCACCGCTCACCACTCACCACACTGCCCCAAAGATGCTGCTTGCAGGACTTTTTGTAATGTCCTGCAAGCGTACCGCCCCATTGTGAAAGCACTCAGGCTTTCACATTGGTGTAGAATGGGCTGGACTTTTGAGGCGCTGTTTTTAGCTAAATAGGGCCTGTAAAGCGCCTCAGTGTGAAAGTAGCCTAACACACACTACCAAAAAAAAACAAGTTCATCTAGGAGTTAGCAGCACTTTTAAATTTTTTCCTCTTTCCAATTTTCACTGACACTCTGATGTGTGTTCAGTGTTAGGTCATTCAGGGTTCAAGCAAGTGTTCAGTGAAAACAGATGGTGCTTTCCAGGTACGTTTTTCTGGTAGATTCCTTCACCTCTCCACCTCCTGCGCTTATCCCCCTTAAGTAAATGCACTCACCAGAAAGTGTCTTTAACCACTTCAATACTATGCACTTAGAACACTTCCCTACCAGACAAATTTTCAGCTTTCAGTGCTGTTGCGCTTTGAATGATAATTGCACGGTCATGCAACATTGTACCCAAACAAAATTTTTATCATTTTGTTCCCACAAATAGAGCTTTCTTTTGGTGGTATTTGATCACCCCTGCGGTTTTTATTTTTTGCACTACAATTAAAAAAAAAACAAAAATTTTGAAAAAAAAACGTTTTTCTCGGTTTCTGTCACAAAACTTTGTAAATAAGTACATTTTCTCCATTACTGATGGGCATTGATGAGGCAGTACTGATTGGCACTCATGAGGTGGCACTGATGAGTTGGCACTGATAAGGCACATATATGCAGCACTGATGGGCACTGATAGGCAGCATTGATGGGCACTGATAGGTGGCACTGATATGCAGCTCTGATGGGCACTGATAAACAGTACTGATGGACACACATAGGCGGCACTGATAGGTGGCACTGGGCACTGATAGGTGGCACTGGTGGGCACTGATAGGTGAAACTGATGGGCACTGATAGATAGCACTGATAGGTGGCACTGGTGGGCACTGATAGGGGGCACTGGTGGGCAGCAGATGACAAATGCACTAATAGGAGCCCATTCCCTGGTGGTCTAGGGTGGCATCTGAAGTTGGCACTGAGTGCCATGCATGTTGGGCACTGTGCCTCTTACCTGGTGGTCTAGGGTGGGCTCCCTGGTGGTCTAGGATCGGCTCCCTGGTTGTCCTGGGTGGGCACATCCCTGGTGGTCCCTGGGCAGGTTCCCTGTTGGTCTAGGGTGGTGATCCTGGGGGGGGGGGCTGCGCTGATAAACAAACAGCACAGACCCCCCTGTCAGGAGAGTAGCCGATCGGCTCTCCACTACTTGCATCTGTAGACACGAGTAGTGGAAAAGCCGATAAACGGCTTTTCCTGTTTACACTGTGACCAGCCATGATTGCTCATGGCTGATTACATGGTAACGAGCTTCCGATAGAAGTTTTTTACCTAGATCGGTAATGCGGTGGGTCAGACTGACACACCGCACCACCGGTCGCCGCGATGCGCACCCCGGCACTTTATCCTGCTGGATATGACGCCCAGTCAGGATACCTGAACCTCTTGCTGGCCGTCATTCTGCATATGGCGGTAGGGAAGTGGTTAAAGTCGCCTTTTCATTAGTGCCAGTGTTCGTTCGGTCTGGGATCTCCAGGGTGGTCTTTGTAATCTCACTTAGACTTCCTTGATCACTCTCCTCTCATTCTCGGTGGAATGCTCTCGCCACAATGGTTAGGATATCCACACTGTCAAGAACGTTCCCTCTCTGTGCTATGGCGGAGCAGGTACCCATTTTCACATGTTCTGGCAATGGAAGGATATTGTGCCTTTCTGGACCGAGGTGATGTCTGTGCGTAAGCGAGTACTAGATCTCCCAGTCTCGCTGGACCCGTTACATTACCTTCTAGGCCTTCCTTTTCCTGAGATTGTAAAAACCTTGAACAAATTTGCCTCCTTTATACATTTAGCAGCCAAAAGAACTATACCATTGCATTGGCTGCCACCTATCCCCCCTCTCAGGTCCAGCTTCTTAAGGAGATATTTCTGATATTCGTAGGAGTATGGAGTATTCGTATGGAGTATTTGACGGCTCAGGTGGGAGATGTTGTTGCTCAATTTAACAAGGTATGGGATGCTTGGGACTCCTCAGAATTTGGTTCCCCTCCGGACACTGACTGAAGATGGAAGTTTGGGGCTACCATTCATTCCTTAGCTGAGCTTTCCCATCTTCTCATATTTTGGCTCTCCACATCCAGACCCCTGGTGTTTTCCTCCACTGTTTAAATATCTTCCTGTTCTTCTTATATAAGTGCATTAAGTTGTGATACTACAGCTTTTGTACTTTATCATATGTATTAATGGCTATATAGGTTTTTACCTATGACGAGTTGCTTTTCTTAATTCTTTGTACGAGATCTATTTTGTAAGTTTCTTTTATAAAACCTTCAATAAAAAACATAATGAACAAAAAAAAGTATGTATTACGTTGTTATCTTAAGTAATGACAAAATTATCGCAAAATCAACAGGCTCATAGCAGAAAAGTGAAAATTGCTCTGGTCCATAAGGGGTAAACAGGTGTGAGAGCCGGAGTGGTTAAACATTTATCTTAATGTAAAAACTGCTTAATGTAACATAATGTGCCTAATCAATTGTCTTGAAACTTTGCACAAGCTAAGTTCTCAACTTTCCAAACCCATCCTCAAAGTTTCACTGATTTTAATCTCCCACAAAGAGAATGAGGGTGTTAAGCTCCCCAAAAAAACAAGCTTAATGTACCTTAACTCACAGGGCCAGATTAAGAGCATCATGGGCCTGGTGCTGAGGATTTTGGTGGGCCTTTCATGCTCCCAACATTGTGGGAACAGTTTGGGGATGGCCCCTTCCTGTCCCAACATGACTGCACACCAGTGCACAAAGCAAGGTCCATAAAGACATGGATGAACGAGTTTGGGGTGGAGGAACTTAACTGGCCTGCACAGAGTCCTGACATCAACCCAATAGAACACCTTTTGGCTGAATTAGAGTGGAGACTGGGAACCAGGCCTTTTCATCCACATCAGTGCCTGACCTCACTGTACTTGCATGTGTCGATGTGCCGTTTCTTGACTGAGATTGTGCCGTGATTGGCAGCTCCTGTGCGCATGCGCGGGAATGACATCACGCAGCTCCGTCCTGTCACAGAGCCGGAGATCGCAGCCCCGGAAGGAAGAGGGGCGAAGATGGATGGGGCCTGGAGCGGGGACATCACAGGCTTCCAATGCAGGTAAGTGACACATAATAGACTAGTATGCGATGCATACTAGCCTTTTATGCTTTTAAATTGCAGGGTAACAAAGAGTAACAAGAGGAAGTAAAACCCATCAGGGTTTACTTCCTCTTTAAAATCATTTGGAAAGAATAAAAAATAAAACAAATGGGATTGATTTTAAATTTCCATAAGCAGTGGTATTGTTTTTTGTTTGTTAGACACCTGTGTGAGTTTGGGGAAATATTTTTGTGCGCTAGATATCAACAAGTGAAAGTGACAGAGAAAAAATAATATTTTAACAAAACATGAAAAGATTGAACATTCTACCAATCTTAAAAACAAAATAGATGATCAAAATTGCAACATTGTTGCAAGGACAAATTCTTTGAGAGAAAGATACATTTCATCTCAACATGAATAGGATTTCTTTGGGGAAGTTACAATTGTATTAGAATGAATGGCTGAACATTGCATTGGGCTGCATTGCTCCAACTTTTACTCCCAAAAAACTCACAGCTCTCATTTTGGTATTTTCTATAGCGCCCTGTAATCACTCCATGGATGGTTGTGCTCAGCTGTGCTCTGCACCTAGGAGTAAATAGATGGGGAATTTATCTTTTCTCAGACTTTTTAAGATATTTCAGTGTAGAAATCACTTTTTTACACAGTTTAAAAGCAGATTATATTTAAACAATATCCTGCAAATTTTAGTACAATTTAGGTGATTATATAATGCGCTAAACATTATTTCCACGTGCACATCTCCAGGTCTTAACTGGAGTAAGGATTTGGGTGCTATCTGTTGCCTGGGCGCTATTTAGTGCCATTTGCTGTATTTTGAGGGTGAAAGCTGTGGGGAAGGAACAAGACTCAGCCTCTATGCTGTGCTACTCTGTGGAACACAGCTGCCGCCCACGATTTACATAACAATAGATCCTGCTGGCCACCCACGATTTACATAACAATGGTGTACACACACAGAGCTAAACAGCATTAATAACTCACTGGCATGGGCCTATTTTGAGGTAGGGGCCTGGAGCTGCAGCTCCAATAGCCCCTATGTTAATCCGGCCCTGTTAACGCACAACAAAGTGCCTAAACCTTAATCAATTGCCTTGAAACTTTGCACAATTCAATCTTTTAGCTTCCCCAAACCTATCCTAGATGTTTCAATTATTTTTGTTTCCCACAAAGCAAATACGGGACATTAAGCTTGTGTAGCCCCTACAACCTTGTGTAGTGGCCAAAGTGTGGCTCAGCCAATGGGGGAATATTATGAGTGTGTGTGGCTCACCAGCCAATCACTAGGGGTTTCTTAGCCAGTGGTACATGCTGGAGAAGTGCATATATAATTGGAAGAATTGCCATGTGCTCAGTCTTTGTACATCTTATGGGAATGTTCAAGTGTGGGAAAGGTTTGACTAGGCCTCAAGCCTAGAAGAGGCCTCACATGCTGATTGAGGAGGAGGTTTAGGTACATTATGGTACATTAACCACTTCCCACCCTCCATATGCAGAATGGCGGCCTGGAAGTGGTTCAGTTATCCTGACTGTGCATCATAGCGCAGGATAACGTCCAGCAGGATAACAATGTAGCACGTGCCCGTGGGGGCTCGCAACGTGGCGATCGCGAATGGCGCGTGTCTCTCAAACACAGGTCCTCCCCGATAAGGGTAAATTGATGAATTGATGAATGAATTGGCTAATGAAATTTACTCTTTACAACATGATCGGCTGTGTCCAATCACAGCCAGTCACATTTGTCAACATCAGCAGGCGCGCCTGAAGTGCGCCCCCAGATGTGTGCACCGCGGTGATCGGGGGTGGCGTATGTCCCTCGATCAGGGTAAACAGCCGATGAAATTGGCTGTTTACCATGTGATTGGCGGTGTCCAAACACAGCCGGTCACAAGTGTAAACAAAAAGCGGTTACTATTTGATCCCTGCTTCTTCTCCTCACACACCGATCATGCGAGGAGAGAGCAGGGATCAGTGAGTAATCTAGTGTTTGTCTGCATTTACTGTACACCACACAGTCCCCCCAATAAAGAGAACCTGTCACCAGACTGCTGTCACATAGTCCATCTGGATCTGACACAGCCCATCTGTCACACAGTCTGTCTGGATCTGTCGCACAAGTCCGTCACCAGTACCGCCATCCGTAACGCCATCAGTACCACCATCACACAGGCCCACCATCAGTACTGCCATCAGTACCGTCACACTGGCCCGCCATCACTGACCTGTCAATACCATCAGCAGTACAGTCACACAGGCCCACCATCATGTCTCAAAGAGTTTACACACCTGAGGAGGCATATAACATCCTTGCTATATCGGATGATGATAGCAGTGAGGAGCTTCCATCATTCGATTCTGGTTCGAAATACGAGCCAGTAGAAGGTGGTAGATTGGAAACTGAGTCAGAGGAGGAAACCACCCCTCCTAATAGAATAAGGAGATCAGGACCAAGATCAGAAGACGTGCTTCCACCAGCAGCGCCAGATCTCAGGAAGAGGAGCCCCAGTAGTAGTACTGGAATTACACGCCCAACCCAAAGAATCCAGTCCTACCTGGCAAACCCCTTATGGTTGCCTACCAGCTCAGGGTCTTCTATGATCCCCCTTTCACCGCACAGCCAGGTGTGCAGAGCAACACTACTAATTTTACCCAATTAGATTATTTTTATTTGTTTTTCCCCAAAGATTTGTTGCAGTACATGGTGGACCAAACAAATCTCTATGCAGAGCAATTTATTGCTGCCAACCCCAATTCGTCCTACGCCCATATGTTCCAATGGCGATGTCTCACACTAGATGAGTTAAAATTGTTTTTGGGCCTTACATTCAATATGGGGCTTACAAAGAAGAATGAACTGCATGCCTACTGGTCCACCCACCCCATGCCAATATACTCTACTGTCATGTCCAGGACACGCTATGGCATGATTCTATGTTTCCTACATTTCAACGACCATTCGCAGTGCCCTCTCTGAGATCATCTCAACCACGACAAATTGTACAAAATACGCCTCTAATAAGAAAATTTTCCCAACAAATTTCGGAAGTGTTTATCCCAGACCAAAACATTTGTGTGGACGAATCCCTTATCCACTTTACTGGCCGGCTGCAGTGCAAACAATATATCCCCAGCAAGAGAGCCAGGTATGGATTAAAATTGAATAAATTGTGTGATCGAGCCACTGGATACATGTTCACCTTCTGTCTCTATGAAGGTAAAGACTCCCAGCTCCAGCCCCCTGAGTGCCCCATATATTGGAACCAGTGGGAAAATTGTCTGGGAGCTGGCATACCCCTTGTTCAAAAAAGGATACCATTTATATGTGGACAGTTATTATACCAGCTTGCCCCTTTTTCGTCACCTTTACCTTAAAAAACCCTGGCCTGCGGTACCTTCAAAAACCAGGAAGGGCTTCCCACAAAATGTATTGACAAAAAGGCTACAAAACAGGAAATCTGCATTTATGAGAAATGAGGAAGTGTTGGCCATGAAGTTGAGAGACAAGAAAAATGTTCACATCCTCTCTACCATCTACAATGACACCTTGGAGGTTCACAGAAGACGCAGCCCTGTTGTAAAGCTTGAATGTGTCCAAGAATATAACCTGTTCATGGGGGGGGGGGGGTGGATTTGAATGACCAGATGCTACAACCATATTTGTCAACCCGAAAGTCCCGTTACTGGTTTAAAAAAGTTGCATTTCATCTTTTTCATATGGCCATGTTTAATTTGTTTGTCAGCTACCAAAAATCAACTGAAAACCAACCCATCACCTACCTCAAATACAGGGGCGTCGCCAGGGGGTGGCTATGGGGGCTGGAGCCCCGAGTCCCACGCCCTTAGCCCCGAGCCTCCCGAGGGGCCCTTAATGGCGGCGTCAGGTCACCCGCCCGTCGGGCGGGAGACCTGACTGAAGCCGCATGCGAGCGGCTTGATAGAGCCGCATGCGAGCGGCTTGATAGAGCCGCATGCGAGCGGCTTGATAGAGCCGCGAGCAGGCGAGCGGCTTGATAGGGCTGCGAGCGGGCGGCTCTACAGAGCCGCGAGCGGGCGGCTCTACAGAGCCGCCGAGTGGCTGCTTTCAAACCCGAGAGAGAGAGAGAGGGGCGGGCGAGCAGAGATGACATCATCTCTCTGCCCGCCCGCAACACTGCTATCCCTCCCTCTCTCCACAGTGCCGCCGACTCGCATGGCGGCGGGGGGGAGGGGGGACGAGGAGGCGGAGCGGGATGGATGGAGCTGTGG
>BLSH010560142.1:203219-235608 GCA_018402905.1 Glandirana rugosa | reverse complement strand
GGTCGTTGGTAACGTGGACACAAGGTCAGTTCGTGAGCACGGTAGGACGTGAGAACTCGAAGGACAGATGTGCTGAGCCGGAGGGTCCAGTGGACTGACTGGTGTTGGATAAGGTTGGTGCTGAAAGTTTCTGTACACGTTCCTCCAAGTGATGGTAGCCTTCTTGCAGATCTTTAACAGCCTGCGTAAGACCAGCAAGATGTCGGCAAAGTTCATCCATGGGAGAGGGTCCCGGCGCAGACTCGGACATGGCCGTTTGGTACTGTCACGTACCTGGTGGTGGAGTCTGCAATAGCCGAGGACAGCCTCTCTTACAACCCTGACTCAGGAACTCCTGAAATGGTAGACAGGAAGCTCAAGAGTGCAGGATGGCACGAGTGCTTGACTGGAACACAGGTGCAATGGTTGCTGGCAGGGCAGGTGTAGCAGCGAGCTGGAACAGAGGAGACACTCCGGGAAACAGCTGGCAAATCACTCTGCAGGGCTGAACCAAGCGGATGATGCTGGATGAGAAGGCTGGAAACAGACTGGAGCAAGCAGCAGCCAGATCAAGCAGGAACTGAGGATATAAGCAGAAGGGTCGTCAGACAGGAGCCGGGTCATCAACAGGCGGGCGGAGAGGTACCAAGGAGCAGGCAGAAGAATCGACAGGGCAAGCCAAAGATCGGGGAAGGCAGCAAGTTGCAGCTTCAGAATCGAGCCGGTAATCAAGGAGCAGGTAAAGCAGAAGAACAGGTATCAGGATACACAGGAACGCTGTAGACCAAACGGCATTGATCTCATGTCACTGTCTCGTTTAAATAGTCCTCTTGGCGCCAAGAATAATCACGAATGGGGGTGCGCGCTTCTCGGTCGCGCGTGCGCACGAACGTTCGTGCCGTCCGTTCCTTCGTGCACGCGCCCGCGCACTGTGCTCCTTTGTGCGGCAATACGGATTCTTCTTCTTCCCTGACAATACCTCTGTCGTTTGAGTTCAAAAAATCAAAACAATCGCCCAGACTCTGAAGGTCCCCATCCCATAGGAGGAGGGTGTCGTCGATGTACCTAGCCCAGAGGACCACCTGTGGTCTCCTCTGGGCATAGACGATGTCCTCCTCCCATAGGGCCATGAACAAATTAGCAAGGCTGGGTGCATATTTAGCACCCATTGCTACCCCCCTAACTTGAAGGTAAAACTTCTGGTCGAACCAGAAGTAGTTGTGGGTGACAGCAAATTCTAAAAGTTCCATGATAAATTACATTTGTTCATGAGAGAACTCAGAATCCCTCTCCAAGTAATACCTAACTGCAAAGAGGCCTAGATGGTGTGGTATTATGGTAGACAAGGAAGTGACATCTGCTGTCACTAGGAGCAATCATAATACCACTCAACTTACATTGTTAGGGATATGTTTTTATTGGGTACACAGCTTTTGTGAACTCGTTCTGAGGTTTAAGCGTCAGGAGGTCGTGGTGACGTCACCACCTGTTTGTCTCTTACCCGGGAGACAGGAATCGGCTGGTTATGCTTGTATTACATGTTTTTATGTGAGTACCTTTTTATTTTCTGCCTAATAAACATTGTTTGACGGTGCCTCACTATGAAGTCCTTTCTTTCCTGTGGGTGTCAACACCATAATTGTGTGGTCTGAGCACCAGGGAGTGTGGCATAGGAATAACGGTCGCATGTGAGATCCTATCCCTGTTGATGTGTAAAGAGTACATACAAGTTGGAGGAGCTTAAAGTACCATTGTGAAAAGCGGGCTCATTCACCATATACCCCTGGTTGGGGAAAAGTCACTGCTCTGAATACAGCTGGATCTGGTAAGCCTCCATACATCAGGTGGTGGATGCACATTGTTTACCAGTTCACTGGGTGTTGTGTCATATGCATATTGTATATGTGGATATTCCTGCACCTACATATCCAAGAATATATTGTGGCACAAGTGGACTTTTTGGATCTAACCTTATTGTGTCATCACTGGATCCTTTTTTAGTTCTAGCACAGCCCTGATTGCATTATACCTTTATACTTTTTAGTATTTGGCTGCAGCTTGTTTGGACTTTAGCGCAGTTTATTATTGTTTTTCCTATACCTGTATTTTGTACTGCTGCTTGGTCTTATTGATATTCTGCCATGGAAATTTTTGAATACAGAGCCAATAGAGTTGTTAACCCTGAGGGGGTCTTTGAGGCTTATAGAAATTATGAAAGTGATCTAAGTGGAATGTTTATGAAATTAAAAAAACCTTACAGTTTCTGAAATACATACTCGGTGGAAGATAGTGTATTTGAGACGTATATTAAGAACAATATGGTCCCCAGAAGTCTAAGGTGGGAGGTGTCCCCACAAAAGGGGGACGAGAATCTTGAAGAGTGGTTTAAATATTTCAACTCTGCTAGTCTCAAGTTGATAAAGTTCTTGATTGATAGAAAGTGTACCAAATTAACGAGATTGGATGAAGAAATTAAATCTTTGAAAGATAGGCTAGTCCCCTACAAAGAAGGAGATGAATATAAAGATAGATCCATATCCTTGTTGAAAATATTAGAAAAAGAAAAGAGGGATCAAAAGCTTAAAAAAAGAAAGGAGTACAACAGGGATATGGGCGATTATCAATCTGCCCTTGTCTTTGAGTGTCAAAAAAAATAGCTTGAAGAGAGGGAGCAGATTTCTCATGTACTGAATGATGTTGCTAAAACTGGTCCTAGAGACATTTACAACAGAGACCATTCCCAGGATCCTTATCAATATGGACGTCCCCTTACTCCCAATAGGAGACCTCTTAGAGGTAATAACCAGTCCACATATTCTTCTCCCTACCAACATAACCCCATTAGAAGCCAACAGGGCCCTCCGCATGGAAGATTTGGTGGGGGTAGATGTGAAGGTCCGGGAGGTAGTAATGGTGGGGAATGGACTTGTTGCCCTGGGCCAACTTCCTATTATAAGGAAGGAACCTCAACCCATACAGGTTACCCCCAGGGTGATCTTCACTACAATCACAATCGGGATCAAAGACAACCCTCCCGTGGGAAGAATTTTCCCCCTCCACCTTTGAGAGGGAGGGGTACCACCAAGTCTAGCCGACAAGGGGAGAATATTCAAGGGTCCTTTCGTCATGCCCAGGATTGGGAACACAAGTGGATATTAGGAACAGGTTCCACCCCCTAAGGGATTTGGGCGGTCCGGATCCAAGGGATACTGATAATACTGCGGGCCCGTTGCCTTCCACCTCAAGAAGGGAGTCCCCTTCAAAAGAAACACATAACCCTGATAGGGATATGGTGGGACCATCTCCCCAGGGTGAAGTTCCACATAACCCAAGCTGGGGTTTTTCCCAGTCCAGCCAAGGCAAAAAGAGGCCTGTCAATCCAGAAGAGGGACCCGAGGGGGTGAGGAGATTACGATCTAAAGTGACAAAAGATGTCAATTTTCAATTTAAGCTCCAAGGTCCTTTCAGATTCTGAAATACGTCTCTTGGACCAGGGTCTCAAATTTGCCCCCCCTAGGAGCCTAAATAAATTTGAGACTTATATGGACGTACACAAATTTGTGCGAAAAATTAACATCAAGAGATATCTTATGTCCAATCCTATTAAAGACAACTGTAGGGTCTCTTCCGAATTTACACATACTGGACTTGCTAATGTATCTCTTTTCAACCCCCCCGGTTCCCTAACCCCTTCTCTACAAGTATTTAGGGATGTTGTCCTCATAGATCTAGAACAGCTAGAATGTAAGAAAGTGCGTCTCCGTAAAGACCTGCAGATGGGACTTGATTCCCTGTGTACTAATAAAGAGTTAGTAATCTGTCCAGCTGATAAGGGTGGGGGGATTGTAGTTCTTGATTGGACATGTACATGGAAGAAATGTATAATATTGTTGGAGATCAGACTACCTATAAATCCCTTCCATCAGACCCCAAATTAAAATACAAGGCGGATTTAAATAAAATTGTTACTAGGGGTTTACAGCGTGGTATTCTCACAAAAAAAATACATTTTTTAATACAGAGGGCTCCACGCACTCAGGTGATATATTATCTCCCTAAATTACATAAAGACTCTATCCGCCCACCCGGGCGCCCTATAGTTAGAGGGATTGATTCCGTGACATCCCGGGTGGGCTGATATATTGATTTCTTCCTCCAACCATTGGTGCAGTGTATGCCATCCTATATCAAGGATTCTAGACATGAGATGAACATCCTTTCAGGGTTCATTCCAACTGAGGGATTGCTCCTAGTGACAGCAGATGTCACTTCCTTGTATACCATAAAACCACACCATCTAGGCCTCTTTGCAGTTAGGTATTACTTGGAGAGGGATTCTGAGTTCTCTCATGAACAAGTGGAATTTATCATGGAACTTTTAGAATTTTCTGCCACCCACAACTACTTCTGGTTCGACCAGAAGTTTTACAGTCAAGTTAGGGGGGTAGCAATAGGTGCTAAGTACGCACCCAGCCTTGCTAATTTGTTCATGGCCCTATGGGAGGAGGACATCGTCTATGCCCAGAGGAGACCACAGGTGGTCCTCTGGGCTAGGTACATCGACGACATCCTCCTCCTATGGGATGAGGACCTTCAGAGTCTGTTTTTTTATTTTTTGAACTCAAACGATAGAGGTATAGAGCTCAAATTTGTGGCCCATCCACAAAAAGTCAGTTTTTTAGATCTCAATATAGAGATCAAGGATGGTTGGTTTATCACCTCGACATATTTTAAATCCTCTGATCGCAACTCATTCATCCCCCTTAAAAGCTGTCATCATCAACCCTGGCTCAAGGGAGTCCCTAAGAGCCAGTATATGCGGCTTTGCCGTAATTGTACAGATCTAGGTGATTTCTACCAACAGTCCGAAATTCTAACCCAAAGGTTCGAAGAGAAGGGGTATAGTGAGGAGTTTTTGATCTCCATGCTGGATGCAGTGTCTCGGATGAGCAGAGAAGATCTCCTTAAAGAAAGAGCAGCAGATGATAGACAGAATAACCCTCCACAATTGCCTTTTATCACAATATATTCCCATCAAGCTAGGAAGGTTAAGCAGCTGATATCTGCACTGGCATATTTTAAAATGTGACCGTGTCCTGGGCAATAGCCTACCCGACCGTCCTACTGTGATATTCAAAGGAGTTTCCTCTTTGAGAAATAGGGTGACCCCAAATGTGATCAACCCTCCCACAAAAAGTTGGCTTTTTTTCAAGAGTTAACTGGCTTTTATAAATGTGATAAGTGTAGAGTCTGTTCCCTGAATGGCTCTACTGCGAGGAGGGTTCAGACCTTTATATCTACTAGTAGATCAGCCCAATTCAATATAAGATCTTGACCTTTTATTACCTGTAATACGAAGGCCGTAGTATATATGTTGCAGTGCCCTTGTGGGCTGCAATATGTGGGCAGGACCAAGCGCCCTTTACAAGTCCGGCTTGATGAGCATATAACCAATATACTTACCGGATTCAAGAACCACTCTGTATCAAAACACTATAGGGATCATCACAACAGGGATCCTTCCAAGACCCTGTTTCTAGGTATCGATCACTATGAACCCCATTGGTCCATTATCAGTGGCATTTCAAAACTAGAAATGTCCTGGATATATAGGATTAGATCCCATACCCCCTATGGGCTGAATGTAGATGTTGATACCAATGCATTTATCGATAAATCTTAGGCCTAGGAGAGATTTGGATGCAGGTATCGGGGCCCCTTCCCCCTTTTTTTTAGGACCTATGCCTGATCTTTCCGTGATATTTCTCCCCCCTCCTTTGGAATATCAGCCTATGTGAGTTTTTTATTAGGGAATTCTAAATACATGGTTTAATTAGGCATACCACAATGATCATAGATCTTGTCTATTTAAGGATTCCTTAGAATAGATGAGGTTATGGGAGTTTTTACCCCTAGGGACTATAGTTCACATCCATATAGGGATCCGCTACAATTTATGAATTTAGAATATCTAATAGACAAAGGATCTCGCTCTAAGTTAGTTTAATATAGGCATCTCTGTAGATTAATTAATGGCTGTCATGTTGTTCCATAATGCATATTACCACTCACCTTACTTGTTAGGGATATGTTTTTATTGGGTACACAGTTTTTGTGAATTCGTTATGAGTTTTGTGCTGCCCCTAAAGATTTTTTTTTAAATATGGAGCAATCCAACAGGTACAGTTTTTGAAATATTATTATAAATAGGGTGTCTATATATTTTATTAACTCGGTACCATATTCTGGTTGGGATGGGTGCCATAGCCAAAGTTAATACATCTTTTTTCTATAGATATACATGATATAAATTTTTGGTGACATTTAATTTCCTCTATTCATCTTTTCACATATTTTGCATTTATTATTTTTGTTGCAAAATAATTTCTTTTTATATTTTTACATTTTTGTTTTTCATTATATCTTTAATCAAATATTTAATTTCATTTTTATAAAAAAATTCATAATATTTATATATATATATATATATATATATATATATATATATTAATTTCACTTTATACATTTTTACATTTTTCATTTTTTCAATTTGTTCTCATCATGGACTTTAAAAGATGTCCGGCATAGTATCATCTTGCCCGCTTGTCATAAAGGACATATGTGGATAGGCAAGACGATACAGGCATATCTGAGATCTAGTGAGCCTTTCTATAGAATTCTTAATTCGGGATCATAGTGGCATCTAGATCTATGTATTTGTTTTTACTCTGCACCACACCTAGAGATCTAGTGTCCCATGGGTAAAAAGTTTTTATTATTACAATTAAGAATTGCCTTTTCTCACATGTTCTGACTCCGTAACATAAGCGATATTGGGAGCAACGAGAGAGTATTGGCAAATTTTCCCATACTTATCATGGCCGCTCATGCCTCAGATCGAGGGGGCGGCCGGTGTATTTATCAGTGGTGATGCAGCAGCGCGCCCTATCCCCAAGACGACGTCATCTGTGATGAAATGTACATCAAGAGATCGCGCAAACGTCACCACCTGTTTGTCTTTTACCCGGGAGACAGGAACCGGCCGGTTACGCTTGTATTACATGTTTTTATGTGAGTACCTTTTATTTTCTGCCTAATAAAAATTGTTTGACGGTGCTTCACTATTAAGTCCTGTCTTTCCTGTGGGTGTCAACACCATCATTGTGCGGTCTGAGCACCAGAGAGTGTGGCATAGGAATAACGGTCACATGAGAGATCCTAACCCTGTTGATGTGTAAAGATACAAGTAGATATGAGTAAAAATACAAGTTGGAGGAGCTTAAAGTACCATCGTAAAATGTGGGCTCATTCACAATATACCCCTGGTTGGGGAAAAGCCACCGCTCTGAATACAGATGGGTCTGGTAAGCCTCCATACATCAAGTGGTGGATGCACATTGTTTACCAGTGCACTGGGTGTTGTGTCATATGAATATTGTATATGTGGATATTTCTGCACCTACATATCCAAGAAAATATTGTGGCACAAGTGGACTTTTTGGATTTAACCTTATGGGTCATCACTGGATCCTTATTTATTTCTAGCGTAGCCCTGATTATATAGGAGGAAATGGCCTTCCAGACGTCCTAAATTACTATAAAGCTGTTCACCTTTTTAGAATAATAGACTGGAACGTCCATGCCCTCCATAAAGGCTGGATCAGCCTACGAACATCCACAACCACCCTCCCACTCGCATCCCTGCCATGGGTATCCGCAGGCCACATTTCAATAGTCATATGCGAGCATCTAATAGGAGCCACCATACAATGCTTCCCTGAGGTCTGCACACAAACAGCCCTATCGTCCATTCCTGGACCGTTAACGACAAGGCTGAACTCACACTTTCCACCAGGAATATCTCACAAACCATTGGGCACATAACCAATTCCTGGCACACCATTTTTATCACCAAGGGAAACCTCTGTCTGCCACATGCCTCTCCATACATCTACGTCACGCACTTCCTTCTCTTTACGAACTTACACTCCAATGCTAGTAAATCATGCAAAGCCTGGGAAAGAGATCTATCTCTCTCTCTCTCAACAAATGATTGGGAACAAATATTCCTTAATATTGGGGGCGTGACCAGACGTCGGTGTGAGCGGACGCACAACAGCAGAGCTCCGCTGAGGATGGGAGAATCCACTGCAATCCTGCTATCTAAGGACAGGGTGAGCAACCTAAATACCCCATCCACATCAGCCACATCACCCAAACTCGGGCAGATAGGCGCCCATCCTCCACATGGCTGGAAATTTAGGCCGCGGCTTTGCGGCCTACCACAGCCGGAACGAACGGCGCTTTGAGCAGCGATCCGCACCAGCTACCAACTGCTGCACCTCACACAAAAGACTATTACCATCACCTCCTTAAAGCCCTGGGAACTACCCAGTAAGGAATATTTGGTACTTGCTGGCCCTAAGCTTAACAGATACAAACAGGGCCTTGCTTACACTACGCAAGGCCGCGGCCTTATTGGGGCTTAAGAACACCTCCATAGCGGCCATTTTCCCACACCCAGGGCCTACAGCAATACAACTAGCACATTACAGGAGCAACTAATGAACCCTATTCAGGATCGGACAGCAACCTACACTATTATTTGCCCAAAACTATACCCGGCCCTAGGGGGCGCACAAAGAACCGCATCAGTGCATAACACTCTACATTCCCCAGAGGAACGGCATAACCACGTGCCCAGCTATTACCTTCACAAATCTGTTGTGTATTACACCCCCTCCTACACTTGGGACCATGTCCCGCAGACGCAGAGAAGAACCGCAACTTCAAAAGCTGTCCCAATTTTTCAACCCAGCATGTAAGGACTCAACTTTAAACAATAACCAGAATTCCAATATGCATCCCACAGGTGAACCTCTAGCTGCAGCTTCATTTGTGTTTCCCCACACAGATCCGGCAGGGACCGAACACGCGGAAAACGTAGAGGAATCACCACCCGTGACTCCCAACACGAGAAGCCCGGCGAAATCTTGTCCAAGACGAGCCTCCCTACCCGAGGAACATAATGGGCCGGAAATGGAGGTAAGCGAGTCTCATCCTCCCTCTGACAACAAAGTTGCAGACCCCATTGCATCATTTCCCACAGTAGGTCAGCCTATGTCGGATGTCACAATGAAAGACATGTTACTTTCTCTTAGATCATCCCTACAAGCAGACATGCAAGCATGTTTTAAACAACAAGCTGCAGAAGTACAAGCCCTAGGAGAAAGAGTCAGTTACTTAGAAGACTCAGTGAGTGCATGCACGGAATCATTTAACAACATTGTAGACGCACATACAGTACACTCGGACGAAACCACTTGGTTAAAATCAAAAGTAGCAGACCTGGAAGACCGGTCTAGATGTAATAACGTAAAATTAAGGGGGATCCCGGAGACAATCCAACACTCTCAACTCCCTCACTTTGTGCGTGACTTGTTCAAATCGGTCATCCCAGACCTTCAACCAACAGACCTCACTATAGACCGCATACATAGAATCCCGAAACCCTCTTTCTTACCACAAGAGATACCAAGAGACGTCCTCTTACGGATGCATTTCTACCAGGCAAAAGAGACAATTATTTCAGCCTTCCGTAAGAAAGATCTGATACCTGATAAGGCAAGGGATATACAAGTTCTACCTGATTTCTCCGCCCATACTCTGCAGAGACGTAAAAACCTGCTGTCAATCACTAAAGCACTCAGAAACCACGATATAGGCTACCAATGGAAATACCCGGTCACACTTAAAATTGTACGGGGTGGCTCCACATCTATAGTCAACAACATACAAGAAGGCCTAAGCCTACTTAAAGACTGGAATATTATCCCAGTAGAGCCTCCTAACCCTCCAAACCCCAAACCCCCTCTCCCTCTTCATCATGAAAAAGGGGTGTGGACTAGGGCCGTAGGCAAGCAGAACCCTAAAAAACAACTCTAGCTGGGCTACATCAACTAAAACTACAATACACAAGCCGTTCTCCCTGGAGAAGTAACTCCTTAAGTGGAATATAGATATGTTCCTCCATCTTTCCCTCAAATTCTGCAGCTCAGCTGCATGCTGTCCCTCGGGACCATTTTCTTATGTTTAAGATTTTATTTTTGCTCACGTTCATCTACGGTCAGTCATCCTTCGGGTCTAATCTGCTCAATTCTACTGCCAAAGCATCAAACACTCTACATTCTCCTATGCGATCACCAAGGCACTTACCATAACCTTACGCCTTCCTCTCAAGCCGCGACAGACTCTTATCAAACACTATCGCTTCAACTGGAGCGTCGATCTTTGGGAGATTCCCCGTGCATACTCAACAAAAACAAGGAAAGAAAGAAGGTTTTCATCATGATCCAATCTTACAAGAACTTTGATGTCCCTTAAACTAATATCTATAAATGCCGGGGCTTAAACCACCCAGCTAAACATTTTTCTTTATGGAAAGCTACCAAATCCAAAGCGGATATTGTGATTGTACAAGAAACACATTTTAAGATAGACAAGGCTCCTCCATTTCATCACAGAGACTTTCCCCATGTTTTCTCTGCCAGCTATAAGTAAAAAAAAGGGGAGTCCTCATTGCTATTAAGAATACTGTCTCTTTTAAACTGCACTCGAAGATGTTGGACGAGGGAGGTAGATAAGTAATCTTAGTATGCACTATAAACGATAGACTATACACTATTGTAGGGGTGTATGCACCAAACACCAGACAAGGCAAATTCTTTTGCAAGTTATCTAAACACATAAATAATTACAAAAAAGGAGAACTGATAATAGGCGGGGACATGAACTCTGTCATAGATCCAAAACTAGACTCAACAACCAGTAAGAAACATCGAACCTCCCTCCTATCCAACATCTTGCAGAGTGAGGAAGTATATGATACATGGCGTTGTTTACATGCATTAGAACGTGACTACACATATTATACCCCCAGGTTTAACTCATATTCAAGACTAGATCATTTTTTTGTTGATAAATGGATGTTACAATGGATAACTTCCTCCGAGATTGAGGATATTATGTGGTCCGACCACGCGGTCATTTCAGTTTCAATCTCGGAGAAAGGGAGCTGTGGATCTGTCTCAACCTGGAAATGTAATAACAAACTTATCAAAGACAAACCCAGCAGAGACATATTCACACAGCAGTTGAAAGAATATTTCAGTATTAACAATACTCCTGAGGCTAACATTTTTACGGTGTGGAACGCGCACAGGGCAGTCCTTAGAGGTATCATGATTCAACAAGGGGCCCGAGTTAAACGTTTGAGAAACACCAAACTAGACATGACACTGAACGACTTACGGGTACTAGAACAAGCCAATAAAACCAACCCAGACACAGCGTCTAAATTGACCACTACACAATTGGAATTATGTTCTTTATTACAGGAGGACCATGACTTTATGCTTAGCAGGCTTAAATTGAAGTATTACTCTTCCCACAACAAAGCAGGAAAATTCCTAGCCTCACGTTTAAAAGCCCGCAAGATCAAGGCTAAGATCCCCTTCCTCTATCACCCCATAACTAAACAAAAACGTATTAACCCCCAGCAAATAGCAGACGCGTTTGTGGACTATTATGACTCTATATAATTTAAAAGATAATCGCCCCACCCCGCCACCCACGACGGACACCGTCATGTCTTTTCTCGACAAAGTTAAATTACCAACACTTACCACCATCGACTTAGAAACCTTGAACAAACCTTTCTTCCCAGAGGAAATAGTGAAAATAATAAAATCTATGCCAGGTGGGAAATCCCCAGGCCCAGATGGGGTTAGTAATGAATATTACCATACCTATACTGAAATACTCACTCCACACCTGGTAAAACTGTTCAACACAGCAGCAGAAGGAGCGGCATTTCCCTCAGAGCTGCTTCAAGCGCATATTATCACACTCCCCAAGCCTGGAAAAGACCCTGACAACCCGCTAATTTTAGACCCATTTCACTGCTTAACACAGATATTAAAATATACGCCAAAACGCTCGCACAAAGACTAAAAAACATTCTTCCACGATTGATTCAACCAGATCAATCCGGGTTTGTGATTGGTAGACAGGCCTCGGACGCCACGAGGTGTGTGCTCAATGTACTGCAGTTTGCGGAGCGCGGTCGGACGCCTTCTCTGCTGCTTTCTATAGATGCGAAGAAGGCGTTCCACAGTGTCCACTGGGAATACAGTACATGTCCCATGTACTACACAGATTCGGATTCCAGGGCCCAATCCAATCAGCCATAGCTGCACTCTATTCCTCTCCATCTGTCCAGGTCTACACGGCAGGGATGTTGTCCAAACCTATCCACATCACAAACGGTACACGACAGGGGTGTCCATTATCCCCGATAATATTTAACTTAATGATCAAGCCACTGGCGGAAAGAATCCGTTCTCACCCTCTGATATCAGGCTTTCTCTTCAAGGATAGGCCCCATGTGATAAATTTGTTCGCAGATGATATCATACTTATGCTGACGAACCCCCAAATCTCCTTACCACAGGTACATGAAATTCTTACTGAATTTAGCAGCCTTTCATATTATAAAGTCAATCACTCTAAATCCCTGATTATGGACCTTAATATTCCCAAACCAATAGCTACTAAACTAAGGGAGAGCATGCCGTACACCTGGACAGAAACAGGATTCTCCTACCTGGGCATAAAAATAACACCAAAAAGTGACTCCCTGGCGGAAAACAATTACAAACCATTAATTACAAAAATTGAAAAGGAACTAAAACAAATGGGTCAGACAGAGATGTCCTGGGTAGGGAGACTGGCTGCCTATAAAATGATGAAACTCCCACAAATTCTGTATATTTTTAGGACATTACATGTTCCCCCCACCACAACACCATATGGGCCATTTGAGTTCTCAGCTGAAGAGGTTCATATGGCAGGGGAAAAGAGTGCGATGCTCACATAGTCACCTAATTAAACACAGAACGGCCGGGGGAATGGGGATGATAGACCTGAAGGACTATTACTCAGCAGTCCAATTAAATTATTTAAAATTTTGGTTTAATTCCCAAGTAGAACCATTATGGCTAGAAATCGTAAAAAATCTCAACAAAACCTCCAACCCTTGTGATCTATTGTTCGCAGACTCCTGGATCAAACTCAATACCTCTAATATACCTCTAACCTCCAAAGGCTCCTTAACGGCCTGGAAGTCACTGAGGCACACACCAGTTGAGCACCTCCACTCCATTAAAGTGAAAATACCACTCACTACACTAGAACATCTAATCCCGGACATTAATGTCCAAAATTGGAGTAGATACAACATAAATTGGATAGATGATATAATACTAGGGGGTGAACCCAAAACTCCCAATGCCATGATAGAAGAATATAACCTACCTCGCCACACATTTTTCACACTGTATCGTATTTATCATTTTTTGCACAACTCCCCTCCCCCCTCTATTCATATTCATAACAAGATTTGGCAGTTTTATGCTGACACTTCCAAATAGTTCAAAGGAACTTCTCTTATATATAACATACTACAGGATAAACAGACACTTACCAAAACTAAACCCATGATGAAATGGGAAACAGATTTGGGATCCTCTTTCTCTGAGCAACAATGGTCTCTGGCCATTCGCTATGGACAAATTATAACGCACTGTGCCAACTACTGGGAACTAGCACTTAAAGTAACACTTAAATGGTATCTGACCCCTAGTAGGTTAGCAAAAATGTATGACTCAAGCTCTCCCTTATGCTGGTGGGGATGCGGTGACCAGGGCAACATAATGCACATACTTTGGACATGTCGTAGCATTCAAAGCTTCTGGAGGACAATATTTCAAATTATAGATGAAATAACAGGGATACTACTATATAAAGCCTTGTTTCAAAAGTGATCTCTATAGCAAACATGTTTTAATGATGAAACGATTCTACTCAAAGACCCATGTATACCACTGTTCGGTTAGCACTGACCCTAATGTACTAGACTGTTCATGTTTAAATGTTCATTTATATGTTCATACATTATACACCTACTGACTAAAAGTCATCCTACATCTTTTGTAAATGTATTGATCTCTTAAAAGCGACGGCTGCGTCCGCTAGCACATACAAGATGTACAACATTTTTGTTTTGTCAAAACTTAATAAAAAATATTGAAAAATAAAAAATAAAAAAAATATTCCTTAATATCCACAGGGGCTCTATGAATGTCCCCACCCAGGAGAATGGCTACAAAATCCAATCCAGGTGGTATCACACCCCAGCTCTCCTACACAAATTCAATTCTGCAACAATAGATACATGCTGGAGATGCTATAAAGATACAGGTACACTTATCCACATACGGTGGTCCTGCCCCTCATTCAGGACTTTTGGAAAGAAATTCATCGCAGCATTCCCAGCTCAATTCCTACTGAATCGCTCACCCCTGTCACAAAAATCCTATCACAAACCTCTAGCGATGCATTTGATTAATGCAGCAAAACAATGTATCCGTATACACTGGGGTTCTTTCCACATCCCATCAATTAAGGAATGGCTAAATAGAATCCGTAGAACTGCTGAACTAGAAGAATTGATTGACATCTCTCGGGACAACCCCACTAAGTCCAGCACCAAGTGAGTATGCTGGACACACTTCCTAATGACTCCAGAATATTCCCTTCTAAATAATCAACCCACCTAGGAGGCGAAAGGGATCAGAGACCCGCTGATCCCAATAGATAACCTGACCTTAAAACGAGACTCTCCTCCTATTCACTCCATTATTAACCCTTACCGGTCCAAAGGCCACCCCTCTCTACTCCTCACACAGACTCTTGTTCGAGTCAAATACACTCAACCAGCCACTGAAGAGGGAAGACCGAGACTACCCCTCCTTTTTTTTTTTCTGCTTTTCCCTTCTTGCCCCTCCCTCACCCCCCTCCCGCTTTGCTCCCAATCAATCTATACCTTTACCTCTCCCTACCTAACCAGAACCCATAAACCATCTTGCATATACACAATTTACTTCCCTTAATAAGCATTCTATAAAGCTAATGCATTAGCACACTCTCCCACACATGGAGCCCTCCCCTGTTCATGCCAAGCCCGACTAAACCTACCCATTTAACAAAAGCATAAACACTATGAGAGTGCGCATGCGCCAGCCAGAGGAGATGGACACATTAGTTCGGAGCTCTGTCCCACTCCGTTCTCTAAGCCCTTCAACAGCCCTCAGAGGCTACAGAGAGTCGATCCGGACGGGAGCTCAGGACAGCAGAGGACCTCATCTGTGTCCCCCGAGAGCCGGGGGTCGGTAAGCGAGGCCACGGTTGCGACCTAGAGTCTCGCGGTGGTGCCACCGCCTTTAGGGGACTGCCAGAGAGATCAGGCTTTCTTGGACTCCTCATACATGGCGGGGCCCCCCCTCCCGCGCTCTATCAGATGCTGCCAGGCCCTTTGTGTGAAGAGGGGATCGGGCCGAGGGGCGGGCTCGCAGCTGCGGCCTACATAAACCTCCCTGTGCCCCGATCTTGCCACAGCCTCAGGGGACACCCCCTTCTGCAGCCTTGGGATATAGAGGGATTCTTTCCTCCCCCTGCTGATTGCCATACTGAGCTGGGGAATGACATTGCAAGTCGGGAGTCAGAGGTGGCCTAGCATTGCAAGTCAGGCTGCAGGGGTGGCCAGGTCCAAGCCCCCATACAATATTATGAACTGTGCAGACCACCAGGCTGGTGCTTAGTGAGCCCCATTTTGCAGGGGGTAAAGAATTACTAAGGGGCCCCCACCTTGTTGTTTCCTCTCTCCTTCAACACCTGCCGACTCACATACGATCACTGGCCCCTGAATTTTCTTCTATTAAGGATTGTGATGGAATCCCCCCCCCCTCTTTTGTTTCCTTCCACGTTGCAGGGGTTATACCCTCGGACATTGTACCATGTACGCAGCAACTGTCTGAAGTGACCCCGTCTAAGCACCTGGAATTTTCTGACAAGCCCTCTATAAGCCCCCCAGGTGGAGGATATGGAGGCTGGGGCGGAGGGGGGCTCGCAGATTCTCCCCAGCCCTGGACCTCCTGCTCTGGGGCTCATCAACCCTCAGGTCCCATCGCCAGCCTCCACAATTTCCCTCCTGGAGAGGACTCTTGATGAGATGTTCGCTTCCCAGGGTGGAGACTGGGTTCAGGATCCGAACACCCCGGGAGTCTTGGATTCTCCCTCTCCGACTTTGCACTCCGACTTAAGGTTTATGATGGAAACCTTTTCCAAAATGCTTTCTAAGGCCTTGCCCAGACAGCTTCCCAAATAACTTCAACCATCCAGACGGACCTCCAGAACCTGGCCATAGAACATAAGACTGACCAAACAATAGTGAGAGCGAAACAAAATACAGCCCGCATCAATTATATACAGCTTTCTCTAAACTTGAAGACCTCGAAAATTGCTCTCGAAGGTACAATTTTTGAATCCGAGGGCTTCTAGATCCATTACGGATGTTCACAATACAGTCCACTCCTTCATCAAAGAATTGGTCCCCGGTATCTCGGATCACAGGTTGGAATTGGATAGGGCCCATCGAGCTCTCCAGGCCCCTCGGTCGGACGGTATACCCACAGACATTGTGGTCAAGCCACATTTTTATGCTGTCAAGGAGGAATAGGAATATGCCCCAGCTGTCGTTTCTGGGCCACCGGGATTCAAGTATTCAAGCCCTTTTAAGGGCAAGATCTATGGCTTCAGTACTTTGAAGGAGGGAGAACATCTATTGGTCAAGATGGGACTGATCTCACTAGACCCAGCCTCGGCCCTTCAGATGAAGAACGTGGGCTCTTCCAATCGGCCCTCGCCTCAGAGCCCGATTCCTCCAGTCTGGCGTAAACAGCAGTCAAAAAGGTCTAAGGACTCTCATCCCCCATGAGGGGTCATCTCAGCTTTTGGGCTAATCTTTATTGACTGACTCTCTCGACTTATGTCGAGTGTCCCCACGTCATATGTTGAGCTGATGCTCTCTTTTAACTATTTTTCTTCACAGGTTGGACTTCCCCTTTTTCGGCTCTATTAGTTACACTGTTTACTATGGTTATATTGTTACTTACTGTGAGGTTTTGCATGGATCCCGGGAGGGTTCTCTCCATGATGGGACGCTGGGGGGGGGGGCTGGGCACCGCTCCTCCCGGCTCAGTTCTTATGTTGGACTGGGCTGGGGGGGGGCCTATTTTTCAGGGGATCCCTCCCTGTCATTATAGTTGTGTTCAGGCATGACCCTGTATGTTTTGTGTTGGGAAGGTTATATATGCATTTTATTATGTTTTCCCTGTTGCTTCTGATTTAGGAGGGTTGCTGTGGGTCTTGGGGGGAGTTGGTGCTCCGGGCCTTGTCGTGTTGGGCCGGGGGTGGGGGGGCGGGGCGGTGGGGGTATCCCATATTGGGGTCCCCCCCACCCCGTGCCCCCGGCCCCGGTCTGACCTCGTCCTGAGGAGGGTTCAGGGTACATGTTTTCTTAGTTATTTTTTGTTCTGTTGCTCTGTCTGGCTGGGGGTCACTCCCCTGATGTATAAATTGCATTGGGCGACGTTGAGGACAGGGCGGTGGACATGAGCCTCCTTCTGCTTCTGGAAGCCATTTTATGGCTCAACCTGGAGCAGAAGTCACTCTGCCGTTTAGGCAGAGGTTTTGGGTTCACCTTGGGGAGCTGACGTCGGTCTTCCGGCTTCCGCTTCCCGGACACTGAGGGATGCGATGGTCAAGGGCCGTCACCCCCCCTCTTAACTGTTTTTATTTTCTGTTCTAGCATTTTCTCTCCCTTTCTCTTTCTTTCTTTCTCTAGGCGCCAGGAAGTTCTATTCAGGTTGTACGGGGGGAATCAATGCTCCTTGCCGCAGGGGGAGGCTTCCCATTCCTCATCGCTCATCCGGGATCGGGTGAGTGGACCCTCAATGATGCATATTTTTCCTTTATTCCGAAATGCCCTCCTCACCTAAACACTTAGACATGCTGAAATTAGCGTCCCATAATGTCCAGGGCTTAAACTCCCCTCTGAAGCGTGGCAAATATTTACACTCCGCTCACTCTCAGCACCTGGGGTTCTCCTCCTGCAGGAAACCCATTTCCCTGCCCAATATAACCAGAAATTAATACACGAGAAGTTCCCTCAGTTCTTTCTAGCGAATGCTCCAGATAAGACAAGAGGAGTGGGGGTCTTCTTTGCTAAAGGGGTAGGATTCCAAGCTAGACAGGAAGTTAGGGATCCCAAGGGCAGGTTCATTCTCCTGATAGGGGAGCTTAAAGGCCAGACTTACTCCTTTATCTTGTATTATGCCCCAAACCAGGGTCAGGTGCAGTTTTTCTGCTCCATGTTGGGATCCCTCGCTCGCCAGTTTGAAGGTACAGTAATCCTGGGAGGAGACTCCAACATTGCTCTGGATTACATGTTAGACAAATCGGGTTCTGAACAAACTCGCCTTTGTCAGCCTCTGAGGAAGAGCTTGAAGATTGCCAGGCTACTCTACTCACTAGGGATGGTAGATGTGTGGAAGGAATGTAACCCCAAAATGAGGGATTACACTCCTTTCTCTGTCCCCCATAGAACTCTGGCCAGGATTGACCACATCTTCATGGGGGCACCTTCGATACCCTTGATTTTCACATCCTTTATTAGGGAATCTTCCCTTTCTGATCACTCCATGGTGGTCATATACTCTAAAACTCAGCCATCTGTTGGCCCGAGACCCAAATGGAGGCTTAAAGAATTGATTCTAAATAACCTGGTCCACTGTACCTTGCTAGGGGAGGACCTCAAGGAATATTTCAGATTAAATGGAGGGGAGGAAGTCTCTCGAATGACACTGTGGGCGGCCCATAAAACGGTAATCCGAGGTAAAATCATACAATTATTGGCCAAACTCAAAAAGGAGAGACAGAGTGATATAGTTAAGCGCGAACAGGATTACCACGACCTTGTTATGGCCCATAAGAAAAGCCCTACTCCTCAGTCCTGAGCTAAACTAGAAGCAAGTAGAGTGGCCCTCAACCTGGCTCTGACATCTCAAGCAGAGAGACAGATCCAATGGGCTAATGCTCATTTTTATCTCCAGAAGGATCGGATAGGCCCTAAATTAGCGTCAAGACTGTCCCCTAAGTTACGCTCCTTTACCTTCCCGAAAGTAAGGGATCCTACAGGGGTCCTTATGCAAAATCAACAGAAAACCATGGCCACGTTTCACAAATTTTATACTGCTCTCTACAAATCGGAATCCCATGCCTCTTCCTTAGCCCCTCCCCAATTCTTAGCTGGCATTACGCTCCCCAAACTAGACAGGGATCATAGTCAGGCCCTAGAGGAGCCGTTTACGGAAGCCGAAATACTGGATGTGATCAAGCACCTCAAAAAGGGCTCTGCCCCTGGACCTGACGGATTTTCCACTGGTTACTACAAACAGTTTGGGCCTATCCTGGCCCCCCACTTAGCTAACTTTTTCAATCCTCAACAGAAGGGTACGATCGTTAATGGTGACTTGAACACGGCCAACATTTCAGTTATTCCTAAACCCGGTAAGGATCCCTCGGAAATCAGTAACTATAGGCCCATATCCTTAATTAATAATGACTTAAAAATTCTAACTAAAATCTTGGCGAATAGACTTGTCTTCTTTCATAGGGAATTATATTCACGGGGACCAGGTGGGTTTCATTCCTGGGAGGCAGGGTCCCGACCAAATTCGCAGGGCAGTGGACCTCATCTCTCTCCTTGGATCGGGGTGGGATGGCGGACTGCCTCAGGAGGGGTTTCTACTTTCCGTTGACCTTCAAAAAGCCTTTGATACAGTCGAATGGCCTTACCTGTTTGAAGTCCTGGAACGTTGGGGCTTTGGTCCCCGTTTCCTGCAGATTCTCAAAGCTCTAGATTCCAACCCCAGCGCCCAAGTGAAACTGCAAAATTATTTCTCTGAGCTGCTCTCTATAGACAGGGGTGCCCGCTCTCCCCTCTGATTTTTGCCATCGCTATGGAACTTCTGGTAATTGCAATTAGGGATCATCCTGGGGTCCCGGGGGTGAGATGTGGTCCACACACGCATAAATGTGCCCTTTTCGCTGACGACCTCCTATTATTCATTACTTCCCCACTGGTCTCAGTTCCGAACATCCTTAATCTTCTTGAGAACTTCGGTAGGGCATCAGGTCTGAGAGTTAATTTATCTAAATCGGCGCCCCTTAATATCAATGTGCCTGAGGGGATTGTGAGACAACTTAAAGATCTCTACCAAATCCCCTGGAGCCCGGATCATATCCCTTACCTAGGCATTAAATTGGCGTCCTCTATTGATCATTTGTATAAAATTAATTATCCCCCTCTTTACAAGCAACTTCTGGTGGATCTTGCTAATTGGGAGAAAATGGGTATCTCCTGGCTGGGGAGGCTTAACGCGGTCAAGATGACCCTCCTACCAAGGGTCCTCTACCTCTTTAGATCTCTTCCTATCCCCATATTTAAATCCCAATTACTTAAGTTCCAATTTCAGATTAAAAAGCTCATTTGGGGAGGAAAGGGCTTTAGATGCCCAACGGAGGTCCTTCTGAGACGTTGCATCCAATGGGGTCTGGGACTCCCTAACTTGTGGAGGTATTACCAGGCAGCCCATCTGGCTCAATTCTCCATCATCTACGCCTCTTCCAATAGACCGGACTGTGTTGGGATTGAGAGACAGGCGATTCCTCTCAATACCATTGACTTTTTAGTCTGGACCCCTCCAAGGTTACGACCCTCGATCTTATCCCCATGTTATCCCATTCGATTGCTCTGTGTGATTCACTCTTCAGGGCCTCTGGATTGATTTCTAGCATTCGCCACCTGCAACACATATACAATAACCCCTGTTTCCCTCCGGGCCAGGACATTCGCTCATTCGAGTGGTGGACCAACAAAGGGCTCTATAGAATTGGTCACTTCCTCTCCTTGTCAGGGCCCATCACCTTGGATTTTTGCATCAGTAAACTAGATATGCCCCAGTCAGATTTTGCTTTCATCAAATCCATCATTACATTGCCTCCCTATGGAAGGACAACCCTGCTCTTGAGGGAATCACCCCCTATGAGAAGTGGTGCTCTGATATGTCCTCACAAAAGGGCATTTCCATTATATATGCATCATTGATGGAACTTCCCTTGAAACCTCCATACGCTAAGCAATGGGAGAGAGATCTGAACCAGTCTTGCGGCACAGATAAATGGTTCGCCATCTTTCTGAAATCTACTAAGGGGATGGTTAACGTTTCCCTGATGGAGGCCAATGTAAAAGGGATCTCTCATTGGTACCTGGTCCCTACCCGCCTTTCCCTTATGTTCCCAAATTTGTCTCCACTGTGCTTTAGGGGCTGTGACTTTTTGGGCTCCTATTTCCACATATGGTGGGAGTGTGAGGATCAGGGGGTTTTTGAACAAAATGTTCTCTTTGCTGAGGAAGGTCACGGGACTAGCAATATCCCAAGACCAAGAAATCGCCTTCTTGCATCTTAAGCCGGTTGGTCTCTCTAAGCCCATGTACAAATGAACTCAATTTTACTGGGCGCCAAGATTACGTTGGCAAGGGCTTGGAAGAGACCGGCCATCTCCTTTAATGCAGCGAAAAAGAAAATCTCATGGATAATGACTTGGTATGGGAACCCTGGCTGAAATATCTCAGCCTCCCTCATGGACTGGTTTCTGCCCCCCGCAAAGCTTAGCAATCCTGGCACCCCTCCTGTCTTCTATCTCTTTTTTCTTTTTTCTGTTCTCCTTATCTCTTTTTTCCCCTCTTTTCATTTCAGTTTAAGGATATATTTTGGATGTTGTTCATTAACATTTGACACGGTACTGGTTTTTAGGGCAGTAGGAAGCTCCATGTCTTTTTCTACCATTAGCGGGTTCAATGAGGTATACTTAGGGGTGGGTGTTCCGGGGATGGGTCCGTCTACTCCCCTTTGGCAGCAGCTTCAGCCCGTTTGGGGCGGTCGGGGGTGTCCTCTTCTTTTTGCCGTGGTTGTATGAAAAGTGAATACCTTTATAATTGACAATTAATTGTAATGTCTGTGTTTTTGATAGTAAGGCCTTCCCTTACTTGCCGTGTCTTTGCATTGATTTGTTGTTATTGTACTTTTAAAATCTTAATAAAATATTTTCAAGAATAAACACTATATATCATTAACTGACCAAATATTGTAGGGCTTCAAGAGGTACTCTACTGTTTGACTTAAACTCCGACCTGAAGTCGAGCTCTAGATACTTGGATTTTCGACTCTGGGTCCAACCTACATCTTTCAGGTCTATAATTATTGTTCTTATGTTTGTTACTCATTATGATTGTAATATCTCAATGTAAGAAGAATGTTCAAGCTGTTTGTATGTACTTTCTATATGCAAATAAAATATTTGAAACAAAAAAAAGATTATATAAGGAAGACAGTTCCCTACCAATACAAATACCAAGATACGTGATTGTACTGTTTAGCTACAATGAATGGGGAAGAGTCAATACATCCTGAGGACGCGGATGGGTTGAGAGTAGAGTTGAGCGGACACCTGGATGTTCGAGTTCGGCAGAACCTCGTGAAACCGTTTGGGTTCGGCACCGAACTCGATCCGAACTTGACCCCGGACACCGAGCCCCATTGAAGTCAATGGTGACCCGAACTTTTGGACACAAAAATGGCTTTAAAAAAGTCATGGAAAGGGCTAGAAGGCTGCAAAAGGAAGTAAAATGGGGGTAAGAGTAGGACAAGTGCCCTGCCTGTGATAACGCCCCCTGCCGTACTAAACACACGTTCAGACAATACACTGGCTGCAGGGCAGGCCAGCACCTCCAGGGCATAAAGGGCAAGCTCAGGCCATGTTCCCAATTTGGAGACCCAGAAGTTGAATGGGGCAGACCCATCAGTCAGTACGTGTAGGCGTGTGCACACATAATGTTCCACCATGTTGCTGAAATGAGGGAATTAAGGACATCACATTGTCCTTGTACCGGGGATCCAGCAGGGTGGACACCCAGTAATCAGCACAAGTTAAAATGTGGGCAACTCGGCTGTCGTTGAGCAGGCACTGCAGCATGTAGTCACTCATGTGTGAAAGGCTGCCCAGAGGCAAAGACAAGCTGTCCTCTGTGGGAGGTGTATCATCCGTGTCCTCCGTATCCCCCCAGCCACGCTTCAGTGATGCCCATGAGCTGAGTTGGGTGCCACCCTGCTGTGAACACGGTTCCTCCTCCTCATCATCATCATCCTCGTCCTCCTCATCCTCCAGAACAGTCCCCTGGCTTGAAAATTTTTGACCTGGCCTATGCTATTGCAAGAACCCACCCTCCGAGCCACTTGTGAATGACTGGCCTGATAACCGTGGAAATTACCCCTCTTCCTCCTCCTCCTGTGCCACATCCTCTTCCATCATTGCCCAAAGTGTTTTTTCAAGGAGACATAGAAGTGGGATAGTAACGCCGAGAACAACGTCATCGGCACTGGCTATGTTGGTGGAGTACTCGAAACACCGCAATACGGTACACAGGTCTCGCATGAAGGCCCACTCATTGGTGGTGAAGTGGTGCTGTTCCGCAGAGCGACTGACCCATGTGTGCTGCAGTTGAAACTCCACTATTGCCTGGGATGTGCATCAAACAGGCTAGGCCCAGAGCTGCTACGAGATTTCGGCCATTGTCGCACACCACCAGGCCGGGCTTGAGGCTCAGTGGCAACAACCCCTCATCGGTCTGTTGTTCAATGCCCGTCCACAGCTGCTGCGCAGTGTGGGGTTTATCCCCCAAACATATCCGCTTTAAAACAGCCTGTTGTCGTTTCCCCCTGGATGTGCTGAAGTTGATGTTGAAGGTGTTACGCTGAGCGGATGAGGAGGTGGTAGAGGAGGAGGAGGAGGAAGCGCAATAGGAGGAGCAGGCAAAAGGAGGCAAAGAGAAATGCCCTGCAATCCTGGGTGGCGGAAGGACATGCGCCAAACGGCTAGCCACCTCAGGCCCACCCGCTACTACATTTGTACAGTGTGCAGTTAGCGAGATATAGCATCCCTGCCCATGCTTACTGGTCCACGTATCATTGGTTATGTGGACCTTGCCACAGATGGCGTTGTGCAGTGCACACTTGATCTTGTCCCCGACTTGTTTGTGCAGGGAAGGGATGGCTCGCCTGGAAAAGTAGTGGCGGCTGGGAACCACGTACTGTGGGACAGCCACCGCCATCAGGTTTTTAAAACTGTTGGTGTCCACCAGATTGAATGACAGCATTTCAAAGGCCAGGAATTTTGAAATGCTGGCATTCGGGGCCAGGAATCATGGGTGGGTAGGGGGGTGCTTCTTCTTTCTCTCCAGTGTTTGGGAGATGGAGAGCTGTAAGCTTCCATGGGACCGTGTGGAAATGCTTGGGGATGGTGACGGACATGGTGGCATTGCTGTCACATCGTCTGTTTGCTGGGTGGCAGCTGACACTGGCACTGTAGAGGCGGAGGAAGAGGCTGAGGCAGCAGCAGAAGAGGAAGCAGGAGGAGGCCGAGACCTTTCTTGGATTTTGAGGTACTTATTCCACTGCAGCAAGTGCTTTGCATTTAGATGCCTGATCATGGAGGTTGTGCTCAGGTTTAGAACATTTGTGCCTCGCTTCAGCCTCTCATTGCACAGTGTGCAAACCACTTGTGTCTTGTAGTCAGCACAATGTCTGAAGAACTGCCACGCTGGGAACGCCTTTGAGCTGCCTTTGGTGTGCTAGGTCCCTAGGTGCAGTGGGTAGTAGCAGGCCTACTGTCTAGGGGACGCTCGCTCCACTTTTGCAACTTGCTTCCTCTTTTGTTGTGCTGGTGCCTCTGTGTGACCAACACCTCTTCCTCCAAACTGCACACATCACTCGCATGACCTTAATTCCATGCGGGGTCTAGGACCTCATCATCCTCCACATCATCTTCCACCCACCCTTCACCACTGCCCTCCTTGTCAGTCTGCAGACTGAGGAAAGCCGCAGCAGTTGGCACCTGTGTTTCATCATCATCATCACAGAAGTGCTGCCGTGGTGTTTCCATGTCCTCATCCTGAACCAGAAGTGGTTGGGCATCAGTGCACTCAATGTCTTCCACTTCTGGGCCAGGGCTATGTGGATGGCCCACGGAAAGCACACCAGCAGAGTCATCAAAAAGCATAAGAGACTGCTGCATGACTTGGGGCTCAGACTGCTTGGCTGATTTACAAGGGGCTGAGGTGAAAGACAGATGGCAATGGGGTTCAGGTGAGAACTCTGAGCTTTCATCAAGGGACCAGGTGGGAGACAATGTGAAGGAACTGGAGGCATTGTCAGCCACCCAATCTACTATCACCTGTACTTGTTCTGGCCTCACCATTCGTTGAGCACCATTCGGGCCTACCATATAACTTTGAAGGTTCTGTCGGCTACCTGAGGAAGGTGTTTCACTTGTGCGTGTAGCTGGCACAGATCAACCACGTCTTCTCCTTGCAACAGGAGCTTCAGCAACACCACCAGCACCAGCAGCACCATGACCACCAACACGTCCCTTATTTGACGCTCTCCTCATTCTGGACACAAATGTACTATGTAGCACTATTTATTAATACAAAAAAAAGAATAATAAATTATTATTCTTATTTTTAAAAAAAAAAATAAAATTGTAGATGCACTTTTTATTTTTGTGCAAGAAATTCACCGCTCACACCAGCAGCAGGAACCTCTCCCTACACCAGTATAAGATGATTTTAGAACGATAATCTATCTTTCACAGCACCAACAGGAACCTCTCCCTAATGCAGTAGGAGATGGCTTTATAACGATAAACTCTCCCTCAGAGCACCAACCGGAACCTGGCCCTAATGCAGTAGTAGTAGTTGTTTTTAGAACGATAAACTCTCCCTCAGAGCACCAACAGGAACCTGGCCCTAATGCAGTAGTGGATGGTTTTAGAACGATAATCTCTCCCTCAGAGCACCAACAGGAACCTCTCCCTAATGCAGTAGTAGTTCCTTTTAGAACAATAAACTCTCCCTCAGAGCACCAACAGGAATGTTTCCCTAATGCAGTAGTAGATGGTCTTAGAATGAGAATCTCTCCCTCAGAGCAACAACAGGAACGTTTCCCTAATGCAGTAGTAGATGGTTTTAGAATGAGTATCTCTCCCTCAGAGCACCAACAGTTACGTTTCCCTAATGCACTATAAGATGATTCTGAACGCTATGTTTCCCTCACAGCACAGACAGGAACATCTCCCTAATGCACTATAAGATGGTTCTGATACGCTAATGTCTCCCTCACAGGACAGCAATGAAGGTCTCCCTAATGCAGTCTGAGCTGGTTGTGAATGCTAATCTTTCCCTCACAGCAGCAGCATGAAGCTCTCCCTACTCTAGTCTGAGACGATCTGACACGCGGCGCTACGTGACTCCAGCACCATATAGAGGCTGGGTCACATGATGCACTGGCCAATCACAGCCATGCCATTAGTAGGCATGGCTGTAATGGCTTCTAAGGGCAAACTAGTGAAAAGCTTGTTGATTGGCTGCCCAGCAGCTATAGAAAAGGTGCCAAAAATGCCCTGAATACCGAACCCGATCCCGGACTCTTTTTTTAATGTCCGGGATTGGGTTCGGGGCACGGACACCCCAAAGTCCGGTACAGACCTGAATTTTACATTCCGGGTTCGCTCAACTCAAGTTGAGAGCAGGCAGGGAAGGTTGCAAACAGTTCCTGAAGCATGGAGACAACTCGATTTTTAAAACAATTACATATTTTATTTGAATATCAAACATTAAAAAACATTGATGCCAGCACATCCATCTTCATTTAAAAAATTGGAAGGTACATGAAGCAGTTTCCTGCATGTGGTTAAATAGCAAGAGAAATGAGCACTCGTGTGTCAGGTCCTCATATGTTGACACATTTCACCAATGTTTCATGAAGGCCTATGAAGACCACACAGTACTCATTTCAGCAGTTGACCACATTTGCACACAAACCCACTGGGCGGGCACTGGGGCAGCATGGAAATTTCAACCAGAGAGATATCACCTGTGGGGCCACTCCCTCAAAGGAGAGTCTGGTCAAACAGAGATCCACCAAATCATCCTATCAAATCAGTAGTGTAGGGATCAGCATATGTCAGGTGGATATTATGCACAAACTAGTGTGCTCAGATTGTGCACTATACTTTTAGATCTGGGTGTAACCCCACATATGCAGTGGATAGGAGAGGGATAGTCCTGTTTAAATGGTAGCCAGTTCCTGGCTTCACTAATGGGGATCTCAAGATCTGTCCAGGTCCACCAGGGCAGCCTTAACGAACAATTGGGTCAGCATACAGGCTGGCAGGTAATAATGTAAATGTTGTTCATATGTTCTGTCCTTGTGTGCTCTCATCACTTCTCCCCGGTTGAATGACGAAAATTGAAGGGTGGAAACTTAGTACCAATGACAGCATAACCTGGAGGAACACATGGAGAGTCTGAGTAATCTTACTAGGTCCTCATACAATGCTTGCCTGGGCAAATCCATGGCTGTAAGAACCACAGTAATGCCCTCCAATTGGATCTTGCAGATCAGGGAGAAGGATACGTTTAGGGGTGAAAATGCATAAATCAGTGTGTAATGAGCTCCAGAAGCCGCTGGTGCATCCACCTCCTCCATCATTGCATCCCAGGACCTGAAGATAAACTTGTCCAGTTGGTTGTTGAACCAACACAACAAGAAATTCACACTTTTCTTGTAAAAGAAGAAATTCACATCTTTTGTCTGCCAACAATAACAAAGGTCCAGGAGCACCTGCTGGTTCAGGGACCACTCTCCCTGGTCTAGTTGTTAACTACTGAGAAAATCCATCTAACAATTTTCCACACCATAAATGCTCCCTAGCTGAGAGGGCTGGAATATTGTACACAGGAGAGCCAGAACTCAGCCTCTCTTACCACAGTCAGACTTCCCTGATGGTTAGCATATGCCAGGAATGTGGCATTGTCCAATGGTATCCAAACTTGATGTCACACAAGAAGACCAATCAAATGCTGAGGGGAAAACTGGATTACACAGTTTCAAGATGTGAATTGGTAGCCAGGACTCCTTGCTAGCCCTGTAGGCTGGCAGCTATTATCATAATCTTCCAAAAGAGCAAAGCAACACTGAGCCCTAGAACAACATAACAAGGAGATCTTGGTCTGTGGATTCAAATGATTTGGTCTGTCCAGAGAAAAGGGCAATTTGGCCAATGAAGACAGAATGCCACACTGCATGGCATTATGTGGTTCTATGGCTATTTCTAGTTGCTACTTTGTGAGCAGGCATTATTATATTGAGTAATTGTCTTTTGGTAATGCACTAGGTGTGTGCGCCTTCTTGTTTGTTTGTTTGTTTTTGTAGTACCAACTTGGATTTCCTGTCTGAGGAGGGCTGCATCTGCCTAGCATCTGTAATTGTTGTTGCACCTCCTGCTTTCCATCACAGAGGACGTCACAGCGCTGGAAGTGATTGCTAGCTTTTGAGCAATGAAATAAGGGATTGCAAGGATTCATGCTAAAACTTTTAGACATGGATGAACACATTGGGGGCTTTTAAGTGCATGTTAGAATGCACACTTCTTTGAGCTTGAGAAACACAAAAGGTTTGAAGAAAAGCTTTGAAAATACTCTGATAGAAGGACAGGAGCAACAACCTCCTTGGTCTATGAGACCTTGCAGGGTCTGGTTTTGTGGGAGGTTGTGCAGAGGTTTTGTCAGAACATCAGAAAGTTAAAAGTCAGAAAGCAAAGAGGACACATGGAACAAAACACTAGTTTGTAGCCCAGAGACACCAGGGGGCAAATCCACTTTGCTCCACAAGTGCACTGCTAGTGCTCCACAAGTGCACTGCTAGTGCTCCACAAGTGCACTTGGAAGTGCAGTCACAGTAGATCCGAGGCGGACATGCAAGGAAAATAAAAAACAGCATTTTTGCTTGTACATGATTGGATGATAAAATCAGCTGAGCTTCCCCTCATTTCAGGTCTCCCCCTCAGATCTACAAGGACTGCACTTCCAAGTGCACTTGTGGAGCACTATTAGAGCACTTGTGGAGCACTAGCAGTGCACTTGTTGAACAAAGTGGATTTTCCTTTAGTAAATCAACCCCCACATCTATGTATCTGAGGCGCAAAGTTCCAGACATACACAGGTCAAACAATGCCCCATCCTTCTCTTGGCAAACAGAAATGTGGCTCAGCTTCAAGCCCAGCGGGGGCTTCTCTGAGGACTTGGAATGCCATGACATTTGTACATCACAAAGGTAGGAGCCTTGAAAGGCCTTTGCAAGGGAGCAGGCCTTGGACACAAAAAGAGCGCTAGGGAAAAGAGAAGGAAGGTGTCCCCTTACAATGCTGGTTCTAATTTTGGCGATTAATACTTTTATCTCTGGTGACATTCTTGATAAGTTTATCCAACAAAGCAACAAAAAGGCTTCTGTTAATAGGGGCATACAGACAAACACCTTTTTAGATGCCTGCACTGTCACACAGTTTAGCTAGAATTTTCTGTTCATCTGGACCAATATGCAGTGACTGGTATTCAGCATCATGTCACACCTAAAGTTCAACGTATGGGCGATATGGCCTGACCAATCTCATATACCCATGAAACAAGGCTTTGAGGCATTTGTCCATGTTGTCATTAAATATGGGGGCATCCTCTCCTAGCAGAGCAGTTGCCTTAATGTGGCCTCTATGATAAGTGATAGCCACCAGTTGAGAAAGCTGGGACATGAGCTCCTCCATAACAGAGGAGAAAACTTCCACAGTTGTGACAGAGGAGTTGGAAGAGGACACAGAAACAATGACATCTGACAGGGAGTAACATGCTACAGAAGCAATGATTTCCCCTCACCTTCTAAGGAGAAACTGCACACAAAGCAGGGACAATGAGCAAACTGTGTGCTGGGGTCACCAGCAACTGCTGGGTGATCTTCCATGTGTTAAGGTTTGGACATGGAGTGATTTCAAAAGCTAAGCAGCAATATTAGGCTCAGACGTGCTACTAGGGCCAAAGTACTATCACAACCCGGACACCCAAAACCATACCTAAGACTGACAGGGTGACACTGCAGATGGGCAGTGTATAGTTAATACAGGCTTGTGTTCCACTTGTCTATTAGATGCAGGAGCAGCAGCAGCAGCAGCAGAAGCAGGCCTGGTGCAAGGATTTTTTGACACCCTAGGCGAAGCCTCATTTTGCCGCCTCCCTTTTGGCTCCACCCCTGACTCCACCCCCTTTGCCCTGTCAATGTATATGATGGAGGTGGAGATTTCTGCAGAGTCTACCCATTTCTTTAGCTGTGGTCCACAGGCTCGAACCCGTGCCCCTGGATTCGCCTCATTTTACCGCCCTGGTGTGCTGCCAGCCACGGCTCTCCAGTGACACGAGTGATCGATGCGGAGTAGTGAAGGATCAACAGCGGATGGGCGCCCTGGGTGGCAGTGGCGCCCTAGGCGACCGCCTACTCCGCCTAGTGGTAGAGCCGGCCCAGAGCAGAAGCAAAGTGACATCATGGATACCGTCTGTGAAGTTACCATACAATCCACCCTAGAGCCTAATGAACTGGAGGGAGTTCCTGTCCTGCATAACTGACTCACATGGTAAAGACAGTCTTGGTTCATAGGGTCGAGGAAAAGCATTGCCGCAAGTTAATGGTTACACTAGTGAGTCACCCAGACTAGTGAGACCTTGTTTGGACCAGCCAGCAGCTGTTGAATGAAGATTCTACAAAGAAAAATGTCTTAAAATAATCAGAACTGAGAGAGACATCCTCCTAGGACATTAGAACAAAACTGAAGCAAACTGGTTTTGGGAGGGGTTATGCTCTGTAGGTCTGGCCTATAGTTTGTTCTATATTTGTATTTACTAGTGTCTAATACTCCAGTAAGTGGCAGTATAATCAGTTCCAGTTGTCTTGGAATACTGTGTCCCATAACGGACAATAGAGAAAAGATTTTACCTATAAAATATTTCTACTTACATTTAATAAAATAAAGTCTTATAAAAATATCTGTTATATATTCCAAATGCCTAAAATATGAGAATGGGTTATACTGAGCTTCTACTTTAAATTGAAGGCATCTCTAAGCTATATGGTCTGTAAAAAATATTTTTGAAAGATGTGATTCCTCTATGGACAGTCTCTCTCACCTCAGGCAATAAAGTTGTTTATTCCTTAAGCTGGGTTTGTTACTCCTAGTCATTTGTCCTCAGTCTTTCTTGGTTTACATTCTCTTTCTACATGCAAGTATAACTCTTGCATGCCTACAACATTTTAAGGATGTTTTATTTTAAAACCAACTATAGGAACTACTCTAGTGGCTAAACAAAAATTAAGTCCTGACCAAAATGCTGAGCACTGCTTTAAATATTCAGTCCTGTTGACAGCGTTCATGCGGTAAGCAAAGGAAATTACATTCTATCCAAAAGAAACCTTTTGGCCAGGGGCAGCCCATTCATTAGGGGCACACGGGCACCACTCCCTTTGATCTCTCCACCTCCCTATATGCTATGGATAGATTCATGCATAGCATGAATCTATCCATGGCCACCCGCCACCACCCCCTATTCAGGCGGCTGGCCCCTTTCAGGACTCCAGCATGAATTACCATGGTGGGGGGTTTCTTTTAAGCATCTCATTAGAGCCCTAGGATCTAATAGGCTTCAACATAGAGTGGCTTGTGGCGCAGAGCGTGGCACCAAGAGCCCTTAGAAAGGCAAATTAATATTTACCTTTCTAACACTTATCCGCCTCTCCACCAATCAGCAAGCATGGGTATGTTACTGGTTTCCCGATTAGCGGAGAAGACAGGCGATCCTATTGGTCACCTTTCTTGTAGGAGGAGGAGGGGTATGCACGGCTGAAGCCAAGCTGCTCCCCACATCGCTGCACACAGCTGCCTGCCTCCTGCCCACTCCTAGATAGGGTAAGTGCGGGACTTTGATACTATATACCCCTCTGATGATGCTATATACTCCTCTGGTGATGCTATATATAGAGTTGAGCGAACTTCTAGAAGTCCGGGTTCTGCTGGTTCTGCAGAACTTCGGGACAAAGTCCGGGTCCGGGTCCGGACAGAACCCGAACTTTGTCCCGAACCCCGAACCCCATTGAAATCAATGGAGACCCGGACTTTTAGGTACAAAAAGTGTTGTAAAATAGTCCTGGAAGGTCCTAGAGGTCTGCAAAAGGAAGGAAATGTGGGTAAGGGTGGGACAAGTGACCTACAAAGAAATGGGGACAGGAAAATAACTTTAAATATTTTTAAAAAAATAAAAACTTAAAAAATGCAAAAATGGAGATCATCTTCAAAATGGGTCTGAAAAGTATAAATTAACATTAGAGGCCATAGAACTGTTCTAAAATCATCTTCAAACTGTGTCAAAAAAGTATAAATAAGTCGGGAGTACCCATAT
>BLSH010560142.1:190159-201866 GCA_018402905.1 Glandirana rugosa | reverse complement strand
ATAGGGGAACTATCCTCCGCTCAAGTATTTCGTAGACGGAGGTAAAATTTGTGGAACAGAAGGCATGTCAACGCTGCTTAAGCGTTCATAACTGATATACCTTATCTACGTTATTCTCTACGACCTACCCGTGATCTCCGCACATCCTACAACAACGGCCGCCAACCAAAAACCTTCTCCCTCCATGAGGATGGGACGGGAGAAGTAAAAATATGGGTCTCCCCATATGTCGTAGTGGTCTCCTCATATATCAAAATGGTCTCCTCATATATCGATCTCAACTCGCTTGGGCCTGACATTTCAAGCCCAGGCATGGCTTGAAATCCCACAGGCCCTGGGCCTGGGCCGGACCCGAACCCGGACTTTTTTTGAAAAGTCCGGGTCCGGGTCCGGGTCCCGGACACCCTAAAGTTCGGTACGGACCCGAACTTTACAGTCCGGGTTCGCTCAACTCTAGCTATATACTCCTCTGGTAAAACTATATACTCCTCTGGTGATGCTGTATACCCCTCTGGGTATAAAAATGAAGAGGGCAGGGTAGGAGTACCTCCCTCTTCCAAAAACCAACCGCCGGCAACAACATCCTACACGCCTCTAGTGCCCATCCAGCATCTCTTATTGCATCTATTCCATATAGTCAATACTTGCGAATTCGTCGCAACTGTACGGAAGACAAGGTGTTTAAAATGGAGGCAGATGCTTTATGAACTCGCCTCCTATCAAGGGGATATTCAAAAAAATGCCTCAAGAAGGCATACAATAGGGCATGTAGGGCTGGCAGAAACCAACTAATTCACTATAAGAAAAGAAGTCTCAGAATACGGATCAAATCCGCTTCATTACTAAATATTCGAATCAACACAATGAGTTGTGCCGGATCTTGCGAAAACATTGGCACTTGTTGACAAATGATTCAGAAATCAATAAGTATATCACCAGTCAACCAGCTATCGCTTTTAGACGGGCCACCTCCCTGAAGGACAAATTGGTCCATAGTGACCAAAATGCCACTAATGGAGATCCTTGCAAATATCTAGGAACTTTTGCCTGTGGGGGTTGCAGTTACTGCAGAAATATGTGCACTAACCGCAACCCCACACTACCTAATGGGGCAAAGTTCAAAGCTAAACACTATGCCAACTGCAGGACAAAGGGGGTGGTTTATCTACTCCAATGTGACTGTGGCTGCTTCTACATTGGCAAAACTATTCAGGAGTTTTGGCAGAGGGCTTACAGACATATTCTTTATATGAAAACAGCAAATAGAGACTTCCCTCTTGGTCGTCATGTAGCTAGCAGGCATAATGGCATTTTTCCGAAAATAACGTTCCTCATTCTAGATCATATCCACCCCAGTCCTAGAGGGGGGGATTGGAATAAAATTTTATTACAATCAGAGGCTCGCTGGATTCATTCCCTACAAGCTACAATATTTCCAGGACGGAATGATGCGATTTCCTTTAAGCCTTTTCTTGAGGGCTTTACATCAGGAGGTTGGGAGCAATAGACGACAATGCAGGGGGATGGATAATTGTGTGGAGGAGTATATCCTTTGTTCTTTTTTTTTTTGTTTTGCTGTTTTGTCCTGAGTACTCATTTAAAATGTTTCTATGCAACTGTAAATGTATTGCAAGACAATATTATGTACGAAAAAAGGCATGGGGATTGATTAATTATCACGCTATTGGACTTCATGATCTTCATGAAAAAGCTATATAACATTAATATATTTCACTGTCTCTTTTATATCCAGGGGGCTCTTTAATGAGGGTAATTCATACCCTACAAAATGCCGCTCATTACCCCGACCATGCATGACTCAGTTATGTTTATGTCCGGCGCACCCAGGCCACCTGCCTATGGCTTAGGTGGCCTCTTTCCCTATGGAGTGGTCGGGCATCTGTGGCAAATTTTTAACACTCCCCCACACTTCAGCAGTGGGGTCATTTTGGTTTACACCATCTCCCATCATGGGTTCCCATCTAGGGGCCGAGTGTCAGGCAGACACATCCACTCTTTGCTTGCGTTCCATGGGGGCTGCTGCGTCGGCAGCTAGATGACCAGCGGTGTCATCTCCGCTGCGACAGATGACGCCCCCGTCATCTGGCTGGGAGCTCTCACTGGTCTCACCTGTGAAGGGCGGGACAGAGCTGCCTCCAATGTTGGTCTCTGGCTCAAACACAAGTATCAGCTGACCATACAGCTGTATAAAATCCCTCTCATTATCCCACTTCAGCATTGAGGTGCAGGACTGGCAGCAGCATGACGCTTTGGAGTTTTTCTCCCCAAGTAAAAAGGTAACTTGCTTATTTACAATTGTGTAACAAGGCTAATCCGATGATATTTGTTAGGGTCTCCCGCATTATTCAATCCTTGCTGTTTTTGCATTGCAAAGGAATGGAAATGGACCGCCTGTCCATTGCCATCTGATCCGCCAGATGGATGGAAAATAGCACCACCATCCGTCTGTTTTTGGCAGAAAGAATCAGATCGGATGGCGATGTGTCAGTGGACATGTGTCTACTGACACCTGCCACTCCATAAAGGACAATGCAGGGTCCAATCAGGCCTGAAAAAGCTGGCAGGGGGACTTGATCAGACAGCCTGTGCAAAACCAGTCATTGAGGTGTCCCAAAGCAGTGTATACCGAAGGGTGGGGAAACTCTCCATATGCAGGAACACAGCATTCTGTCTGTAAGACTTGCACGCAGGGAATGGATATGTCATCCTCCACCCTCTATGAGAAGTCCCCTGACTGAGTAGCATGCAAGTTTTAGTTTCAATAGGTTAAATGGCCAGGGGAAAATCAAAGAAATACAGACTTCTGAATGGAAGCAATGACTATAGAAATGTATATAAGGATCCTTTTACACTACATGTCAGTTTTCATGGACTCAGCTTGCTCAGCATGGATCGATCCGTTGATCCCCGCTGAGCTGGTGGATGACAGGTCCATTTCCGCTCACTGTGCAGGGCCGGACCTGTCAGATTCCCACTCTCCTGTATGGGGGATCGGATCAAAACGGACCGCCTCTCCATTTTCATCCGATCCGCCAGACGGATTGAAATTAGGGTTTCCACCCGTCTGGATTTAGTGGATCAGAGCGGATCAGGTGTCAGCGTCACTCCTGTCATCACTGACATCCGTTGCTCCATAAAGGGTAATGGGGCGCCTGTTCAGGTCCGCCTGAAAAACTGACAGGCAGACCTGAGCGATCCGTATGTGTGAAAGAGCCCTAAAACATGGGCAAACAGGCAGGATTTTAATGCAGAACAAATATGCTTTGTGTCTTCATTAAACTTACCTACCTGCCTGTCCACCCCAGTAAACTGAGCCGCACACACCTGAGCAGGAGTGACATCATATCGGCCCTGCCAATGAAACTGGCTGGTGCTCAATACCCAGAAGCCAGCCACTCAAAGATGTCAGCGGCACATGGGAGGCTCCAGGTTGTTGCATGGCTGGAGCCAAGGTGAGTATAGTTCAGCTTTAAGCTGTCCAACATGAATGAAAACTTGTCAGAAAGATAACTTTTCTTCTTATGTACTGGAGCTCAACCAGGATGAAGTAAAAATACAAAACCACATTATGAAGGAAGGAGGCTCTGGGCTTCAATACCACTTCATTCATGTATAGGACCAGAAGGGGTTTGGTACAGGACAAAACTGTTATAGCAGAAAGAGATGTCTCTCAGATATGTTATCAACAAGGAAGTCAACCTTGTAAGTACCTAAGAGGTTTAATAAGTGGTTGTTGAAGAACCAACAGAACCAAACTGAGTAACCGGAGGCAGTACACATTGAACTGCAAGAGAGAGACCCTGAAAAAAGACTGAAACAAAGAATAGATAGCTAGTGATCAATGGAATAAGATTGCCAGCTCTACTTTTGGATGCAGATATGCTTTAATATACAGTATGTATATAAAATCTCTGGATAATCTGTTCATATTTGCACATCCCTGCCAGCAGGGGTGCGCTGGGCCGGGGGGGGGCAGGGATGCAATTGCCCCCTGGGCCACTCTGATGTGCTGTGCAAAGGCTGCTGTGCACACAGGGGAGGATTAGTGACAGATGACAATTGTGTCTCTTTTCCTCCAGCAGATGAAGGCTGCTCTCCTTCCCTCTCCCTGCTGCCAACTTTTATCTGATAAGAAAGAGACAGTCATCCCTCACTAATCCCCCTCGCTGTGTGGCCCCCCTCCTCTCAGCACTGGAGTTTGTTATCTCTCTAACTTAGGCTCCATGCACACTGGCTTAAAAAACATTGCTTCTACAGGAATTTAGTGTTTTGCCTGTTGAAGCAGCTCAATGTTATCCTATGTGTCCATACACATTAGGACGATTACAGGCATATTTTAAGCTCAACGTTTAAAGACAGAAAAAAAAACCCTTCTGGTTCTCCTAAACTCATCTAAACTTTGTACAAAAAATGTTCTATATGAGTGTTTTTTTCTGCCAATTGAACTGGAGTTTTTTTTAAGCCTAGTGTGCAAGGAGCTTAACTTTTTTTTCTCTCCCTCTGTTCATCTAATCCCGTAGCCTGTCTATTTTTTTCATCTCATCTTCATTTTTATTTATTAACTCAGTTATATCTTTTAGATTTAGCAGGGATTCTGTGAGTTTTGTTGTATTTGTGTCTGCTAATAGTTTTATTGTAATTTTTAGCGAAATATAGCTTTAATACTTTGGGGGGGGGGGGCTGTCAGATAGTCTGTACGGAGCCCCACGATTTCTATCAGCAGCCCTGTGTGTTGCCAGCTCAGTACTGTGCATGTGCAGTTCCTGAGCTGGCCGAGTGCGACAGCTTCATCCAATACTGTGAGCGATGAGTTCTGTTACAGATCGGGCTGACAGTCTGTGTTACAGAGTGCAGCCCAGCCCCTCCCTCCTCCATAGGAATGGCTGGCAGAGGCTGGAGCTACTCTTTCCCGCCCACACTCTGGGCAGCCCGTGTGCTGTCTGTGAAGAGGATGTGTGGGTGGGAAAATTAAAACTGAGCAGTCAGCTGGAATCCAGTGAGCCTCCTGGCTGGGACCATCCAATGTAAGTGAGTGTCTCCCTGCTTTCCTGTTGTCTCTCTCTCAAATTCCTCTCCCTCCCCTCTCTGCTGCTAAAGAGTTCTATTTCTAGCAGCCTGTGACAGTACATGACCCTATGTGCTATGTAATGGGCTTACACTGGTGTGCTGTGCTTTGTCTGCAGTGTTAGTGTACTGGCAGTCTTCCTGCATGCTGTCCCTGGCCCATAGACCTCTATTAGGTTGGACATTATCACTGCATGTTATGAAAGTGCACAAAAAGTCCAGCATGCTGCATCTTTGGTGCACTTTTAGAAAATGCAGCAAAAATGCACAACCTAAAAGAAGTCTGAGGGACTGCAGCTAAAGGAAACTGCCAGTACACCTACACTGCAGGGAAACCACAGCACACCATTGTGAGCTTAAAGGCGTGTATTAATGTGCAGCAGGCACTGCCACTCTGCTGAAAAGGTCACTTTTTAGAGGCATTTGAAAGGCAGTGAGGAGGTGATACCACATTTCCTCCCTGCCTCTTTTAACCTCCTAAATGCCAGTCCCTGCAGTAACCAGGTAATGGCGCGGTTCACTTTGAATGCCACCTTATTTCCATTACTCTCTGTAGGTATTAGATATGCTCTCACCTTATTGTTTGCACATCTTATACCTAAAGAGAGCTATGGAAATAAGGTGGCATTCAAAGTGAATTTCTACACCTAAGTGGAGCACCCCTTTGAGGATATTAGTAAACCCACAGACTGCTGGACTTAAGCCACCATAGACAGACTGAAATTTCTGCTGAACTGGCAGAATTTCAGTCTATCTATGTGCAGACTGGTTGTACACAATTCAATCTATTAACTGACTTCAGAACAACCACAACGACCATTTTTGTCGATCACTGCTGGCTGCTCTAGCTGAAGGCAGTGATCACTATATTCTGTTGCCTGGAAAACGTTCACCTCAGAACACACACCAACTCACAGCTCTTGTGGAAGCTTGGTAAATCAAATTCCAGGCTTCCCTAGCATTACACCTGTGCGGCTGCGACCAAGTCTGGGCACAAGCCAGTACAGGCTCCTGGAAACACAGGAGGGTGGCCAGCAAGAGGAGAGCTGGGATATGACATTACCTCGTATCCCTGCCACTCCTAAACCTGCTCCACTGCCACACCAGGCCCACTGTGCCCTTAAACTGGCCCTGGGGGCTGGTGCACCGGTGTGTGCCTGCATGTGCATTTCTCACTACCCACAAATGACATAGGAGTCTGCAGCCTGGGGAATCTGGAGGTCGTACCCAGGGAGACAGCAGGACCTGTGTGTTTAGCCTGCTGCGCTCACTGTGACTTTCGGATACTCTGCTTGCTTAGCTTACCCAGTGGTGTGGTGCTCACTAACCAGAGAAGGTCCAGACTCCACAGGTAGGGCTTAGTGTGGCAGCAGTGACAGCACAGTCTTTAGTCTTCATCTTTATGCAGTCTCTTTTGGCTGTGTACTGGGTGTGGGGAAGAGGCAGGCTCTCTGTTGTCTCAGTGTCTCTGGGGACAATCATGCAGAGCAGTCTCTGAGAAACTGCTCCTTATGATTGCCCAAACAGAGGCTGCTCCACAATGAGTGATTGCTTCAATGCAGGCAATGTGAAGTGGTCTCTCTCTGCAGGCAATGTGAAGCGGTCTCTCTCTCTCTCTGCAGGCAATGTGAAGCGGTCTCTCTCTCTCTCTCTCTCTGCAGGCAATGTGAAGCGGTCTCTCTCTCTCTGCAGGCAATGTGAAGCAGTCTCTCTCTCTCTCTGCAGGCAATGTGAAGCGGTCTCTCTCTCTCTCTCTCTCTGCAGGCAATGTGAAGCGGTCTCTCTCTCTCTGCAGGCAATGTGAAGTGGTCTCTCGCTCTCTGCAGGCAATGTGAAGCAATCTCTCCCGCTCTCTGTGCAGTGTGGAGTGGCCTCTCTCTCTCTCTGTCTGGGGCAATGTGGAGCAGTCTCCCTCCCTCTCTCTCTCTCTCTACAGGCAGTGTCAAGCGGTCTCTCCCACTCTCTGTGCAGTGTGGAGTGGCCTCTCTCTCTCTCTCTGGAGCAATGTGAAGCAGTCTCCCTCTCTCTCACTCAGGCAATGTGGTGCATATGGATGGTGAGCTGATTTGGTGGTTCAAAGGGCCACATGACTGGACTTGCCCCTCATGCCTAAGGATGCCAACTCTCCCCTGCCTTCCAGATGTGAATCATTTTCGTCTAGATCAAATCAGTTATTTTGCAGATCAATTCATAGTAGCATGCTCTATTTGGGAGGGAAAACAAAGAACTCACACCCCCTCTTCATTTACAGGGTTACATTCCATGTGGCATGTTGTGGCAGAACTGTCATAGTTTTCGAAACTGTATAAATGCATATGTATTTCTTAAAAGGAAAATACCAGTCATGTATTAGGCATTTTATTTTAAATTTACCTTTACATTCTGGCTGATAATTGGTCCACCCAGTTACTGTACATTCTCTTGTTCTATGTTTGCTGATCATTTGATACCTAAAAAATATAAACTTATGTCATATTAACAGTAAACACCATGCTCTGTTATTTTAGTGGCGTGTAATTATTAGAGATGAGCGAACCAAGTAAATTAAAATTTGCAGGACACTTATAGAAATGTGCAAATCCTGAACATACAGCAGTACCTGAAAGCCAATTTTGCAAGTTTTTGTTAAAAAAGGGATAGGATTGCTTGGCACTGCCATGGGTGATATTTAATAAGGCAAAGAAATTAAAGATTATCGTTCAGCAGGAAGCAGATCTTTTAATAAAACGTTTGTAAAAGATACCTTTTTTTAAATTAAAAAAAACAAACATGTCATGCCTACCTGCAAGCAGCACCAGCAGTCTCGATCCAAAGCTGGGCTGTGTACATCTATTGACACAGCATGGCTCAGCCCTACCCCCTGCTCTCTGCTCACAGGATTTGATTGACAGCAGCAGAAGCCAATGGCTCCCACTGCTGCCTCTATGACCAGAGAGAGAGGAGAGAGACACTGCAGACAGGCACAGTGCTGGATCACGTTAGGACCTATAGAGGAGTGTAAAGGGGTGATACAAACACTGGGACATTTTTTACCTTAACCGCTTGAGCTCTCAAAGATTTTACCCCCTCGATGACCTGGGCATTTTTTGCAGTTTGGAACTGCGCTACTTTAACTAGCAATTGAGCAGTCATGCAATGCTGTACACAAACAACATTTATATAATTCTTTTCACATAAATAGAGCTTTCTTTTGGTGATACTTGATCACCACAGTGTTTTTATTTTTTGTGATACAAACCGAAAAAGTTCCAACATATTAAAAAAAAAAACAATATTTTCAACTTTTTTTTTTTTAATTTTTAAAAAATCTAATTTCTATATAAATTTTGGCCAAAATGTATTCTGTTACATGTCTTTGGTAAAAAAAAAAAAAATCCCAATAAGTGTGTATTGATTGGTTTGCATGAATGTTATAGCGTCTACAAACTATGGTATATAGATACTGGAACTGCAATTTTTATTTGCTTATTTATTTATACTAGTAATTGCAGTGATCAGCGACTTATAGTGGGACTGCAATAGTGCAGAGGGCAATCTGACACTAACTGACATTGTAGGGGAACTGACTAACTGCCACTGACCTCTCCAGTGACACTAATACAGTGATCATTGCTAAAAATATACACTGTCACTGTACTAATGACACTGGCTGGGAAGGGGTTAACATATAGGGCAATCAAGGGTTTTTTTTTTAAAAGATTTTTATTGTCATACATACGTCGGCTAGTATATATAAAAAATACATGACATGTATGCATACATCAAATACTCTATACTTATCCAATAAGTAAATCAATTCAATAAATTCTTGACATATTCTGCAATGTTTTTTGTTTTTCCTTTCCTCGCATGTACAACACTTTTTATGTTATGATATATACCACAGCTATAAAGCTGAAGGTAAAAACAAAAACTGAAAACACTTAACATAACAGTGCCCCTGGAAGACCTATATATAGATTTGCATAGGAAGCATGAGGCGCTCAATACTCGGCTCCGACAAAAATATCAAAGACCGGCGGTGTCCGTGCAACCCACCCGGGGAGAACATGTCAGCAGCCCATTATACAAACCGTAATATGGCCCATGTCCCATGATATCGCCTGAAGACTTGAACCCCTTAGCATATCTATTTATTGTGCCTGTTCTTTAGATTTAAGGATTGTCTGCTATCGTGTCCCTAGAATTCATCTCCAGGGCTCCATATTTTATTGAATTTTGGGGCGTGGCTTGACCAGGGAGGAGAGCGGACGCGCGGTTAGAGAGCTCCGGCCGTCCATGAACAAATCCTTCACCATCCAGGCATTACAGAGCCGTCGGACCGGTAAAAACAGCCTTATTGGGGGGGCGTGGCCTGATGACACTGCTGAATGGCTGCCTAAATCCACAGCTCCTGTGCTAAACGGCAAAAAACGACTGATCCACGACTGACAACTGGACTTTCAACTATTCCACATATACCTGATCTCTTCTAGCACCTCCAGGAATGTCCAAAAGAAGAAAAGACTTCAAAGACCCTAGGAAATTAACAGATTTCTATCCAGCTCCAGGCCGCATGGGGACCCAAGATGGCGCTGCTCCCACAGCAGGAGAAACAGCCACAATTCTCTCCTCACCCTCGAGGGAAGTACATGGATCCTCCACTCCTCCAGGTGCCTCGGGTGAGTTCTCTCCCCCACCCTCCCCTACTACTTCGAGCCCGGCGAAATCTAGACTTAGGACGGAAGAGCCCGAAATCGCCCGTTCGATCGTTCCTCCGCTCGTTCTGACTGAAACATCGTTCGAGCACCCGCTCTTTCCTACGAACGAACCGACGATCCCTTCGTCCCATGCTAAGCCAGCCCTGGATGACCTCTCCGTGTCTGACAAACCTGTTTCTGAACAGGTCATGAAAGATATGCTGTTATCCTTAAGACACACTCTGCACCTAGACCTTTCATCAGTACTCTCCCCTCTGATGTCCACGGTACAGAAACATGAGCAACGCATCCAGACCATAGAAAAGGCGGTCGGAGAACTTCCAAGAGCTCACAACGAAATGGTGGACGCGGTCACATCACATGAAGAAGATATTCAACTGATCCAGCTCAAGCTAGCAGATCTAGAGGATCGCTCACGCAGAAATAATATCAAATTTCGAAATGTCCCAGAATCGATCCAACAATCAGATCTGAAAACCTTCCTACAATCTCTCATGCGGGCATTCATTCCGGATCTGACGGATAGAGAACTGGAAATCGACAGAGCGCACAGACTGCCGAAACCTTCGCATCTCCCCCCGTCCACCCCCAGAGACGTACTGGCCCGTATACACTTTTTCAACACCAAGGAAAGAGTTATGTACGCAGCGAGGAGGAGCAATAAACTGCCTGACCCCTTTAACGCCATCCAACTATATGCGGATCTGTCAAAAACTACGCTAGAAAATCGACGCCAATTAGCCACCATAACGAAAGCTCTGCTTAACCATAAGATACCTTTCAAATGGGGCTTCCCGAACAAGCTCTTGATTACTCACCTTAACAAAACCTTTGTAGCACGTACACTACAAGAGGGACTCCGTCTCCTGCAAACGTGGCATATCCTACCACAAGACTTCCCCACCGAACAGGACCACTACAACCCCCCCATGGACACCAATGAGCTGCAACAGACGGGATGAAGAGATCCACCCTACCCGGTTGTCCCCGCACCAACCGATGCCGAAAGCCCAGGACTCCACTCAGCGGTGCCGTTTGCCTGAACTGTTTGACTTGGTCTCACCCTCCAGTTTTTGTTGGTAGACCTTGCACCCCCACCTGCCCTTCTTTTTGAGCGCAGCAGGAATCCTGCGCCCTGAGACCGGGACCCCTCCCTCTCGGTCTCCCCTTTTTATTCATAATACCTGGGTACCAGCATTGCTCCCACTCCACCTACCAAGGAAATTCTAATACACATCAGCCACCTGCAACACTAACAGGCTGCACGATGCCTCTTAAAATCCTATCTTTGAATGTCAGAGGTCTCAACTCTCTGTACAAAAGATCCTTACTAGCCAAAGAAGCGAACAAAGTAAAGGCCGATATAATCATGGCCCAGGAGACCCACTTCTCTGCTCACAAGACCCCCCAATTTACATTGGCAAACTAGAAACAAATATTTTTGGCCTCCGGAAATAAAAAGAAGAAGGGAGTTCTCATAGCCCTGAGGGACTCCCTAACCATCTCAGTGCAACAAACTACGTTGGACCCCTCTGGAAGATACATCATCCTCTCATGTGTATTGAACAATACCCCTTTTACCATTGTGAACATATATGGACCGAACAAACACCCCCTCCGGTTTTTCAAAAAACTTTGCCACAAATTACCCTTGACCACAACTACTAGGACCATCATAGGAGGAGATTTTAACTTAATAGGAGACCCATCACTAGACGCCAAGCCCACCACCCGACACCGCAGACCGGCCCTCAACCCACTCATCCGTTCTCTCGGACTGTACCATGTTTGGAGATGCCAACATGGATCAGAAACTGATTTCTCCTTCTTTTCACATTCCCAACTCTCATACTCCCGGATAGACTTTTTTCTGGTTGATAAAAGAACTCTTCAAGAAATATCAGACTCATCTATTGGCCCCA
>BLSH010560142.1:171545-184064 GCA_018402905.1 Glandirana rugosa | reverse complement strand
AACCACTTCTGACGTCTTCCACCTTCTAATACAATCACCTATACACGGGACACAACATAAAATACCAGAGAGAGCCCTCGGAAAGACAAGGACAACGCAACACCAAAACTACTAGGTCTTCTTCCAACCTACTCCCTCCTAAGGTCGCCTCCTAGTGCATAATAAGGGGTCACCACCTCGTCAACGTATGGAAGGAATTGGCGAACGGCTACCGACTAGCCGTTAACTGCCGCTGTTACACCGAGACATTGCGCTTAGCGGCAGTATGCTGCCGCCGGCGCTATGTCTCGAGTGACACAGGCCCCCCCAACCCGCTCCCTGGACCCCCCCGGACACAGTGAGCTCTGTATCGCGGCCGCCGTCGTATGACGGCGATTCGCGTTACAGAGCCACATTGTCGCCGTCAATTGCCGATCAGCCATCGGCAAGCGGTTAAGGAAGGTATGCAACTGCTCCACCACTGGGGAATAATACGTGATCCTCCGCTGGAATCCTCCCTCATCCAACCTTCTTCTGGATCATCAAAACCACAACGCAACAGGAACAGAAAGGCTCCCGAGAGAGACCATAAAATACAACACAGGGCACATATCCACTAACATAATCTTCCACCTTCTGCAGTCTTCACCAACCCTTCCCAACCTCCTATACACAAGAACTGTTTGCCCCAGAGCGGTGACCCTGAAATCTCAGAATAACTCACCGTTTACTACCAAAAATAATCTTGCATGTTTTACATTTGTTGCTTTATTGACGTTCTTTTATTCCACCAGTGCCCACAGCGGCAACCAGTAGATCTAACAGCTTGACAACAAACCCACCAGCCGGAACTAACCACAATCGACGGATAATCATCTAACTGTAAGTGCATCTTTAAGCTTCTATTCACCAACAACACAATGCCTTTGAAGATTTTGTCACTTAATGCACACGGGCTTAACCACCCAGCAAAAAGACACTCCTTATGGCGCACGGCACAAGAGAAACACAGTGATATCCTTTGTGTTCAAGAAACACATTTCTTGGCTTCCTCCCCACCCAAATGCTCCAACAAGCAATCCCCCCATGTATACACAGCTTCCTTCACTGAAAAAAAAAGGGGAGTACTCATTGCCATCAAAAACACAGTCCTCTTCTCCCTCCAACAGCAATACGAAGATCCTCAAGGAAGATTTCTCATTCTGGTATGCACCATCAACAAACAACAATACACGCTGATCAACATCTACGCTCCCAACATTCAACAGCATGACTTCTTGCAGAAAGTAATGCTCACTGCCAAACCAATACAACAGGGACACTTAATATTATGTGGAGACTTTAATACTACAGTAGACCCTCATATGGACTCTACCACCGCAGCCAAAAGAAGAAGCTCACCCCTAAAGAAATTCTTACTGCAACACGACCTATTTGACGTATGGAGGTGCCAACATGGGTCTGAAAAGGACTTCACATACTTCTCACCGTACCACAAAACTTACTCTAGAATTGACATATTCCTCACTGACAAATGGCTTCTGCAGGGGATTTCATCCTCGGCGATCCACACCATGACATGGTCTGACCACGCCCCGATATCACTAGAAATCACAGACTCTTTCTCACATAACAAGAGCCCTATTTGGAGGGCAAACAATTATATTATCCGAAACCCTGACTTTGCGCAGGAGATAGAGTCCCACCTGAAGGAATATTTTGACATTAACATTGGGTCGGTGGCGGACACGGCCATGGTGTGGAACGCCCATAAGGCCGCCATTAGAGGCGTCCTAATCCAACTTGCCTCACGGTATAAAAAAAAGAGGACGCAGCGTCTTACCGAAATTACAAACCAAATTGACAACCTAGAGACCCTGAATAAACAGAAAACTACACCCCAGCGCACAACACAAATTCTGAATCGGAGACAGGAACTGAGAACCCTTCTAATGCACTCATTCGAACACACGCAAAGGAAACTAAGGGCCACATACTACTCTACTTCCAACAAGGCAGGCAAGGCGCTTGCCAACAAACTGAAGGGCCTTAGGACTAAAACACATATTGATTTCATACTCCATCCCCACACCAAACAGAGACTCACAAACCCACAGGAAATAGCTGATGCTTTCAGCACATACTACAGTGACCTTTACAACTTGAATAAAGACGCAGCGACTCCACAACCGATGCTAGAACAAATCAATGACTTTTTGGCACTTGTTAATCTTCCCACACTCAAACCTAGCCAACTGGACCTCCTCAACGCACCCTTCACAGAAAGAGAAATCCACAACACCATAACCTCTCTTCCACCCAACAAAGCACCAGGGCCAGATGGTCTCAGTGGTGAGTACTACAAAAAATTCTCCCCCCTACTTTTAAGAACCCTGACAGGAATGTACAATGACGCTGCCTCCTCTTCAATTTTTCCGACAGAAAATCTACAAGCAATTATTACCACGCTTCCAAAACCAGGGAAGGAACCGAACGAGCCGATAAATTTTCGTCCCATATCTTTATTAAATCTGGATATTAAAATCTTTGCCAAGACTATAGCCACCAAATTAAGTACCATAATGCCCACCCTAATACACACGGACCAAGTAGGCTTCACCATAGGCCGTCAGGCAGCAGATGCCACGAGGAGGCTGATAAATGTGATCCACCAAGTGGAACTCGACGGAACGCCCTCTCTGCTCCTATCACTGGACGCAGAGAAGGCATTCGACAGGGTCCACTGGACATATCTTCAAAAAGTCGATACTGGCTCTTTACACCAATCCATCGGCCCGAGTTCTCTCGGCCAATATGCTCTCCAAACCATTTTTCATAACCAACGGCACCAGGCAAGGATGCCCTTTATCCCCACTAATTTTCAACCTGACACTAGAGCCCATGGCAGAACTGATCAGAAGAAACTCCCAAATAGCAGGCATTAACATTGGTAAACAGAACCATAAAATCAGCTTATTCACTGACGATGTAATCTTGATGCTGTCTAACCCGGTTCCTTCCTTTGCAGAGGTACGGAAGATCCTAGATCTCTATAGTAGGGTTTCTTATTATAAAGCTAACGTGAGTAAATCCACCGTATTAGAAATAGGTATAGATGCCACCAACAGTAATCTTCTTCAATCACAACACCCATTCACCTGGGCTAAAAATGATCTCAAATACTTAGGGATCAGACTACCTAACTCAGTGAGAAAATTGTTCGTCACCAACTTTAAGCCAGCCTTAGAGACACTCAGATCTGACTCCCAAAAACTTACTAAACATGAACTGTCCTGGAGTGGGAGGTTAGCAGCATTTAGAATGCTCCACCTCCCCCAGGTGTTGTATCTTTTCAGGACTATCCCGATACAAATACCCCAATCATACTTTAAAGCACTACACACTGTCCTTAACCAGTGTATATGGAAAGGCTCAAAAACAAGATGCGCACACGCAACACTTATCAAAAACAAAAAGGCAGGAGGCACTAGCTCTATAGACTTTGAAGACTACTATATAGCAGCCACCCTTGCACCAATTCAAGATTGGTTCCTACCGTACCCCATTAAGATATAGAGCCATATGGAATCCACACATATACCCAAAAACAACCTGAAGGAATGGCTACTATGCATCCCCCTAGGGGGGAAAGTACCCTCCTCAGCACCCCCACCCATTAAAGCCACAGCATATACATGGAGGAAATTAACTGAAAAGGTAAAAATAAACCCGGGTAATATCAAACCCAACTTTCCACTAGGAATTCTTGAACAACTGACCTTAGACCTTAGTCTTAAAACCTGGAAAACTAAAGGGATAGCCCACATACACAACCTCCAATCCAATAATAAAACTAAAATGTTCGAATCTCTACAAACCGAATACTCGTTACCAAATACTGAACTCTTCACATTCCACAGAGTGAAGGCCTGTCTCCACTCCACTGACTCTAAACCAGGGGTGACCAAACTACGACCCTCCAGCTGTTGCAGAACTACAAGTCCCATGAGGCATTGTAAAACTATAACATTCACAGACATAACCAGGCATGATGGGAATTGAAGTTCCAGAACAACTGGAGGGCCATAGTTTGGACACCCCTGCTCTAAACTATATACAATACCCCCTAAGATTTGGTCATATCTTAACAACATATCAATTAAAGTAAAAGGCATACCAATAATATACAACAGCATTAAACGAAAAAAATAATTCTCCAAAGCTAAGGCACATCTACAATGGGAACAAGATTTGGGTCAAACCTACACGGAAATAGAATGGCACAAAGCACTAAACTCGATATTCAAAGCGACACAATGCTCATCCCTGTGGGAACTCACACACAAAATATCACTGAGATGGTACCTTACACCTGCCAAACTAGCATCGTTTGATACCAAAAACAGCGACTTGTGCTGGAGATGTCACACAACAAAGGGAGATATTCTACATATAATGTGGAACTGCCCAAAACTCCAATCTTACTGGAAAGACATATTCCAAATCATTCAGGAAATAACGAACAATCCCCTTAAAGCCACACCGGCTCTAGGTCTGCTTAACTTAAACATAGATCAAATTCACCATCAACATAGAAATGTAGTAACCCATATTCTACTAGCAGCCAGATCAGCTATCACAAAACTATGGAAATCCCCAAACCCTCCAAGAGCGATAGATGACATCAACCTGACCAACACCCACAACTGCTACGAGATCATGCACGCATCCAGCCAAGGGAAAGTGGAGGCGGCACGAAACTCGTGGCAACTGTGGTCAGTTTGGGTAAAATCCAGATTAGTGGAATGCTTCGCATAGCCGTCAAATAATAAATGAAGCGCAGGGCGCGACTCTCTCATACCCATCATAGCCATCCCTACGGGACACAAAATTGCTCCCCTTGGGGTGTCCTGGAGGGACCGGCCAATCAATTAGGCAGTGGCTTGCGGAGCTCCCCTCGCCTAGCTTTGAACTGTGGGCACTGGTGGAATTCGTTACTGGTGGAAACCAAAAGTAATAGTTATTACTACAGTTAAAAATTAAAAAGTTGATGGTTAAATGTTATAGTTGCTTAGCCCTTGAAGTTGATACATTTTGGGCGCCACTTGGAGAGTTTCTCACCAATTCTATGGTCTTAACCATAAATGATCGACTAAATGTATTCGCTTGATTGTAGTCGCTAATGAGTGTAAGACTGCAAATTCATGTGACAAAATAACATGTATTATGTACTGTTAGTTGCTTTGAACTAAGTCTGCTTCTATGAAAGTGATATGAACATTATTTTATGCATTGTCAAAACTCGTAAAATCAATAAACACATTGAAACATATTTTATTGAATTTTTTGGGGCATCCCGTGCTTCATATGCCATCTTATATAGTGTAATACTTGTATTTATCAGACTTTTCCAGGCTGAAAGCGTGATATATTCCCTTTTGATCCATTGCATGGCTATCAACTTACGTACATAAAAGAACAACAACCTCAGCAAGGTCTTGGTATTCATTGCCATCTGGTCATCTTCAAATATCCCCAGCAATCCCCACAATGGACTACATATATTTGGGAGGTCTAAGGTATCTGCAATAAACTTTGTGACCTGCGACCAAAGTGGTCGTACCGTATCACATTCCCAGACCATGTGTAAAAAGGTCCCCTCCGATACTTGACATTTATGACAAATTGAATTATCTTTCCTACCCATCCGGTACAACCTTACTGGAGTGCAGTACATTTGGTGTAGGTAACACAACAGACTCATCTTATCCCTAGAAGATATAACCGTGCAGGTATAGGTTGAGAGTACCTCCTCCCAGTGCTCCTCTGATAAGTCAGGTATAATATTTTGCCACCTCTCTCTAGTTTTTTTTTGTAGAACTGCTCTCCACCCCCGTCAGGATACCGTAATAGTTGGAAATTAGTTTGGTATGTTCAGGATCCAGCAATAGTTTTTCCAAATTAGTGTTGCTCAGCAAAAATGTGTTCCCTTCCGAACTGCACATGTATTACATTCTGCATCCCGGAATAGTGAAACCTCCAGGATTCTGGGACCCCCAATTCTCTCCTTAATTGTTGGAAGGCCTTGAGCCTCCCCCCATCCAGGAGTTGATGCAGGTATTTGAGACCGTAGGTAGCCCATCTATGTCCATCCTCAAGGCAATATAATTCAGCTAGACGTGGGTTAAACCACAATGGGGTAATAGGGGATAACTGTGTAGGTTGATCTTCAATAAGTTTCCTACAGATGGTGAGTATTTGTTGAGCAGTTGTAAGCAGAACCTTGCCTCCCCTAGTGGGTACCTCACCCCTGTGAAAGGAGTTCAGCAGAGCCTCAAAAGAGGAGGCTGTTGCCGCCTCCACCATCATTGCAGCATTAGGAAGCTGTGGGAACATTCGCCAATGTGCAAATACCAACTGAAATGCACAATAGTAGATACGGAGGTCCGGTAATCCCAGACCACCCTTCTCCACCGGCAGTTGCAAAATGGCCAACGACACCCTAGTGGGCCCCGATCTCCACAGAAAGGAATTCAGTAATGAGTTAATATGCTCAAAGAGTTTTTTGGGGATATATACTGGTGTATTGGATAAAACATATAGGAATTTGGGTAAAAATATCATTTTAAAAAGATTTACTCTCCCCAGGAGTGTGAGGGGGAGATCCCTCCAGCCCTGTATCCTATCTTTAAAATGTTTAATGACTGGCCAGAGGTTATGTTCCAGAAATGATTGCAGCGGAGCCTGTACCACAATGCCTAAATACTTGAATCTTGTCGAGACAGTCAATAGGCATTGCGCTGGCAATACCAAACTGGGCTGTGGGTCTACCGGGAACAGAGTCGATTTCTGCCAATTTATGCGGAAACCCGAGAAATCGCCAAACTCCAGTATCAATGAGAAGGCCGCGGACAGGGAGGCATCAAGATCATTTAAATATAGAAGCATATCATCTGCATATTATGATACATGTTCTTCTAACTCCCCTGTCCGCAGACCCCTCAATCTGTCAGTCTCTCTAATCTTGGCCGCCAATAGCTCAATGGCCAGGGCAAACAGGAGCCAAATATGGCGCCGGGCCATATTTCACCATCTCTGCTGGTGCAGAAGAGGCAGGAGAGATTCAGGCACCCACTTGTGCAAAATTTGTGTGGCACTAGGGCTCAGGATCAAGGGTTTATATGTGCACCTAACACTGTTTAGTGTGTTTACTGTGTGGTGTTTTACTAAGCAATGTTCCGGGTTTTACTCCCTGCACATTGCTGCTGTATGAAGGGAGCCCATGTGTTGTTTTTTTTTTTTTTTTTCAAAAAATATGGCAAATACACACAATATCTTTATCTTAAAGGGGGCTTACAGATTCCTATAAGTTCTTGCCTTCAGACCCCACATCCACTGGGCCAGTGATATGTTGATATGGATCTTGTTCCTGTCAGCATGGAACCCTCTGGTATGGTACCCTTCTGGTGTTGAGGGCATGTGTCCCAGTATGGTTCAGAAGGGTAAGGGGGGCACAACATTTTTTGGGAATGAGTAATAAGGGATACATTTTCCTGGGAGGAGGTTTTTTTCCCCATTCCTCCTGACCAGTGTAAATTTCTCCTTACCAAGTGAAGCCAGTTATATTTACCCCAGTCCCCCATCCAGGTCCTTCACTAATGCAATTTCCACTTTCAGGGAAAATCAGTCCAGCACCACACATTAACTGATGCTCAGTCTCCTTCACTCCCATCAGTCCAATTTTGGTTCCTTGTAGGACTCTTCTGCTGGCCATCCTTGCAGTCAGTGACACGGACACCCATAAGAAGGAAACATCCAAATAAAGAGAGAGAAGGACCCAGCACTGGATGACAATGTGATTGCAGCTTAAGGTAGCTGAATACAGGGATTTCACATTTTTTTTTTAACCCAGTGTAGCACACCCCCTTAAGGGTCGCAGAAGAACTGGGATCCCCCACCCTTCACAGCCAGACACAGAACTTTCACTTGCACTCCAGAGACAGAGAACAGACCATGACTTTGTTTTTGTGGTTAATTGAAGGTTAATAACTTGGATAGGGATGGGAAGTTATGGGATACCCACTTGATTTCATCGACAAACTTGACAACTTCAGGGACATCTTATATAGAGTCTGTATACACTCCTCCAGCACTTTACTTGCTTGCACTTTCAGCTGAATCACTGATTGTGGATCTGACAGGCACAGTCAGATTTTAGCAATGGTCCCTTTTTAGGCAGGAAAGCAAAGCCCCTTGCTGTGTAGCAGATTACAGTGACCAGCTTGATTACTCCTCTTGTGGTCTCTGGTCCCAGCACCACCGCTTCAGGCACTGCCAAACCACCTGACTGCAGCTGCCCCTTTCACTAGCCCTCCAGGCTAATTTCCTCCACAGTCCTGCTGACTGTCTCACACCAACCCACCCAGCTTACTCTGCAGGAGATCTCCCAAGGAAGGGATGAAGACTTGACCCCAATGTGGTCTTCAGGGAAAACTGGCTACATGTGACAGCCTCCCTCCTTTTAAGTCCCCAGTAGTGCTGCTGTGCTCAAACTGTCCTCTCACTTGCTCTCATGCCTTCAGAAAGGGCTTCCTCCATGTGGTGAGGCAGAATCCTTCCAGTATCTGAACCCCGGCCCAAGGAAACCCTCCAGACTATATTTATATAGTCTGGGGCGACTGGGCCACAGTCACCTGTAGCAAGACCTTTAACATCTCCTCCATTTTGGAAAGGTGCCCACATCCTCCACCACTTGTGGGAGATTAGCTCGTGGGGATCATTTTTCCTGAAGAAAATAGACAGCCTGCAGGCAACTTTCTTTCAAATCTGGCGGCTTTCCAGGTTTATTTAGAAAATAGGTTTGCAGGTTAAAACAAACAAAACAGAAAATAAGTCCTTGCCGTCCGATGCTAAACTAAACAGTACAGTTTGTTCTCTATGTGGTGTGGGGCTGGCCCCCGACACCCACAAAACATAAGCCAAAATGCAAACCTTGTCTTGTCCAAACAGACACAGAGCTCCCTCAGATTCCCCTCTGAGTTCCAGGTCAGACTAAAGTGAGATCTCTTCCTGATTATTTAAGCTACCTGCTGGTGGACTCCAGTGAACCACAAACTCCAGACCGGAACCAGCCCTGCAACGGTGGCTGGTAAAATCTGAACCAGACTCGATTTAATCCAGTCCAAATGAACTCATATGAGGCGGCAGGTAGCGTCCGTCTACCACTTCGCCTCACATACCATCACATATCCCCCCCTGCAGCTGAGAAACTGTCTCAACCATACACTGGGCCCGGGAGAGGGCATTCGCATTGTTCTGGAGTCTTCCCGTCCGGTGTTCCACTGTGTATTTAAATGGCTGTTGGGCTAGGAACCACCTAGTCACCCGACTATTTTTCTCCCTGTTGTCACACATCCACTTTAGGGGGGCATGGTCGGTGACTAGCCTAAACGACCTTCCAAAAAGTTAGTACTTCAGCGCCTCTAAGGCCCACTTGATAGCCAGGCACTCCTTCTCCCCAATGGCATAGTTCCTCTCATGCCTGTTAAGCTTCCTGCTCCTCACCATCTCTGATCTGGGACAGAACAGCACCTAGTCCCACCTCAGAGGCGCCTGTCTGTACAGCAAGCTCCTTTGTGAAGTCCGGGGTCATGAGCACCGGTTGTACACAAAGGGCCTGCTTCAACTTCTGAAATGCCTTCTCGGCTTCGGGATTCCACTTAACCATGCCTGACCCTCTCACCTTCGTCGGATCGGTCAGAGGGATGCCAATGGTGGCAAAGTCGGGTATGAACTGCCTGTAATACCCTGTAGTCCCCAGGAAGGCACAAACCTGTTTTTTATTCCCCAGTTGGGGCCATTTTTAAATTGCCTCAATCTTATTGGTCTGGGGCTTTATCAGTCCCCGACCAATAACATACCCAAGGTATTTGGCCTCCTCCAGGCCTTTGGCACACTTTTTTGAGTTGTGTTAGGAACGGTTTCACCTATTGGTGCCACTGTAGCCCCCAGACCTATGGTCCGCAGTTCCGGTGTCCACCAGTGGGTGTCCCTTAGCAGTCAGAGGCTGAGCAGTTCCAGTGTCCACCAGCAGGTGTCTCTCGGCAGTCAAGACCTGACATCATCTTCTGCAATCAGGCATCACCTGAGACTGTTTGCAGGAAGTGTATTTAAACTTGGGAGTGCTGTGTTAGCTCGCCTTGGTATTACTTCCTTGTGCCTTTAAATCCCGAAACCTGCATCCTGAATCCTGTCTTGTCCTACTCCCTCTGACTGATCTCCCGTGTATGACCCTGGCCTTGCTTAAAGTTTACGGTTTGGACACTCCCTTTTACACAGTGCCTTTTGGTTGGCTTTACCGTTTGCTGTTTGGTTGTGCGTTTTAGTTCACTGTTACTTGTCTTATAATGAATCCTTATATTTCATTTACGCTTGTGTTTGGTATTTTCTGTGCAGTCCACACATTTCTGGTCACACCAGTTTCTGACATAATACCAAGGCCAGTCCTGACCAGAAGTGGCTGCACAGAAAAGCAACCTTGGTTTTGCTGGTTGTAATTACATGCATTCAGAAGAGGTTATTTATTTTTCTCTGCTGCTGACAGAGGATCATGACTATTGCCACCAGACATTAAAGGAGTAGACCAGTGACCAGCTATTAGAATGTATACGTCTTGCTCATTCCCTAGTTGATCAGGGCAGTATGACATTTGGAGAGGTTCAGCCTTTGATTCAGGTGTGTGCAGAGTTTGCTTTGTCAAGTACTCCTACTGGTGGGGATGATTATAATCCGCCCTTCGATGTTTGTCAGGTGGTGTCGCTTGTCTGGCTCCTGGAAGACGATAGAAGTTATTTTTTTGAACATTACTCTGCGTTTTCACAAAAGACTCTGTTAGACTGTATCAACACAGTAAACTCTTTAGTCAGATGAGGAGAGTGTAAATTGACATTTGTTCAGCCTTTACTCCAAGCTTGGTCAGATCTGTCCTCCTCAGTATCTGTTGACATGCATCCATCCATTAGCAACCAATTTGTTCAGAGGTCTCTCTTTCCTTCACCTACAGCAACCACAGTCACAGCCCAATATACTCTGCTACCAACCAAATATCAGTACCCCACTTCCACCTGCTGCACCTACCCTGCCGTTAACCCACCTACCTCCTCTTCGCTGCTTACAACAAGTCCATAAAGATTCCCCTTAGTGACCGCTCCCTCTTTCTTACCATACTCCAGCCATACTCTTCCATCAACTGAGCCCCCTTCTTACAGTCCTGCAGCCATGTACAGAACTTCAGTGGTTAAACCTAAAAAGAAAAGGAAGTTTTTTCCAACAATTCAGCCAATATCCAGTCCTGCCTCCACACCAGCTGATCTGTTCCAGTCTGCTTCTACTCCAGCTGATCTGTTCCAGTCTGCCTCCACACAAGCCGATCCATCCCAGTCTGCCTCCACATCAGCCAACCTGCTCAAGCTCATCTCTACACCAGCCAATCTGTTCCAATCTGCCTCCACAACAATCAATCTGTTCCAGTCTGCTTCCACACCAGCCGATCTGTTCCAGTCTGCTTCCACACCAGCTGATCTGTTCCATTCTGCCTCCACACCAGCCAACCTGCTCAAGCCTGTCTCTACACCAGCCAATCTTTTCCATTCTGCCTCCACAACAGCCGATCTGTTCCAGTCTGCTTCCACACCAGCCGATCTGTTCCACTCTGCTTACACACCAGCAGATCTGTTCCAGTCTGCTTCCACACCAGACGATCTGTTCCAGTCTGATTCTACACCAGCTGATCTGTTCCAGTCTGCTTCCACACCAGCCGATCTGTTCCAGCCTGCTCCTACACCAGCCGATCTGTTCCAGTCAGCTCCTATGCCAGCCGGTCTGTTCCAGTCTCCTCCTACGCCAGATGATCCAGTGCCCGCCGTCCAGTCTGACAATCCAGTGCCCGCTGTTCAGCCTGGCAATCCAGTGCCCGCTGTCCAGTCTGACAATCCAGTACCCGCTGTCCAGTCTGACGATCCAGTGCCCACTGTCCAGTCTGACGATCCAGTGCACGCTTTCCTGTCTGACGATCTGGTGCCTGCTGTCCAGTCTGACGATCCAGTGCCTGCTGTCCAGTCTGATGATCTGGTGCCCGCTGTCCAGGCTGACGATCCGGTGCCCACAGTCCAGTCTGATGACCCGGTGCCTGCTGATCCTGTGCCTGCTGACCCGGTGCCCGCTGATCCTGTGCCTGATGACCCGGTGCTCACTGATCCTGTGCCTGATGACCCGGTGCCCACTGATCCTATGCTTGATGACCCGGTGCCCGCTGATCCTGTGCCTGATGACCCAGTGCCCGCTGATCCTGTGCCTGATGACCATGTGCCCGCTGATCCTGTGCCTGATGTCCTAATCGTCCGTAGCCAAGTAGTTCGTGTCCTAGTCGTCCGTGGCCCAGTAGTCCGTGTCCTAGTCGCCCGTGGTCCAATGGTCCGTGTCCTAGTCGCCCGTGTACCAGTAGTCCGTGTCCTAGTCGCCCGTGACCCAGTAGTCCGTGTC
>BLSH010560142.1:141437-153023 GCA_018402905.1 Glandirana rugosa | reverse complement strand
TTTCGTGCGACGTATCCGTGCCTCGGTCGACGTAGGTGTGTACGACACTTGACAAACACGGCCGTGTAACCGTGTGGTTGTACACTCACTTGGAACATTTCTGAAAAAATGACAAAATTAGTAAAATTATTTGACACAACGCGTTACTTCTAAAACGGTGAACGACGTGGATGGGAAGGAAATTAGGTAACTGTTTAAGGAGAAAAGGTAATGGATGCCGTTGGGGGGTCTTCATCTCAACTCGCTTGGGCCTGACATTTCAAGCCCAGGCATGGCTTGAAACCCCACAAGCCCTGGGCCTGGGCCTGAAAAGTTTTTTCAGTTTTTTTTAAATATTTAAAGTTATTTCCCTGTCCCCATTTCTTTGTAGGGCACTTGTCCCACCCTTACCCACATTTTCCTTCCTTTTGCAGACCTCTAGGACCTTCCTGGGACTTTTTTGAAAAGTCCGGGTCCGGGTCCCGAACACCCCAAAGTTCGGTACGGACCCGAACTTTACAGTCCGGGTTCGCTCAACTCTACTTCTGGGGGGTTGCCGTAGGTAATGGAAAAGAGGAATTTGTCAATGGATTAAAGGAAGGGTAGGTGCAGCAAGTGGCAAAATCTTCATTGCGCAACACAGTTTATTAAAATGATTAAAACAGTAAAAAAGTCTTTACAAGGTTCACTCACATGTTGGTGTGCCAATGTGCCGGCACAAACAGTTCACAGCATGTGTGGATGCAGCTGGCTCCGTGCCTATGCAGCGTGCTTTCCACGGCTACGAATGGTACTGTAGGTACTTCCTGATGTCATGTTCAGTTGAACATGAAATGCATTGTTGCCATGCCTTCTTCTGACATCACATCCGATCTCCCAGGTTCCAACATTTGGAGCAGTGGAACACATGCTGCATAGGCACGGAGCCAGAATCATCCACACATGCTGTGAACTGTTTGTGCCGGCACATTGGTACACCAACATGTGAGTGAACCTTGTAAAGACTTTTTTTCTGTTTTAATCACTTTTAATAAACTGTGTTGCTCAATGAAGATTTTGCCATTCTGTTTACATGAGCTTTCTCCCTTGGGGGAAGATGATGCATATCGCTCTTGGTTGATGTAAGATCGGCTTGCAGTACCATATACTCATTTGGCGTATTTGTATCTGTTGTCCGGTGAGTGTGACCCCCTGTCACATGTTTGTGGTGGAGCACTTTTTTTTCAACAAGATTTAAGAAGGATTTTTAGTTGCACTTCAGCACTTTTCAGAGCACGGTTGACGGATTCTTGCTTTTATTCTCACAGATGGAATATTTTGATGAATCATCATTTTTGTTTTTACTTTTATACTGCATTTTTTGTGTTATTGTGAATATTTCCAGCATTTTTTCACTATCACTGTGATGAAATTATTGTTTCTAAATAGTTGTATATTGTTATGCTTGTTTGCACTAGGTAAAGGTGAGTGCCATTCACTTTTCAAACACTGTATTGTTTAAATTCAGGTTTTCTCCTGAAAGCAAGTGGGCCGTAGAACCAAAGTAATTTATTATCCCTTTTGCACCCAAGTGTTTCCCACAGGGTGCCAACACCTGTTTATTTACATCTTTAACAAGGATGTGAAGTACACTAGAAAATCCACCATGGATTGGCTCAAACAAGAAGACATGAGGAAATATGGGCTGCATCGAATCCAAGTAAATTGTTGTAGAGGGCATTGAAATGAATAGCTCATGAAGAAAAGAAAACCCATAAAGATCTGAAGGAGCTTTGCATGGAGAAATGGTCAAACATTCCAATGATTCAATGTCAGATACTGTTAGACAATCAGGGCTGATAAGGGGGTATCACCTGCCCTCCTGAACTGGGCCCAGGCCCCATAAGTTCAATGGCGGGCCCAGAGCAGCAGGAGTGGGCACAGTTACAGGAACCAATCCTTCTGTGGCCCTCTCTGTGTTTACAAATGCTTCAGTTTATGACTAAACAGGGAGCCTCTACATAGAGTGCCCCCTGTTCATTCACTCTGCCGCTAGTGCTACAGAGAAAGGATTAAGGAATCTGTGTCCTCAATCTCAAAAGCGAAACGTTGGGGGTCTGTTTAGACCCCTGATTTTTCACCAACCCCAACAGCGTTGTTCAAAAAATGTAACAAAAAACTGGAACACATTTTTTAAAAAACACATCTCATGGTGGTTTAATGAGTGGTTTGTTCATTCAGCTGGAGCTACCTGTTAGGCTTGGTTCACTGTTCCGGACAGCTAGGCAGTATAGGGCCCTATGATTTCTAACAACAGCCCTGTAGACAATTATACAAAATACCTACATTTCAGCTAAAAGAGTCAATATCAGCTACTGAGGCCAAGCGTGTACATATTTTCCCACCATTCACTATCACATCTATTGATATTTTTTTATAACGATTGAAAAGACATTTTTTTTTATTTTTTTTTTACTCAAAAATATCATGTTTATTTGTAGCAGAGGTTGAATGAAGATACAATGTTGTCCTGTTAACAATTTCCATTTGGTGTTCTTACTTTTTTACATGGCAGTATAACATATTTTTCATAATTCACCCCTGACCTTAGGAGCAGTGTGTTAACATTGCACTTCTCTTCATCTGCTATGTTCCTGCTGGGAATCAGGATACTGGCATGTTGATATTATGTGCTGCTATATGAAGAAAAGCTGAGGCTATAAATCTGTGCATGATCTACAGGGTGGGCCATTTATATGGATACACCTTAATAAAATGGGAATGGTTGGTGATATTAACTTCCTGTTTGTGGCACATTAGTATATGCGAGGGGGGAAACTTTTCAAGATGGGTGGTGACCATAGCGGCCATTTTGAAGTCATCCATTTTGAATCCAACTTTTGTTTTTTCAATAAGAAGAGGGTCATGTGACACATCAAACTTATTGGGAATTTCACAAGAAAAACAATGGTGTGCTTGATTTTAACGTAACTTTATTCTTTCATGAGTTATTTATAAGTTTCTCTTTGTTTACAGCCATTGACATGTCGCAGAGGTTAACACGTGCGGAGCGGATAGAAATTGTGTTGATGTCTGGTGAACACAGTAACCGGGTCATTGCAGCAGATTTCAATGCAAGACAGCCTACGAGACCACCCATCTCTCATGCTACAGTTAGCAAACTGCTTGCTAAGTTTCGTGAAACTGGTTCAGTGTTGGATTTGCCAAAATGTGGACGCAGGAAATCTGTCACTAATGAAGAAACATCAGTGGCTGTCCTAGCTTCATTCAGCAAGAGCCCACAGCGTAGCACTCGCCGCATGTCACTGGAGAGTGGCATTAGTCGAACATCCCTTCGGCAGATATTAGGTACTCACAAATGGCACCCTTACAAACTCCAGCTACTGCAGCATCTCAACAAGGATGACCCAGATCGGCGCACTGAATTTGCAGAATGGGTAAAACAAAAATTGGAACAGGACCCTCAGTTTACGCAGAAGATTTTGTTCAGTGATGATGCAAACTTTTATGTGAATGGTGAAGTTAACAAACAAAACCACCGCTATTGGTCTGACACTAACCCACATTGGATAGATCCCTCCAAGACTGTTGGAACCAAAAAAATTGATTGTATGGTGTGGTATATGGGGTACAAAGATAGTGGGGCCCTTCTTCATCAATGGAAACCTCAAGGCCACTGGATATGCGAAATTGCTACATGATGATGTGTTTCCCTCTTTATGCACTGAAGCTGGCACGTTCCCTCAGTTTTCCCAGCAAGATGGTGCACCACCACATTATGGGTGTCAGGTCCGAGCATTCCTAGATGAACAGTTTCCTGGAAAGTGGATTGGTCGTCGTGGGCCAGTTGAATGGCCCCCAAGGTCTCCCGATCTGACCCCCTTAGACTTTTATCTTTGGGGTCATCTGAAGGCAATTGTCTATGCTGTGAAGGTACGAGATGTGCAGCACCTGAAACTAGGGATACTGGAAGCCTGTGCTAGCATTTCTCCTGCGGTGTTGCTATCAGTGTGTGAAGAGTGGGAGAAGAGGGTTGCATTGACAATCCAACACAATGGGCAGCACATTGAACACATTTTATAAGTGGTCAGAAACTTGTAAATAACTCATGAAAGAATACAGTTAAGTTAAAACCAAGCACACCATTGTTTTACTTGTGAAATTTCCAATAAGTTTGATGTGTCACATGACCCCCTGCCTATTGAAAAAACAAAAGTTGGATTCAAAATGGCCGACTTCAAAATGGCCGCCGTGGTCACCACCCATCTTGAAAAGTTTCCCCCCTCACATATACTAATGTGCGACAAACAAGAAGTTAATATCACCAACCATTCCCATTTTATTAAGGTGTATCCATATAAATGGCCCACCCTGTACATATGTTATGCCTGTATGAACACTTCCAACTTTCTCCATGTTCTACTCCTCTTTGTGTCCTTGCCCCTGTTGATGTTTGAAAGTCATTATCTACATCAATTGTTCATGGGTCTGTGAACATTTTTGTTGTATTTGTATTTTATGACCCGTTCTGACTATTTTTTATATGAATTGTATGAACACGTGAGAAAGTCAAAAAAGCACTCATAGAAATATCTTATTCCTATATAATAACAAATACACATTTCTGGAGCATTTCATGCAGACACAGATGGGGGAATTTACTAAAACCGGAGCAGATAGAATCTGGAGCATCTCTGCGCAGTGATCAGCTTGTTCTGTTACGTTTTGAAAAGCTAAAAATAAAAGTTGATCAGTTGCCATTCAAAACTGCTCCAGTCTTACTAACTTCTCCTCGGACTATTATACCTTCTACTTTTGCAGTACATATTTATTTATAAACCTTCTTTTGACAAATACATTTTTATTGCATGTAGTAACTCACCCATCATTACAAGTGTATACAACAACTGCGCCAAACACAAATGTTTCTCCATTCGTCAGCTTAAATGTACCAAATTCGATATCTCCAGGATGTCCACATGATTTCTCTAAACAATACAAGTAGTTTGGAATATCTATGTTATTATCAATGGGGATACCTATGTTATTTATATATTGCAAATTAGAAAAGCTTGCTGAGGTCTACCCCCCATTATTTTTCATGGCGACTATGGTGACAACAGCACAGAAATGGCTGCGGAGGTGAAGGCGCGAGGCAAATATATATAAAGGGCCACTGAACCTCAGACAAAAAACAAAAATCAGACAACCAAAAGTTTGTAAATCTCTGCTTTTTCTGCTAAATCAGTCAGATACAGGTTGAATTTGAAACTTGACAAACTGATAAACTCATGTCCAGTTGTTAGGTTTGCGGCCAGAACTGTGGTTACAAAGGCCATGTTGGACAGTCATTTCACAGACATGAGAGGATCATTGAAACTTCATTTAGTCTAAGCTTCTCTATGGCTGACAGAGGCTGACATAACTTGGCTCCAATATTCTGCGGGTAAAAAATATCATCTTATCAGACAATAATTCACAATACTGCTGATCAGCTGAAGCCTTGAAAAAATATAAGTGACGTAAAACAGGGCTTGTCGTGTTAGCTCTGGAAATGATTTACTCTAGGGATGCGCTAATACTGGTATCGTGCCGATACCAAGCATTTCCACAAGTCGCACAACTGTTCCTGATACCAAAACCAATATTTTGAGGTGCGATTTTCGGCAATACAAAATAAATTGGCGCAAATCGCACTGCAAAGAATTGCATGCGATTTGAACAGGAATTCAGTGCAATTCCTGTCTGAATCGCATGCAATTTCACCCACTGCTACTGTGTGCGGGTGTGTGTATAGAAAGGGAAAAGGCCATCTAGTGGGCAGTTTATTAAAAATGTTAGAACTCACACTACATATCTGGCCAAATGCAAAATCATTATAGGTGTCCCCGTCCTGCCGATGATAGAAAATCACAGCCGCTGAAAGTGCTCAAAGTGCTGGAGTAGATGTAGAGGCGATCCACCCCCAAGCTGACATCACTATTGCCCTATACCCACAGGGTCCTGGAACTTCTCCTCCAGCCTTGTGAGCACCTCCAGCAGCCGTGATTTGCTATCATTGGCGGGACAGGAACACCTATCAAGATTTTGCATTTTGCATTAATTTTAATAAATTGAAAAGTTGAAAGCTGTTTTACACTATGAGAGGCTCTATTTTGATTTATTCCCATATGTGAATGGATTATCTGATTTGAAGTACATCTGGGTGTGAAGTTTGTGATCTGGGAGATGTCAATAACTACCTAGCCTGCCTACTCTACTGGATAAGCTAATTTACATCTGATGTGTAGTGAGCCTCAGTCCATAAGGGTGTATTGCGCACGCATTCACATTGGTGGAGGAAGATTTGGTGTAGAATATATTTGCCTTCAGGGCCCTGGTGCAAGAAATTATGAAGGGCCCCCTGACCCCTGGCCAGGGCCCTTCCCTCTTCCCACTGATCCTGGGGCCCTTTACTCCTATCACGGGTCCCTTTATTACGGTACCGCAGTGGGTCCCTTTCACAAGTTCTGCAGTTCTTCTGGCCTTTCCACGGTGGTGAAATGCCAGGGCCCGGTCATAATTGCAAAGTTTGCAATCCTGATAGTTCCTTCACTGGTGTTAGTAGTTTTTAAATTTTATTTTAATTTTATTTATTTTTTTTACCATTTCATTTAATTTTGTTTACAATTTTATATTTACAATTTTTTTGGGAGCTCTCAATTTCCATGTGTGTAGCCTCAGCTGCACAGAATGAATGGACAGGAATAGCCGTGCACCGAGCCTCCCCTTCATTCAGAAACGGAAGTATAGTAAAAACAGCTTACTATGCTTCAGTTATGAATGAACCAATTTGTACCAATCACTGACTCATTCAGAAAAGCAAAGAGCTGGTAAATTACACATTTTCCAACCCGTTCCCATCTCTCCATCATGACACATCTTCTACAGCAGCTGGCAGGAGAAAGGAGGGGGGAAGAGAGCAGCTCAATGGGGGGGGGGGGACCAGGGAAGCACACAGGGACCCTGGGAACAGCAGAAGACAAGTAAACTGGATAGAGGAAAATGGAGGAGATTGGGTCCTCTAAATGCCACCCCCGCCATCCCTCCTATGCAGGTGTACAAGGGAGGCACACGGGCCCCCTGGACCATGGGGCCCGGTTGCAATTGCAACCTCTGCAATCCCTATTGTTATGCCTCTGCTATTTTCAAATTATGGAGGATGGACTTTTCTTTTTCTTATTTGTTGTAGATTTTGAATGATTTAGATTTTATTTTCTATTTCACTTTTTTCACTATTTTTTTCTGCACAATGACTTATTTATGCACTTATTGAATTGCAATTGATGCGCTGCTGTGAAATAATTTTGGTATTCACTGGAATTTATTATATTTCCCTTTTATTTTTGTATTGTATACATTTAAAGCAGTCGCAGTATTCACTTAGGGTTTTGTTTACTTTTGCATAGGAAGTTTCATTGGCACGGTGATCTACACTTTACATAAAGACATGGATGGGTGAGTTTGGGGTGGAGGAACTTGACTGGCCTGCACAGAGTCCTGATCTCAACCCAATAGAACACCTTTGGGATGAATTAGAATGATGACTGCCATCCAGGCCTTCTCATCCAACATCAGTGCCTGACCTCACAAATGCACTTTTGGAAGAATGGACAAACATTCCCATAGACACTCCTAAACCTTATGGACAGCCTTCCCAAAAGTGTTGAAGCTGTAAATGGTGGGCCAATTCAATATTGAACCCTATGGACTAAGACTGAGATGACATTAAAGTTCATGTGCATGTAAAGGCAGGAGTCCCAATGCTTTTGATAATATAGTGTACTGTATGTGCCTGTCAGTGTGACAGGCGCAGTGGTTGGGGAAGAAGAATGGAAGTGCAAGGAGGAAGGAGTGTCAGTATGGACCCCCTGACTCATTACGGGCACTGATAGACTGAGGTACCTGTCTATGACAGGTACATGAATCGGTCACAAAAAATCATCACTGCCAGTACTGCACCTTGATGCAATTCTAAATTGTGTTTTATGTTGTAGGTGTTAATAGAAAATGAAAGCTTGTTGCCTATATTATGGTATACAGCATAACAATTTATTGAATGTAATACATTTTAAGGCAAAAGAAAAAAAAGATGAAAAACAAATATTGTGCATATTCAGGTAAAGTTATGAAAATTAAATATAAAAATATACTTACTTTTGCATTGTCCAGGGGCACCTACAGCCTCCCACTTGCCATCAATACACACATAGCGAATGTCTGCAAGAAGGATGTAGCCAGGTCTGCAGGAATACTGTGCTGATTTACCAGGATTATAAAATTCTTCATTCCAGTCACCCTGCAGTTCTTTATCTATAAATCTTGGTGGTGGTCCACAGGAACCTAAAATAAGTAATTAAAGCATTGTTAATGTCATATGTCTGGATAGTGCTAGACAGATTTGGTATAAAACACCTAACGTTCTCAGTGAAACTCCTACACACCGCTGTATTCCATTAGACTTCTCTAGCAAACTATTTCACACAAAAGAGGATTGTTGTTAGCATGTATTAACCACTTCAGCCCCGAAGGATTTCACACTTTAGGACCAGAGCACTTTTTGCGATTCGGCACTGCGTCGCTTTAACTGACAATTGCATGGTCGTGCAACGTTATACCCAAACGAAAAGTGTCATTTTTGATCACCGCTATAAACAAAAGAAGAGCGACAATTTTGCAAAAAAACCCGAATTTCTTACTTTTTGCTAAAATACAAATCCAAAAAAATATATTTTTTTTTCCATCGGTTTTGGCCAATTTATATTCTTCCTCATATTTTTGGTAAAAAAAAATCGCAATCAACGTTTATTGATTGGTTTGCGCAAAATTTGCCGCGTTTAAGGACGATGAGAATTAATTTCTGGGGTTTTTATTTTTTTTTTATTTTTTACAAGTAATGGCGGCTATCTGCGGTACTGTGATATTGCAGTGGACATGTCGGACCATTTTGACACTTTTTTGGGATCATTGGCATTTATACAGCGATCAGTGCTATAAAAATGCACTGATTACTGTGTAAATGCCATTGGCAGTGAAGGGGTTAACCTGCAGGGGGAGCTCTAAGGGTTAACTGTGTTCCTTGGGCGTGTTCTAACTGTTGGCTGCCATGGCTGGGGGAAGGGGATGATCATGGCTTCCATATACAGGAAGCCTGTGATCACTGCCCTTCCCCCTCTATGAGAACAGAGATCCGTGTTTACTTACACGGACCTCCGTTCTCTCATTGTGGGGGGGGGCCATCGCGGGTAGCCGGCGGCGATCGAGTCCGCCCTACCCGCTCCCTGGCCCACCCCCACGCGCTCACAGCACTAGTTATCACAGCCGCCTCATATGACGGCTGTTTGCGATAATGAGCCACCTTGCCGCCGTCAGACTGCGGTCTGCAAGTGGTTAATTGATATTTTTTGAAACAGAGAAGTTGTACGCCTTGTATCCAATGTTAGCAAGCTTTTTATTTTCCCTTTCCTGTTTATTGTATTTGCTACACACTTATATTTATCATTGTTTTTACCCATGACTTTTGTCCAAGATTTGTCAATTTTTTGACCACAATTCAATATTTCATAATAATTTTATTTACCACAGTGGTTTTTGATTATTTTCAAGCAAGATTTGCCCTTTTACAAAAAAGATTTTCATGTTGAAAATTGCATTAAACAAGATTTGCCAGTGTGAAAATTGTGAGTATATGTAAAAACCCTCACCTTGTAAAACATCCCATTCAGTTTAAAATAGAAATGAAAGACAAAACATTTTTGTATAGATACAAAAAAAAAACATTATAAACACTTATCCCACATTTTTTTATGTGATCACATTTCCTCTGTTCTCAGCTGCATAAGAGCTGGGGGAGGAGAAACAGCAGAACCCTGAACTTCCCAGTGAAAGGCTGTGTAGGGCGGATGTGTCAAGACAAGTCTGATCGTTGGAGGAGAACACACTGTGCTCCCAGCACAGCTAGATAACTGACCATGGTGTGCTTTCATACCTAGTGTAGCCCATTTTTAAAAGGAAAGCAGAGGGGGGGGCGTGGCTGGCCGCGAACGGAGCAGGACGTGTTTCTGAGCTGCTCCTCAACTCTGCAGGTTATCCAGCCGAATCCTGACTTCCAAGGCACGGGTGAGCTACAATATTCCACCGACCCATCTCCCCGGCCTTTAGGCTACACGTAGCACTAACTTTGGTGCAGATCGGAGACGGAGGTCCGCGACGCCAAAAATTTAGGCCGCGGCTTCTTTGCGGCCTACAATCGCGGACCTGATAGGCGACATAACGGAGCAGCAACTCCACAAACAGCATCATCAAGTGGTTCCCTACCACCCCGCTGGGTACTGGAAGACCCTCCAACATTAAGGGCTCCCCTTAGGAACGTGTAAAGAGACATTTGCTAACTGGGGCATAGGCTGAGGCCTGGTGGATCGCACAGGAGCCTCCATTGTGCTTACACTCACCCCACCTCCATAACAATTACAGGGCCTTAACTACCGGTTATAACCACTAACAAATACATTCTAGTCACCCCTGGAGGGCCTCTCATACATTTGGAGTACACAGTCCCCCGGACCGCCTCTCACTAAAGAGGCCGCGGAACCGCCTGGTCGTTTCTAGGCCCGGTTTCATCTCCATAGGGTCTATAATCAAGCTCTTCTGCTATTTTAATAGGGGATATCACTACCATTTTTGTGGGGAATACTACATAATTGAAGTCTCTGAACTTTATAGCCAACACATCTGACAGAATCCCTATCTATGTTGACCTCATGACTCTTGTGAACAGTTAACTTGGAGTGAGATCACTGTATATAATAGTCATGTGACTTTGCCACCCCTGCCCAGCCGCCTCCATAGGCTCCCGCATAGCTAATTGAGCTTCCATTAAATACGGGAGCCCTACACTCCATTCTCTACTCATCAGCACTTCTGAACAGCTCATGGTGAAGATAGGACCTAAGAAGGCAACCCTCCCACCACCCACGGAACGACGGTCCTCTCAGACCCTAGACAGGTTTCTATCCAGACCGGAATCACCGGCTGTTACTATGCAAGAATGTCTACCAGACCCTCTAGCCCCAACAGGGGCAAGTGGGGGGATCTCCCAACAGCTGCACATCACCCCGACTAACACCCTTTCATCTCCGGTCACGGTTGAAGTACTGGACCTTAAGCTGCAGTCTCTTTTGCAGAACCTCACCCGAAATATCACACAGGAGGTTGGGAAGCTTGCTCAGGAATTGAGAGGCGAAATAACACACTTGGGGGAACGTACAGATACCCTTGAATCCAAGTTTGATGATCTCCTTCAATATGTACATGCTTTGGAAGAAGACAATGCGTCTCTCAAGCATTCAGTCTCCATGCTCCAGTCTCAGCAGGAGGATTTGGAGAATAGAGAACGACGCCAAAATTTGCGGATTAGGGGAGTGCCCGAAAACATTGGGGACGGAGGGATTCGCCCCTATTTATTAAGCCTCTTTAACACCCTCGCTCCTGACATCCCAGATATAGATTTACGCCTAGACCGGGCACACAGATCTCTGGCCCCGAAGCGATCCGCATTTAGATATAGAC
>BLSH010560142.1:112420-136303 GCA_018402905.1 Glandirana rugosa | reverse complement strand
CCCCCCCCCCCCCCCCCCCGCTTCTTTTCCAGTTGAAGTTACATTTCCTTGATTGTTATACCAGACCTAATGAGTCTATAGCAGATCCTACGGTATTCTCATTTAGACCAACGGGTTGAGCTACATGAGGATTTTGAGGATTTCCTTCCCAATACGAGAAAAGCTCCCCGGAGTCAAAGATTTAGAAAAGTCTACTGTTGTTTTATCTGTTCTTTTTTCTTTTCCCCTTCTACCTACCGGTGATTGTTTTGGACTTGTATGCATATGTTTATATGTGTCTCTCAAAATTGCTGTATACATTTTCAATACGTACCACCAATTTAAGTCTGTACACCTATGTTTTACCTTGAAAATCTAATAAAAATACAATTAAAAAAAAAAAAAAAAAAAAAAAAAAAAAAAGGAAAGCAGAGGGACTGACAGGAACACCAGGGATTTCATAGAAAGGAAGCAATATAAAGAGAACAGGAGACTTTCCCATACAAGCAAGTGGTACAACAGGCACATCAGGATTATGAAATGATGGGTTTCCATCCTTTTAATAAAACAAGATTTACTCAAAATCTTTTCTTCAATAGAAATATATTTTACTGTACTATTCGTTCTATTTATCACACAGTGGATGTAGAACTGATCTGATACTGCCCTCTGAAACACTCTAGCCTGATACTAACTGGAACAAGGCTCAGAAGTGGGTGCAAGAGGGTCTATGACCCACCTATGTGCCCCACCATAGGGATGAATAGATGGTGCAATGGAGTTCTTTAACCACTTCAGCCCCGGAAGGATTTCCCACTTTAGGACCAGAGCACTTTTTGTGATTCGGCACTGCGTTGCTTTAACTGATAATTGTGCAGTCGTGGGACGTTGTACCCAAACAAAATTTGCATCCTTTTTTTCCCACAAATAGAGCTTTCTTTTGGTGGTATTTGATCCCCTCTGCGTCATTTCTGATCACCGCTATAAACAAGAGAAGAGCGACAATTTTGCGAAAAAAACACAAATTTCTTACTTTTTGCTAAAATACAAATCCAAAAAAATTATAAAAAAACATTTTTTTCCATTGGTTTTGGTCGATTTAGATTCTTCCTCATATTTTTGGTAAAAAAAAATCAAATCGCAATCGGCGTTTATTGATTGGTTTGCGCAAAAGTTGCCGCGTTTACGGACGATGAGAATTCATTTCTGGGGTTTTTATTTTTCAAAAAATTTTTACTAGTAATGGCGGCGATCTGCGATTTTTAGTACCATTTTGACACTTTTTTGGGACCATTGGCATTTATACAGTGATCAGTGCTCAAATGCACTGATTACTGTGTAAATGCCATTGGCAGTGAAGGGGTTAACCTGCAGGGGGCCTGAAGGGGGCGCTCTAAGGGTTAACTGTGTTCCCTGGGCGTGTTCTAACTGTATGTGGGCTGCCCTGGCTGGGGGAAGGGGATGATCACAGCTTCCATATAATCCCTGGGCGTGTTCTAACTGTATGTGGGCTGCCCTGGCTGGGGGAAGGGGATGATCACAGCTTCCATATAGTGTACACCTATGATCACCGCCCTTCCCCCTCTATGAGAACAGAGATCCGAGTTTACATACACGGACCTCCGTTCCCTCACTGGGGGGTAGCCGGCAGCGAGTCCGCCCTACACGCTCCCTGCCCCCCCCCCGCGCGCTCACAGCACTAGTTATCGCATTCGCCATCATATGACGGTGGTTTGCGATAACAAGCCACTCTGTCGCCGTCAGACTGCGGTCGGCAAGTGGTTAAATTGACCTCTATCATGTTCTCTTATTTTGCAAGGCATCATGAGCTCTAATTGCAGTCCAATGCATTGCTTCCCTCCCACATCCTGGAAGAAGCATTTATACATATGTATCGCCCCCATAGTGAATAGGTGCTTTTGTGATAGATTTTTGCTAGGAGAGGCACATTTTGTCAGGCCTGACTGTTGTGCAGGCCTGAGTGTTTTGATCTGGGAAGGAGAGTGGCCCAGGGAGAGCTGGAGACTGCAGGAAGGAACACCCCTTGGTTACTCCTCCCCTTTGGGTCCAGAAGGTTCTGGAAAAAGGGGATTGAACAGGAGGTGGGACTTTCTGAGATATGTTAAGGAGCCCTGGGCAATCCCCAACCTAGTTTGGCAGGGGGCAGGCCTACTTAAAGACTGTGGTCTGCCCAGCTGGGGGGAGTAGAGTGTCGGGTGGAAGAGTGGAGATGTTGCAAAGGTTGCTGTGGCCTCACCTGGGAGCCCTCAGTCTGAGGGAGTGACAGCCAGGAGTGGAGAGAGATCCTGGAGCAGCACAAGGGAGCAGGAGAGCAACAGAGAGGCTACAGGAAAGGCTCTTTGAATTATCCACCCGGGTCGTGAGTGACAGATCCTGGAAGCTGGAGAAATGGACTGGAGCAGGCTGGGAGGAGACAATGGACGGTCTGTGGAAGGTGGAGGAGCCAGTCAGGGGAGCGGTGGCACTGGACAGTGAGGTAGGCTGGAGTGGCTTGGAAGAGGATGGTCTGGGAGCAGTAGTACATCAAGACCTGGTTAGCATATTGTACTTACCTACACTCAGAGGGCCGTGGCCGTACACTATGAGGGCCCGTGGCCCTTGCCTGTAATGGGCGGTCCAGAAGTTCTGCAGACAAAGAAGTGCAGGCCTCACCATGTGCTCTGTGCAAAATATTCAGAGAGCATGAGAGGTTTGTGGAAGGGGGGAAGGACCTACACAGTGTCCCTCACCACTTCAAAGAATTCCGTGCCCAATCCTCCGCTGGACTTAAGGTGTGGGTCATTAAATTGATACCAGCTTCCTTTCCTCCAGTGGAGCGCTACTAACGGCTCTGCTGACAGGAAACCTATTGGATTTACAAACTGGATTTACTCTCGCCAGGGGGCTTGAACGAAAAATTTGAAACAAATGCCTTGATTTAACCACATTATATATATATTTTTAAAGGGGATAATCCCACGGGGATAGCATTACTCACCTCATTTCAACATTTAAATGTTCCTATCCATTTTTTACATTGTAGGTACTACCACATAGTCCATTGGGCCCTTAAGGTCTGCTTCTCCCTCCTGTTTCGACAACTGTAAGTAACAGTATTATTCCCTTCAACCCAGTGCACACATTAGGGCCTATGTACATGTATATGCGGGTGGGCACGCACTTGGTGCTACTCCCACAAGCATTGTGCCATTGCTCATGATTGCCCTCGGGGTACCCAGATGTTTCCCCATGTATATTATTATGAAGTCTATTAGCCTTGTTGTGACCCATCCCCTTCACACAACATGTGGCTTTAGTTATATCCAAGGTATGCCCCCCATGCCCAGTTGGACACATTGAAAAGTTCCCTTGGTCAAATATTACTGTATATGCATATGTGTACATATGTATATGTATGAGTATATATCTGTATACATGTGTGGGTGAGTGTGTACATGCACATGTGGTATCCGTTTATGTGCAGGTATGAACCAGAGGGGTCCCTTGTTAAAATGCAGGCATACACATTTTTAAGAATTTTTTATTATAATTTTATTTTGTTTTGTTTTTTTTGTTTTTTTGGTAAATACACATATGAGCTTTCCCATGGGAGAAATGTGTACTTTCTCAACTATAAGTGTCTTTTTGTATGATTTCTGTATGTATATATATATATATATATATATAAAACGTTTTTTATACATGCATCCATTGGCTCTGTTACATTAATATCAGTACCTGTCTCACTAAGAACATGAGATTCGGTTGTGCCTAATAGGTGTATGTATAATTTCTCCTCCATTTCCCTATTGCCCCACAACACACATGTACAGCACATGCATTATGTATGTCAGTTAAGATCTCTCATCCAACTTCCGGTTCCGGCGCTGCATGGAGAGGAGCTGAGAAGACCTAGCTCCGCTCCCCTGCCACAGAAATCGGCTCCAACAGCAGCGATATCCAGGAGGGACACACCATCCCAGCCTCCTAACTACCCCCAGGCACCGAATGGACCGATTTGTGGAGCGATCGGCTCCACGTACACAGGCCGCTCCGCAAACACAGGGAGGAGAAGCGCCGCACGCCGCAGCCATCATGACCGCTGGCCCTCAGGTACTGACATACGCTGCCAAGCTAGCGGCTCCCCCTCCACCATCCACAGACATCACGGGTGCCCACACTCCCCAGAATCCAGCAACATCCACCACATCTGACCCAGCCTCTCCAGCCAGCATCGCTCAGGCGGTTGTGCTGCTAATCCAGCCGATCATAACTGAGGCGGTGGATGCAGCTGTACTTAAGGGCCTTGATCAATTACATTCTAACCTCCAGCAGCAGGCCAGCAGATTAGACCAGGCAGAAGGCAGAATCTCTAGTATGGAGGATGACACTGCGGCCCTCTCAGCTGCTGTAGCTAGACTGACTACCACCCAAAAGGAACTCCAAGAGAAGGTTATTGACCTGGAAAATAGATCCAGAAGAAATAATATACGGATCGTAGGCCTCCCAGAATCCTACCCTCAAAGGGACCTTCCTAAATTGTGCGCTGTGACTCTACCCAGGCTTTTGGGCCTCCGGTCACCCTGTGTGGTGGAAAGAGCGCACAGAATTGGTCAAGCTTCAGAATCTCGGTCCAAACCCAGGGCAGTCATTGTCCGTTACCTCAATTATGTGGACAAACAGGCAATATTGCAAACCTTTAGGAGAGCTCGCTCCCTAACATTTGAGGGTAATGACTTACTGATTTTCGCTGAAGGCCTACTTAGAGGAAACTCTGCACACAGGCATGGATCAAACACCTCCCTCAGAGCCCAGGAACCTCAGCTCTCCCAAAAAATCCTCTCTATTGCCCAACAAACCCCGGAGCCCAGACAAGTCCCCTTACAAAAGGGTCCGTTTCGGCCGCACTGACACATCTGAGACACGGGATTGATCCAGGCCTACTAAACCCACAATCATAATGCAAAAGTTCCAGCTCAATCCTAGCAGAGAACATTCAACTTTACTACAAAGTTTTTCTTTTTTATAGTTTATCTACAAGGACATATTCCATGTACGACCATAGCCGAATGATCAGCGAACTGTGAGTCTATTCACACAGGTTGGTCCTGAGGGGCCATCCTTCACCCACTTAACACCTACTGTTATACTCAGTTCGTCGCTAAGCTACGAAGCTATGGACTGTTAATGTTCAACTCTTAAATGTTATTTCTTTAAGCATGTTGGTTTAATGTTTATGCTTACTTAGTACTTGCAATGTATTTTGGGCACCCGCTGGTACCTCTTGCGTGCCCGTCAGAGGACAACTGTCGGATGTGGTGGGCCCGCACCAGGTATCAGCGCGAGCCTATCCTCCGGAACTTTGAAGAGTCTTCTGGTTTTCCCCAGGTCAGCATAAGGACCGACATTGTGATGTTGCATATGTAACCCTTACACTGTGCACAACTCCCTCTCCCCCCCTATCCTATCCCCCTCCCTCTCCCCTTCCCCCCGTACCATTCCCTTCCCCCCTACCCCACCATCTCCCTCCTCCCCACCCCCCTTCCCCCCCCCCCTCCTGGTCTAGTCCTGACTTCTGGTATTTTTAGACAGGGGCGGACATTTCATTTGCGGAGTGACCCCCATGCAGAAAAAAGTGAAGTCCATAATAGCCATGCTAAGTGACACACCCTCTCGGTGTTCGCATTGTTGTGGTACTATAATTCTCACGTGTGTGTATGTTGTCTATGTGCATCCTCTATTCCCCAGCTCTAGAGGGCGCTGTGGCGTCCATCGCACTAGGTGGCCCTTCAATACAATTTGGTCATACTACCTTACACCATGGACCCCTCAGGGCTCGGGAATAACCTGAAAATAGTGACGTGGAACGTCAAGGGGCTTCGTTCCCCAAACAAACGAATGCAAGTTCTCAGACATTTAAAGAGGTTAAAGGCTGATATAGCCCTTCTGCAAGAAAATCATCTTGGGGCAGATGATCTCTCCAGACTGCGTAAGCTTTGGGTGGGGGAAGTGTACGGATCCCCCTCCGTGAAAAGAAAGGCTGGCGTCGCCATCCTTCTCCATAAACTTCTTCCAGTAAAAGTACGTAAGGTAGACACAGGCAATCTAGGGTGAAGGGCCACTATACACATTACACTGGCCAACAGAGAAGTGGCCATATCCAACATTTACGCAGACAATTCTCCCACCCAATCTTTCTTTAGGGACCTTTCCACTTGGGCCCTACAAGTGCCTGAATCTCTACACATACTTGGAGGAGATTTTAACTCCACCATGGACCTGGTATACGATAGATCCACAACACCGTTAAGTACTTCGCCCTGTCCCAAACAATCCTCCCTACTAGCCCAAACCATGGACTCCCTAAAACTGACTGACATCTGGCGAGCCAAACATCCTATTGACAAGGAATTTACTTTTTACTCCTCCCCTCACAAATCATTCTCAAGAATAGATTATTTCTTTGCATCTTCTGCCATCCTCCCGCTGGTGACCTCGGCAGTCATAGAGAGCATGGCTATTTCTGACCATTCTCCCGTGACTGCTGAGATCACTAGCCTCACAGGTAGACCTTCGGGGTCGTCATGGAGATTTCCTTCATACCTCTATAAAAATGAGGATCTAAAACACTCGCTCCAGCATGCATGGGCAGAATATTCTGAAACTAACAGGGAACACCTCTCCACACCCAATCTATTTTGGGAGGCTGGGAAGGCGGTTCTCAGAGGACACATTATATCCTTCGCAAGGCAGTTCAAAAAGAAAGCCCGTGCAGGCTTCATGTCAGCCAGCAACACACTCCACCAAGCCCATAAGACACTCAACATGTCTAGGACCCCCGAGAACATCCGGGCTTGGCAAGAGGCCAAAGCGGCCTTTGACCATTGGTCTGCCGAACAAGAGGCCATCCATAAATTTCAGTCATCTCTATTTTTCCACAAATTTGGGAATAAGGCGGGGAAACTTCTGGCTCGGATGTCCTCGGGTCGCTTCACTCCTACCCACATCTCAGCACTAAAAAATCCCTCTGATCACATAGTTACCGACCCCTCCGCCGTGAAATCCTTACTCACGGAATACTACACCGCACTCTACACTGAAGATGCAATAGACACCCACAAAGCCTCGGAACTCCTTTCTGTTTCAATATTTTTTATTGAATTTAAACAGTATATCAAAGGTAACAATCATAAGCAGACATATGAATATATACCATAATATGAAATTATCAAAAGTCCATATGAAGAGAGCTGTTGTTATCAAAAAGATTCTTTCCTTAAACGGCAGAACATTTGTATTAGAAACTTACATTCCTGTACAAACTCCATTGAGCCGGGAGAGTCGCCCAGGCCCGCCAGACACCCCAAATGGGAGCTATCTGTGTCTCCGGGGGGCCAGTGCCACCCACCCCGCTCCTGGCCTCTCTTACTAGGTTATCAACACATGACTCACCCTCCACCCGAAGTAGACACCGGAACTACTACTGAGCCCTTGTGGTAAGTGCATCTTATTGATTATACAAAAAGAATTCCCCACCTCCCTTCACGGGAGTAGTTACTAAACCGTCTTTCGTATGAAACGCTTTACAACAGCCAACTTATAGTTGACGATTGGCAAATTCTAATACCAACAACTTATAAATCAGGAGAGAGACAGAAAAGAGAAAGAAAAGCTGAGAAGAGTTTCAGGAAGGCAACAAGGAGGACCTAGAGTGTAATATCAGGCTCGGAACTCCTTTCATCCATCATCCTACCCTCTATTTCTGAGGACCAGATGGCATTGTTAAACGCTCCCATTTCCAGAGAGGAAATTCAGAACACCATTCAGTCATTGTCCAATGGTAAGGCCCCGGGCCCGGATGGTTTTTCCTCTGACTTTTATAAGCTCACGGTAGAATTCACCGCAGACACACTATCAAAGGTATTCAACTCTTCTTGGGAAGGAGGCCCCAATTTACCATCAAGTTCTCTAGCACACATTAAACAGTTAGAAAAAAAAAATAAAGACCCTCTATCCCCCGGCTCATACAGACCAATCTCACTCATTAATGTTGATGCCAAAATCCTTTCGAAAATCATTGCCTCCAGACTAGCCAAAATCCTTCCCACCCTGATCCACCCAGCACAGTCAGGTTTCGTCCAAGGTCGTTCAGCCGCGTTAAACATTAGGAAGGTATTGCTCATGTTAGAATTGGCCAAACAACATCCCGAAAAAGATATAGCCATAATTTCATTAGACGCTGAGAAAGCCTTTGATAACATTCGTTTCAAATGGTTGTTCATGGTACTAAACGCCATAGGCTTCTCCGGCCCTTTCCTTGAATTCATACATAAAATGTATGCCAACCCTACGGCGCGCATCGTCACTCCCACCTTCATCTCCCTGGTATTTCCCCTCGCCAAGGGAACCCGACAGGGATGCCCACTCTCCCCATTACTTTTTAACTTGGCCATAGAACCTCTCTCCAGACTACTCAATTCTCCCCAAGGCATCAGTGGGGTTTCCATAGGTGATCAGATATGTCGCTCGGCCCTATTTGCCGACGACATACTTCTATTCTCCTCTGACCCACTGAGCGACTTTCACCACCTAACCAATATTCTTAAAAACTTCAAAGACTGTGCAGGTCTTAGAATCAATCTGGACAAGAGCGAAGTTCTACCCCTCAACCCTCGGCTTGCTAAGTCTTGGAGATCGTCTTCCCCCTTCTTATTTGCTGAAAATCACCTCACCTACCTGGGTATACGTATCGGCAGGGATCCGTCCTCACTATATTCATTAAACTATCACCCACTTATAACGAAAATTATAAAGGAGTTGGATGGTTGGGGGGCCCTTCCCCTCTCACTCTTCGGGAGATGTCATTTGGTCAAAATGGTCTCTTTTGCAAGATTGTTATATCCTTTACAAACGTTGCCTCTTCTACTAAAACATAAAGATGTTCAGAAAATACACAAGGCCATATCCAATTTTCTATGGAAGGGTAAACGTTCTAGAATCTCTCTTCAAAAACTGTGCCTCCCGAGGAGTGAGGGAGGGATAGGCCTCCCCAGCCTTAGATTTTATAACCTTGCCTGCCTACTGAGTAACGGGTTAGACTGGATCACTGGACGTTCCACCTACTCCAATTTCCTTCTAGAGAAAGCACATGCTTCTCCCTATGACCTTAAGGCGATACTTCATACTAGTATTTCTGCCCTACCACCCCACTTGAAAGTGAGCCTGGTGTTCAGAGACACTGTCCTAGCATGGAGGGAAACACGTAAGCTACTTAACCTCCCTTCGGCAATCTCCCCAAGCCTACCTATTTTAGGCAACCCCAGCTTCCCAGCATCGTTAGACATTCAAGCTTTCTCACACTGGTCGGCTAAGGGTCTCCGGTGGGTCTCCCAATTATACAAGACGGGGAAAAATGCCTTAAAGGAATTTTCGGAGATCATGAAGGATTTCTCCCTCCCCCCATCACATGTATTTCATTATCTCCAGCTCAAATCCTACCTATCGTCATGCCAAGGATCCTTCCCGGACCCATGCAAAAGCTCTTAATAGACTCTTGTTTGGCAAATGACAACTACTCCATCTCGCACATATATGGGGAGATCATTAGATTCCAGGCCGCCAAACATTCATTAACTCCCTTTCGCCCATGGGGCATCATCTTCAATAACCAAGAGGTGCCGGAACTCATCCTCTCGGGCTACAATAAGATCCGCTCACTCATTATTGCAGAAACCTGGAGAGAGACACAATTTAAAATAGCTCACAGAGCATATCTCCCTGCTTGGTTCAATCCAGGTTCTCAATCGCAGCAGCTGCCCCTGGTGCAGTTCCCCTAAACCAACTCTCTACCACAGGCTATGGACTTGCCATCACATCTCTCTTTTTTGGGACAAAGTACTAGATTACATCGGTTCAGTCACTGGTCACTTACTTCCCAAAGATGCTATGCTGTGTCTCTTTAGCGTATTATCGTCTGGAGCTCAAACCCCCGCAGATTCCAAATTAAAGATACCCAATTGGAGTCATCTCTGCCTGCTTTCAGCCAGGAGAGCTATAATGCAAAGCTGGATACACCCATCCCCCCCCCCCCCGGGATGGCCTATGTCAAACAAGCACTATTCTCTCTTCTATTTCTGGAGAAACAAGACACCATCAACTCAAACCTAAAATCCACGAAAAAATTCTTCTCGAAATGGAGGAAGTTCATAGAACTCTCTTTCAACAAAACGGAGATCTCCCAGTTCATGGACCCCTTCAAACTCTCAGAGTGGTACTTGACAGCAGACTAATCTAATTCTCTAGGCAAACTCAAAATATAATCGGAGACCCACTTGGCCCACCAGCCCACAAGTGCAATTGCCCCTATCGTTCCACCCCCATGAATCACTAGCCTCACTCTACCCCCCGAATAATTGTTGGGTTCACCTAAAAGTGTCAACGTACCCCTACCTTGAAATCATCCATCCACTTTTCCCTTGATCAACGGTGAGAACGCCACATTCCTTCACGGCACAATACAACTTCTTGTTCACCGGAGGAGACCTGCTTGCTTATCCGTGCACCATGTACCAATCTGTTGATGTTATGCATTGTCTTTGTCACACTAACAGTAATCTGTTCAGTTGCCTTACCTGAAAGGTGTTTTCTGCACTATAATTCCTTGTACTTATGTAAAACTCAATAAAAAATATTTGTAAAAAAAAAAAAAAGATCTCTCATCCATACATTTTCGTTAGAATGTAAGATTTATAAAAAAAACAATGGTGATGTCACCTGTGGTTCCCGTCTCTAGACCCACCAATCAGCGCAAATCTGGAGCTCTTGGGTCTCTACAGGGAACGAATCCTGATAGGGTCAGGACTTAAAAAGCTGCCATTAAATATCAAACAGACAATAACAATATATAGTGCACAATATCTATATGGCTCTAACAAGCCACCACCCTGCAGTGCAATAGCGCTAATATAAGTCCATCAAAAGTTCCCACACAAAGCAAAAAAGGTGGACACAGTTCCCAGGGATGGCAAGGTATCTTGCAATAGAGATGGTCAATGTGAAGACAAATTCCGGTCACCCAGAAAGAAAAATATGACACCACGTGCAGCATGCAGGTCCACAATCTGCTTACCAGAAGTGAGAATATTAGAGACCTGTATTCAATCAACTGGTATGCTGTCTTGTGCCGCAATCTCTGAGCCTTCTGCCTATCTCTGCATCTTGTCAGCAATCGGCCGGACCGCGGGTCACTCCCTCTCCATCCCACCCGGGGTCCGGCCGATTGCTGACAAGATGCAGAGATAGGCAGAAGGCTCAGAGATTGCGGCACAAGACAGCATACCAGTTGATTGAATACAGGTCTCTAATATTCTCACTTCTGGTAAGCAGATTGTGGACCTGCATGCTGCACGTGGTGTCATATTTTTCTTTCTGGGTGACCGGAATTTGTCTTCACATTGACCCTCTCTATTGCAAGATACCTTGCCATCCCTGGGAACTGTGTCCACCCTTTTTGCTTTGTGTGGGAACTTTTGATGGACTTATATTAGCGCTATTGCACTGCAGGGTGGTGGCTTGTTAGAGCCATATAGATATTGTGCACTATATATTGTTAATGTAAGATTTATGTTTGCTTCTGGTAACTCTATAGTCCAGACACAAAATATAGCTTCATTGTCCCCAAGTTTCTCCATTTTGTTGGAGACCAGGTCCTCTCAATAGACTTTGTATGGGTGCTCACGGACGCTAGACGCCCTGACGTCATGACGTCTTGCCCTTAAATTCGCCCTCTTCCAACATGGTGCATTCACCGGCCTGAAGAAGGAGCGCAGACTCCGACAATGCGTCGCCGCTAGAGATGAGCGAACTTCTAGAAGTCCGGGTTCTGCTGGTTCGGCCGAACTTCGGGACAAAGTCTGGGTTCGGGTCCAGACAGAACCCGAACTTTGTCCCGGACCCCGAACCCCATTGAAATCAATGGGGACACAGACTTTTAGGCACAAAAAAGGCTGTAAAATAGTCCTGGAAGGTCCTAGAGGTCTGCAAAAGGAAGGAAATGGGGGTAAGGGTGGGACAAGTGACCTACAAAGAAGTGGGGACAGGGAAATAACTTTAAATATTTAAAAAAAAAATTAAAACATAAAAAATGCAAAAATGGAGATCATCTTCAAAATGGGTCTGAAAAGTATTAATTAACGGTAGAGGCCATAGAACTGTTCTAAAATCATCTTCAAGCTGTGTCAAAAAAGTATAAATAAGCTGGGAGAACCCATATCACTGTTCTGCAAAATGTGTGTGTCACTTTAAATGAAACCGGGAATAAGTGCACATCTGTTCTGCAAAATTATTTAAAGTCTGTGTGCCACTTTAAATGAAACCGTGAATAAGTGCACATCTGTTCTGCAAACTTATTTAAAGTCTGTGTGTCACTTTAAATGAAACCGTGAATAAGTGCACATCTGTTCCGCAAAATTATTTAAAGTCTGTGTGTCACTTTCGATGAAACCGTGAATAAGTGCTCATCTGTTCTGCAAAATTATTTAAAGTCTGTGTGTCACTTTAAATGAAACCGTGAATAAGTGCACATCTGTTCTGCAAAATTATTTAAAGTCTATGTGTCACTGTAAATGAAACCGTGAATAAGTGCACATCTGTTCTGCAAACAGAACATCTGTTCTTCACACAGAACATCTGTTCTTCACACATCTGTTTAGTCTGTGTCACTTTTATTATAGCCGCTAATAAGTCAACATCTGTTCTTCACACAGAACATCTGTTCTGCACCAGAACATCTGTTCTTCACACAGAACATCTGTTCTGCACACATCTGGAAATAGTTTAGAACACTTTACTTAAAACCGGGGAGGAACCATACACCTGCTCTTCAAACATCTGTAATCTGTGTGTGAAACTACAGCATAGAGAAGAACAGGCATATGGTTCCACTCTTTACACACTGTTTGCAGATGTTTGAAGAACAGTGATATCATATCAGTGATATAATATCACTGTTCTGAAAACATCTGCAAACTGTGTGTGAAGAGCGAAACCATATGCCTGCTCTTCTCTATGCTGTAGTTTCACACACAGATTCCAGATGTTTGAAGAACAGGTGTATGGTTCCTCCCCGGTTTTAAGTAAAGTGTTCTAAACTATTTCCAGATGTGTGCAGAACAGATGTTCTGTGTGAAAAACAGATGTTGACTTATTAGCGGCTATAATAAAAGTGACAGACTAAACAGATGTGTGAAGAACAGATGTTGACTTATTAGCGGCTATAATACAAGTGACACAGACTAAACAGATGTGTGAAGAACAGATGTTCTGTTTGCAGAACAGATGCACACTTATTCACGGTTTCATTTAAAGTGACACACGGACTTTAAATAATTTTGCAGAACAGATGTGCACTTATTCACGGTTTCATTGAAAGTGACACACAGACTTTAAATAATTTTGCAGAACAGATGTGCACTTATTCACGGTTTCATTTAAAGTGACACACAGACTTGAAATAATTTTGCAGAACAGATGTGCACTTATTCACGGTTTCATTTAAAGTGACACACAGACTTGAAATAATTTTGCAGAACAGATGTGCACTTATTCACGGATTCATTTAAAGTGACACACAGACTTGAAATAATTTTGCAGAACAGATGTGCACTTATTCACGGTTTCATTTAAAGTGACACACAGACTTTAAATAAGTTTGCAGAACAGATGTGCACTTATTCCCGGTTTCATTTAAAGTGACACACACATTTTGCAGAACAGTGATATGGGTTCTCCCGGCTTATTTATACTTTTTTGACACAGTTTGAAGATGATTTTAGAACAGTTCTATGGCCTCTATTGTTAATTAATACTTTTCAGACCCAGTTTGAAGATGATCCCCATTCACCTCCATTTTTGCTTTTTTATGTTTTTATTTTTTTTTAAATATTTAAAGTTATTTCCCTGTCCCCATTTCTTTGTAGGGCACTTGTCCCACCCTTACCCCCATTTTCCTTCCTTTTGCAGACCTCTAGGACCTTCCTGGGCTTTTTTACAGCATTTTTAAGAATTTTCATTAAAATTACCAGAACCCCGGACCCGAACCCAGTATTTTTTTGAAAAGTCCGGGTCCCGGACACCCCAAAGTTCGGTACGGACCCGAACTTTACAGTCCGGGTTCGCTCAACTCTAGTCGCCGCCTATACGCCAGCCCACTACCGGATGTGACGACACCTGTGCCCGCATCACAGCCCCCGGAACCAGGAAGTGCTGGGAGCCACCGATGTGACCTTGCCCAGGAATGCTATTTTCACACGGCTTCTCCATCCACCACCACCCGGATCGGCGTGGCAGTTGGACCTACCCATAGTGCGCAGTGACTTATACTGCAAAGCCTGCATGACTCATTTGTTTGTGAGTATTTTAATCATTGTCTTAATAATTTTTATCTTACGGCTACACTTAGAGGCGCTGTGTCTCTTTCCTTCTTGTCTTGCTATAGAGGTTCTCTTGCCTTTAAACCAGCTGCCATTCGTGAAGCCGCCGCCATTGGATCATACATAAGGACTTTAATAGGACTCTTATCCAGAGCCTGTTATTTACGCCAGTATACTACTTACACAGTGGTGGCATCTAGCGCCAACAACCTTTCCTTGAAACAGCGGTGTATATAGTATGGTCCTGTATCTTTGATTTTTGGGCATCCCACAGTTGTCCCTACCCTATCCAAGTTCATTCCCTCAATAAAACAACAAAAACAATGTACCGGCCTGTTCAGTGACTCCGGAAGCAAGTAAAAGTGTGTGATTGAGGGCAGAGTGACAGGTGAACCACATCTACCAGCCACCCCTAAGGAGGCTATTGGCTACATTTGGGGGCTCATTTCTGGGATTCACCTGTAAAGCTGCCAGTCATTGTCCCTAGCAACCGCAAGAGAACTGAGCCAGGGAACTGTAACTGTTCTATTGTCTATTGTCAATGTGGACTGAACCCGGAGGAAGGACTTGTGTGTTTGCCTGCTAAAACAGAAAGTGCTTGCAAGTGTGCCGTTGCCCATAGTAACCAGCGGGAGCGCTTGCCAATTGACACAGATGTCCGACTTGAGCACCACGGGGAATTCTACCTCGGGGTGGTGGATGGGATGGAAAGACTGTGTCGTCTCTGCCCAGGATATTGGATGCCAACAGCAGCAGTGGAAGCATGGGCTAGGTGCGGCCATTGCTACGAGCCACTTATGCGGGGGATGGACATCCAGCAGGATCCACGTTACTTCAACGTGGACTTGTGGTCAGGACTTTGCACGCCACAGCCTGAGAAGCCCCGGAAGGCCAGAGCCAGCGTGGAGCTCCATCGTCAAGGCAGGGAGGAGTTGCGTCCTGGCGACTCCCTCGCGAACACCAAAGAGGGAAAGAAAAAGGCAGCTGTTGTGGCTGAAGGCCCGGCCGGTGGATCTAGGACCTGTAAGTACTGTCCACCAGGAACTAGAGCCCCCAGCCACACCAGCCACAGGGTTGCCCATAGCCATTCCCGGTCCAGTGGAGGGAGGTGCCCTCTGTTGAGCTGGGAGAGAAACCGAGAGAGAGAGAGGCAGCCTGATTGGGGTTCCCCCAGACTGCAAGCTGAGTTTGGGTCCCTTGAAAGACTTACAGAGTGATCGTCCCCTGAGGAGAACCCAGAAGAGGAGTGGGAGACAGGGAGGTCCCAGGGGCTGGAAACTCCTTTGAAGGATGGGAGGAGACCAGAGTCTAAGCTGGACACTGACGAGGCTGCAGGAACCCCTATCACCCACAGTCAGCTGTTCCTTGATAGGTGCTCCACCACCCAGACCAGGGCAACTACCTACCTGTCACAAGTGGTCAGATCCCCTTACACTCTGATCCGGCCAGGGAAAGGGAAGGTGAAGGAGTTACCTAGGCTTTCCCGGTTCCAATGGGAGGTACAACACAAAGTTGCCTTGGAGTGGGGCCTAGACTTTCCATATGTCCCTCCCCATATGATGGATGTCGTGGAGAGCTCCAGAAGAACGTGGGAGAACTAAATGATATGGGAATACTTGCATGTTCCCAAACCCCTGAGAGAGCAGGACTGTGATGCCTGGGACAGCTTTGTGGAACTGAAGCAAGAATGGGGACTGGGGCGTGCTATTTATGTAGACAAGGTCCTTGTGGTGAAGCCAAACCAGCCTGTAAGGAGCTACTCCGTTTCTGTCAGGGGAGAAGGGGAAAGCAGGATGAGGCTGCCTGACCCATGTTTCTACATTTGAAGAGACTATTGGAGGACTACAGCTTTCTTTGTAAGAGTCAAATACACCAGAGACTGCTGGAAGACTGCAGGGGTTGTGTTTTTGTTTCTCCCCTAATCTTGCTCAGAACATGTCAGCCTGCCACCCTGCATCCAAGGGCAGAGACTTGGCTCATTGAAAGAACGCTGGGGTAAAGTGTGTTCTGGCTTTTCAAAAAAAAAATAAGAAAAAACATTCTTCAGAGCCTGTTTGTCCAGGGAGGGGCCCCTCCCATCTAGAAATCACATTGTTCTATATACATGCCTTTTTTTCCTTTACTGCTTCTGCTGGTGGGATATAACCCCTCACCAACAGATCAGACAGGTGGCAGAGGAAACCAATGTGTGGTATTGGATTTACTGTTGCTCAGCTGGGAGGTCCATAACCCCCCTTCTAGCTGAACTGTGTGCTGTTTAATTTGTTGTAGTTTAGTAGTTCTTGTTTCTTATCTTAGGATCCATGGAATGGGACAGCTGTCCATTCCTTTCTGACGAGAGGCAAAACTTCTTTCTACTACTGTGTGAGCAGAGTACTTTTCTCCTGGGAGAAATACTCTGGCTCGGTGATTGTGAATTAAATGTGCTGCTAGCTGCAGGGATCAGTAGTTAGGATTGTCATAATGTGCAAATGTAAATCATGTGCAAATGTAAATAACGTGAAGAGAGTATATTTATTTTTGCACTTATTTATTCATATTTTCCTCTCCAAGTTTGTTCCCTTTTCCCCCCTTCCCATTTTTTGACTTTGGGATGCTCTTGCTCTTGGGCCCAAGAGCAATTTTTTTCTAAATTTCTCAGTTGGGGACCAGCTGAGGTTTGGGGGGCGGTGGGGGTGGGTGAGTGTAACTCCCTCATAGTGAATAGGTGCTTTTGTGATAGATTTTTGCTAGGAAAGGAAAATTTAGTGTTTTGATGTGGGCAGGGGAGTGGCCCAAGGAGAGCTGGAGACTGCAGAAAGGAACACCCTTTGGTTACTCCTCCCCTTTGGGTCCAGCCAGAAGTGGAGCAGAAAAGAAACAGAGAGGCTACAGAAAAAGCTATTTAAAGAATCCACCGGTGTTTGTGAGTGACAGACCCTGGGAGCTGGAGAAGAGGACTGGAGCAGGCTGGGAGGAGACAGTGGACGGTCTGTGGAAGGTGGAGGAGCCAGTCAGGGGAGCGGTGTCACTGGACAGTGAGGTAGGTCCGAGTGGCCTGGAAGAGGGTGGGCTGGGAGCAGTAGTCCATCAAGACCCAGCTAGCACATTTGTACTTAGCTACACTCAGAGGGCCCTTGGCCTTACACTGTGATGGCCCGTGGCCCTTGCCTGTAACGGGAGGTCCAGAGGTCCTGCTGACAAAAAACTGCAGGCCTCACCATGTGCTAGCTAGGGTGGAGGAAGATGTAATGTAGTGTAGGAAGAGTGTATATAGTACAGTATAGGGCAGAGTATATAGAACAGTGTAAGGCAGAGTGTCAGGACCTGGGATTGAGCCTGGGACTTCTTCCGTGTCTGGCATTGATCCTTCTCACTGAGCTATCTGAGATGCTGGACAGCTCCCTGCCTGATCTGTTGGATATTCTGCCTGGTCCATTAGACAAACCCTGTCTTATGTCTTGATTGCTGGTGAACCTTGAACTTCTTGCTCCTCCCATGAACTTCCTTTATAAGCCTTGTCTCTGCACTTCCTCTTTGCCAGGTTATTGTGCTTTCTTAGCCAGTGCCTTGCTTTGTCTTCCCTGCTATTGTCCGGATTTGCTACCATTCGTTATCGACCCTTGGCTTGTTCCACGACTACTCTACTGCCTGATCCCAACCTGCAACTACTCGTTACTGACCTTTTGGCTTAATTACTGACCACGCTCCCGTCTGATCCTTATCTGCTCATCCGCTACTGGACCCTGGTTTGCTAACACCCTGGTGGGGCAATCCTGAGGACCGCGGCCTGGTACTGACACGCAGCTAAGTCCATCTCCACCATCAAGAGCTCTGGTGAACACCGGTCGGTACTTAGATTCCGCACCTCAGGTGAGCCTGTGTCATCTGCCAGGGTGACTACGAAACTGCTATAGCAACTGGTCTTCAAGCCTGATGCTTGATCGTGACAGAATAACCTGGCCTAAAACATGGAGGCCGCTATAGCAAACGCCGTGGCTCCTTTCAGGCAGCAAATCGCAGAGTTGCAGAAGTTCGGTGTTACTTACCAAGAAAAATTTGCCGGACTAGAAAATGTGGTGAAGGGGCAACATGAAGAGATCCGCGCTCTGCAAAAACAATTGCTGGGCCAATGTTCCCGAGATGATGCTAACGCACATATGCCTCATCCACCCAAGTTTAATGGAGATCGCCACCATTACAGAGGTTTTCTTAACCAGTGTCGCATATATTTCCAAATGCGACCCACTGCATTCAATTCTGAAAAACAGAAGGTAATGTTTGTTATCAACCTCCTGACTGGGGAAGCTCTAGCCTGGGCTTCCCCTTACATAGAACAAGACAGTGCCACCCTGAATAATTTCCAGACTTTTGAGGCCGCAATGAATCAGGTTTTTGATGATCCCAACCGATGTGCTACTGCTGAAGCAAAGTTGCATAGTTTACGGCAGGGTAAACGTTCTGTTGCTGAGTACACTGCAGAATTCAGACGTTGGATCACAGATACCACTTGGAACCCAGCAGCGCAAAAAAGTCAGTTCCGCCAAGGGCTTTCTGAACAGGTAAAAGATGAGCTTGCCAGAGTGGAGACTCCTAATGATCTCGAGGCCTTCATCCAACTATGTATCTGAATTGATCAAAGACTTACAGAAAGGAGGAAGGAGAGGCTGGGAATGTTTGGAAGTAATGGTGGCATGCATTTCTCTGTGAATCAATTTGTTCAGAAGGATCCAAGAGTTTCTCCAGATTCTGACACAGCTGAACCTATGCAGGTTGATGCAATTAAGAGATCCATTTCTACTCAGGAGAAAGAGAGAAGACGTTCAGAGAACCTGTGTCTATATTGTGGGGACTCTGGGCATTATGCAGTTAACTGTCCTAACAAAGTTAGAAGAACAATTGCGATGACTGATGTGATAATGCCTGAGCAAATAAACTCTATCACTCAGTCAATCTCCCCACTGATTCATGAAGAGAATAAAGTCCATTCTGTACTATCTCATTTTATCATCCCTATTAAACTCATCTCTGAGGGTATTGAAATTCCTTGTTCTGTTATGCTGGATTCTGGGGCTGGGGGGAACCTTATGGACATAGAATTTGCCCACAGTAATAATATCCAAACGAGAAATAAGTCTGCTCCTATCGATATGGAGACGGTCGATGGTTCACCCTTAACTTCAGGACCTGTTACCCATGTAACAGTCCCATTGGTACTGCAGTTTGAAGCTAACCATCATGAGACCATCAGTTTTCAGCTGATTACGTCACCTAAATTTCCTGTCATCCTGGGTATTCATTGGTTTTCCACCCATAACCCCTCCATCAACTGGGAAGCACGGATTGTAGACTTTACGTCACCCCATTGTGAGGAATTCTGTAGGGAACCTTGTCAAACAAGTTCTTTGCCGGTCAAGGATTCACAGGTGGATGTGGTTACTATGCAGTCATATGACAACCTGCCTCCACAATATCATGAGTTCCGGTATGTCTGTGATAAGAAGAATGCTGATCAGTTACCACCTCATCGCTCATATGATTGTCCCATTGAACTGCTCCCAGGAGCTGAAATACCTTTTGGTCGCCTTTTTAACCTTTCTGAACCTGAATTAAAGGTTCTCAGGGAATGGATTGATGATAATTTAAAGAAGGGCTTCATTAGACCCTCAACGTCTCCTGCAGGGGCGGCCCTGTTCTTTTTTGCAAAGAAGGATTCCACCGGCTTGCGCGCGTGAGGAGATGGCCGCCTAAGCCGAGAGCTCTCGTCAACCCGGTCTCAGATCGACAGCACAACGGGCACAGAACAGCACCTTCACCATCCCACACAGAGCCAAGGGATCCCTCAACCCAGCGGCGCCATGCACCACAAAAGAAAAGACCAGAGAGTCCCACAAAAGCTTACGGATTTCTTCTACAGGCCGGCACAGATGCATGAGGGAGGGCAAGATGGCGCCGACAGCGAGGCCGCACACAGAGCCGCGGCATACACAGATCTCCCGGACGCTGATGCAGAGGACACAGCCGAGGAGAACACCGCCTCATCACCCCAGCTCTCCCCCCTCTCTAGTCCCTCATCGCACAGCCCAGCAAAAGCCAGGATGCGGATGGATTTCCCCCATCAACCGGCAACCGCAGTGAGTACAGCTCCTCAGGCTTGGGGACCAGACACAGGGCCGCAGTCACAGATAGCTTCCTTCCCGACCTCTGGGCAACCAGTATTAGACACTACAATGAAGGACATGCTGATGTCACTTCAATCTTCGCTTATGTCTAGCCTTTCTTCCCTGATTCACAAATTCACCACAGATATGCAACACATGGGAAGCAGGGTGCAGCACATGGAAACTAAATTAGCGAATTTGGAGGACCGCAGCCGACGCAATAACCTCAAAATACGGGGGATCCCTGAATCTGTTATGCCACCAGACCTACACAAATATGCAACAGACCTATTTACCACTCTAATACTGGGACTTTCTCCCCTGGAGCTAAATATTGACAGAATTCATAGGATCCCTAAGCCGACCTATCTAGCGGACTCTGTCCCTAGGGACGTCCTTCTAAGAATTCATTTTTACTCCACCAAGGAGCAAATTATGGCCAAAACCAGGTCCCTCAAAAATCTTCCTTTCCCATACGATCGCATTCAAGTGTTCGCTGACTTATCCCAGCACACTTTACAAATGCGGAGGGAGCTTAAAACAGTAACGAAGGCGCTGACAAATCACAATGTGCCCTACAAATGGAGGTATCCGGCCACGATCCTGCTGACCAAAAACGGCTCTAAGCATTCTGTGTCTTCTTTAGAACATGGCCTGAAACTTCTACACTCATGGGGCATTATACCAGTACTGGGAGAACCAAATAACAACCCTCCTAACAATGACCGCTCCCTACCCAAAGGAACAACCAAAAAGGATCCATCCTTAAGACTAAGAGAAGCTGCCCGTTCCTAAACAAGGTTCAAGCAACTCCTATCTGGGTTGACAGTTTGCTCATGGAAACACCACAGTGAACTTTGCCCCTACAGTTTTGCAGCAATCATAGGTTATAGTGCTGCATTTGAGTTATAACCACAGTTTATTCTTGTTTTTCTTTTTTGTCCTTGTTTTGTTCCTTTTTTGTTTTTGTTTCCTGTGTTCTATTCTACCGTGGCTCCACCAACGAGAGCATACTTACCTAGGTACCAGTGCAAGAACATACAGCGAGAGAGACTCTTCACCTCCCAGGACAACTTGAACCTAAGGACAGTCAACACCTGGCGATCAATACTGGTAACAGTGTTTTACAACTACTAACAGTGAGTAATATCCTCTATTAACCCACACATCTAACATGCCTATCAATATTCTGTCCATAAATGTCAACGGCTTAAACCATCCGGCTAAGCGTTCATCTTTATGGAAGACAGCACTCGCAAACAACTGTGACATATTGTGCACCCAAGAGTCGCACTTCATTAAAGACAATCACCCACGATGTACCCACCACCAATTTCCTCACATATATGAAGCTTCATACACTAAAAAGCAGAGAGGCATCCTCATTGCAATAAGGAACACCGTACAATTCCAGCTGCATCAGTCCATCTGTGACCCGGAAGGTCGCTTCCTAATATTGATATGTACTGTCAACTCTGTTCCACTAACGCTGGTATCTATATACGCTCCCAACCAAAGACAGATATCATTCCTAAACAAGCTATTCAAGAAGATCCAGGGAGTCCAACAGGGGAACGTATTAATATGCGGAGACTTCAACCTGATCCCCGACAGCACCTTGGACACCTCAGGGAAGCCCATGAGATACACATCCCCCTTGGGTAACACCTTGAGTGCCAACGACCTTTATGACATTTGGCGCTGTTTTCATGCCAGCGAAAGGGACTTTACCTTTTTGTCCCTGTTAGGAAGAGAATCTGTGGCTAAAGCTGACTTTCTGCTCCTATGCAGGCATGTCTTGGATCTGCTAACCAGCGCAGGGTCACTAAGGGTTAACAGTTGTGCAGGGTGATTCCATTGATTGGAGCCCAGCTGCCTTATTTAAACACCTCAGCAGAACACAGACTCTGCTGTCTGATCTACAGCGTGTGGTGTGTGTTCCTGATCTGCCTGTACTTTGATTACCTGTTCCTACGACCCGGCCTGCCTGACCTTGCTGATTCCCGCCTGCACCGATCCCTGGACTGCCTACGACCACCCTCCTGCCTAGCCCTCCTGTACTTCTGCTGCCCGCCTGTTGACGACCCTGCCTGAACCCGACCATCCATCTGCCTGCTCCTTCTGTACTACACCGCCAGCCAGCTTCACGACCCGGCCTGTACGACCACGCTTCTTGTGCACGAGTGCACCTACGGACTTCCTATCAACACCAGTGACCCAGTCCGACCCTCGTGCCATCCAGCACTCCCGAGCCACCTGTCTACTCTACCAGGGGTTCCCGAGTCAGGGTCGTAAGGGAGGTTACCCACTGCATAAGTCAGACTCATCCACCAGGTACGTGACAGTATCAGACAGCCATGTCAGAGTCTGCGCAGGGGTCCTCTCCAACGAATGAACTCTCTATTCATCTGGCCGGCCTTACTCGGGCGGTGAAGGCTCTGCAGGATGACTACCTGCGACTGGAAAGCCAAGTCCAGGAGCTCGCCGCACCGCCCGCATTGGGGTCCAACCCACTTCCTGATCACACCCTCATCACTCTGCCTACCGAACCTGAGGTACCCTTACCTGAACGGTTTGCAGGGGACCGCAAGAAGTTTCGGGTGTTCCGGAGCGCCTGCGAATTGTACTTCGCTCTTCAGCCCAGCACCTTCTCCCGAGAAGCCACCAAGGTGGGACTGGCCATCTCACTCCTCCAAGACGGACCCCAGGCCTGGGCTCATAGACTTCTGGAAGATAAGTCCCCTGATACCATCACTATAGCAGGCTTCTTCCGGGCCATGGCGCGTCTGTATGATGACCCGCACCAGACCGCCACAGCCAAAGCCATGTTTCATGCGCTCAAGCAGGGCGGCCGCCCAGTAGAAGATTATGTGGCCGAATTCCAGGAGCGCCGACACCACCTGGAACTCCGCTGCCCTCTGCTTCCAGTTCCGGTTGGGCCTGTCCAACTCCCTTAAGGACGAGCTAGCCCGCGTAGGGGTCCCCCCAACTTTGAATGCTTTAATGGATCTGGTCATCCAGATTGACCGCCGACTACGGGAGCGCAGATCGGAAAGGCAGGTCACCCACCGGCACCCAAGCCTCACTTCAGAGGAGAGACTGAACCGCAGGGCCCATGACCTGTGCCTATATTGTGGTGCTGCCGGGCACAGGGTGCGGACCTGCCCTGCCAAGTGGCCTAGGAGTCCCTACCCCGTGAAGAGGGAAGTCCTGTCCATGTTCAGCCCGACGGCCCATTTGGCGCTCTCCATCACCCTACAGCTGCCAGGGGGAGATGTCCCAGTCCGGGCAGTCATAGACTCTGGGGCCTGCAGTTGTTTTATGGACCTGACCTT
>BLSH010560142.1:71143-93668 GCA_018402905.1 Glandirana rugosa | reverse complement strand
TTAATGGATAGATTTAAACATGTTATTATCTCACTCAAGACACTTGGTATAAATGAGTACCGTGAATGTATGTAGAATAAACGATTTAAGGGGAAAACTGGTATTCCATAAACTAATTTGAGTCAACCTCCTATCTGACTTATAAAAACAACAATGGTTTCCCAAATTCCGCACCACTTATAGAAATAAGTGAATAGGAAAGTAATATGTTCCAGTATGACAACAAGTCCTCACTATGGAACTCTAATCTCTACTCGCTTGAAGATCTTCAGGCCCAAGACGACCAAGCCGGCTTGAAGACCTGTTTCAGGCTCGGGGTCCGGGACAAAGTTCGGGTTCTGTCCGGACCCGAACCCGGACTTTGTCCAGAAGTTCGGCCGAACCAGCAGAACCCGGACTTCTAGAAGTTCGCTCATCTCTAATCTCAAGGTATCACTCCTGAACAACAGTATGACCTTGTATAATGAAAGGATAAGTGAATAAAGATATTCACCACGCCTTAAACCCTTTGGTAACAACAAAAATATTCAGTCTATCCTCCAACTGAGTTTAATCAAATACCTTATGGTCAAAAGGGGAATTTAGCAAATAAGATGTATGTAAGTGCCATGAGTAAATATGGTTCACAGAACTCACTCTATTATTGTACAAATTTAGATAGGTAATTCTCATATATATTGATACCACTCAATGGAAAATGATCAAAGTTAGTATAGTTTTATAATAGTTCAGTTATATACTAATACATGCATAATTAACAGTAATAATTGTTTAACTGAATCCTCCGCTCTATTTCAGAGAGTTCCATTGGAGGATAAACTTTGAATTTGGTCAAGTGAGAAATGGTAGCTCCGTTAGTAGAATTCCCGACAACAAAGTCCAGTTGATCTTCTGCCAGCTCAGGCTAATACAGAAGTTAGGTACCTGATTTCACTGTTTGGTCAAGTGAGAAATGGTAGCTGCAATAGTAGAAATCCTAATCTCTGGGATAAGCCACAAAGAGGTAAAACATTATTGAATTTAAATAAAACCTTTGCTGTGATCACTGACACCAGGATAAGCTGACTATTAAAGGTAGGTCTGTGCACCGATTACTGTAATCCACTGGATAAAATGAGTCTGTCTTTAAAGAAGGATTATAGGAAAACAATTGAGTACACTCAGAGATAGGCTTTCGCCTGCTCACCACACTGGTCAGATGACTACAGATAGCGGTCCGGCTGCTCAGACGATGCTGATGGCGCTGGAACTGATGGTATCCGCTTGCTGTTTTCTTTGGGGAAAACAGCTTCCACTGCACTCCCTGCAGTTCTCTCCAGATCACTCTGCTGCTGCCGCCAAATCTGGGACAGACTCAAATGTTGATATGCTGGTTCCGCAGGTCGCTTACTGGAACCTTGTAGCACTGCAGCCCACTGAAACACTGTGTAAATTCAGCCCTCTTGATCACAAGACATAGGCCGCAGGCCGCAATCCTGCTGAAGAGGCACACAGGTCCCTGCTGGTCGATCACACCATCCAAAGAGACTTGAGCAAACTCCTCCCCTCACTTAAATTGGTTCTCCCACAAAGCATCGTTCCTCCCAAGAGCCTTTCCTGTAGCACAGAACACTGGGAAATGGAGTCCTTCCACTGCAAAGTTTTTTTTTTCCTTACCTTCGGTTGACACGACCGTAGGCTTCGAATGGTCCGGAGACCTCGGGGGAACGAGCGGATGATTGGAGGAGGTTTTTCCTCCTTCGGGATTGTCTCACCTGGAGGTAGTTACCTCTTCCCTCCACGCTCGTTTGAGGTCTTGGTACCGGACCCATGTTTGCAGTTTTTCTATAAGAGGAAACCTTCTACTGCATGCAATTTATGCACCAGTTGTTGGCATTTTTGCCTACCATCCTGACACAATGGGAAATATATCATAGGTGGAACAATGTGTCCCTGGGAAACTGCACCTTTGAGAAAGTAAATGATTGTGCTGCTCTATGGCGGTATCTTTCCCTGAAGAAGGAATTGTTACAGTTATATTCTGAAACGCGTTGGAAAATAACCCTACCCCAGGATTGGTCACTCTTGTAGCTATGGGACCGTCCCGGGCCGGGTGATATCACCTATGCATAATGCACAATTGTCAAACTTTGTATTGAATTAGGAACTAGGATTGGACCTTTGTTCTGATCCCATGTTTTTTGTACTTTATTGATTAATGTCAACATTTGTAAAGGTTATCCTAATAAATTTGTATTTTTTTAATGAAATATCATTGCAATTGCCTTTAAAGTCCCAACTTAAAGGGGTATTGATTTGTGATGTCAAATAAAGGGATGATGGCAATGCACACCCCAGTTTGTGGAGGTACTTTTATCTATATATATATAGGCAACTTCATATGCTTGCTTTAAATTCTTTCCTAATCGATCCACATAGCCTCAATGAGCTGTTAAGGAGGTATCATCAGCAGATGTCCCAAAGATCAAGTCAATTGGCAAGCTGGCCTCTTGCCCAAACATGAAACTGTATGGGGAATGTCCGGTTGCGTCCCTCACAGTACTGTTGTGGGCATGTACTAAAGTAGCAATATAATTTCCCCAATTCTGGCTCTTCTCAGAAGGCAAGGTACCTAGCATGTTTAATAAAGTTTGATTAGAGCGCTCAGGTTGGGGATCTCCTTGAGGGTGGTATGGTATGGTGCGTGACTTCTTAATGCACAAATATTGAATAACCTTGCTTTCAAAGTCCATCCCTTGATCAGAGTGGATTCGTACAGGCAGCCCGTAGTGGACGAATAACTTTTCCACCAATACCTAAGCTACTGTGGTGGCTTTCTGGTCTGACCACCAAGATGTTACTTCTCCCATCTGTATCTGGCTCCAAGCACAAAAAGTCAATATATACTAAGTCTGAAGGGCCCTGACTTTGTAAATCCTCCATAGGGGCAGCCCAAGTTGGGAGAGTCTTTCTCTGAATACAGGAGATACAGGACCAACAATAATCCTCCACTTCCCTTCCCATATCTGGCCAATACAATGTAGCTCTGATTAACTGGAAAGTAAGGACACCAAAACGGAATTTCAACGTTTCTCAGGTAGATACAGCTGCCAAGTCTCCTCCATCTCTTCATTTGGACCTTGCCTATAAAGTAGTCCATCTCTTGGTTGTAATCTGTTCCATTCCCAATGTAGTATCCTAGCCTGCTTGACAGTGCTCTGTGAAAGCAATTGAGTGTTTTGTTGTGTTTGAGCCTGCAAAGCCACATGACCCATAGAATCCTGTTCCTGATCAATCTTGATCTCTTTCTTAGTCAACCGAGGAAGTCCTTCACTTCTCATTTGGGTCAGTCCACAGTAAGATAGGGGGATCCCTGCTGGCGAGACTCCTAAGGATTCACCCCCCGCTCCTCCTCGTAACCTATGAACCAATCCCTTGCATAGGGCTTGAACTCCAGAAGCATCAAGAATGGATTTTTGTGCCAGCTGATGATTTGGACGATATGGCCGACATGACAATGCACCAGCATCCCTATTTCCGGCACCTGGACGATACTTAAGACTGAATTAAAACGCGGCCAAATCAGCCAACCATCTATGCCCGGAAGCTTCCAGTTTTGCAGTTGTCAACAGATAGATCAATGGATTATTGTCAGTCTTGATGACAAATTGGGCTCCATACAAATAATCTTTCAATTTAACCACATCGGCCCATTTCAAAGCCAAGAATTCCAACTTATGAGCTGGGTAACTACTTTCAGAAGGAATAAGACTTTGGCTTACATAAGCTATCGACCATCTTGCTCCTGATAAAGTATTCCACCCAATCCATCTCTGCTGGCACCCACATGAAGTGCGTATGGTTTAGAGGGGTCGGCATAAGCTAAGACTGGAGCCTTGATTAAGCTCGATTTTTTTTTTTTTTTTTATAAATTTTTATTGAAAGAATTGTACATCATACAGGATATAGACAGTACAGTGGCTTGATAATACCACTGTGGCATTGAATTTTTTACAAAGTAGGAATCGACAACAGAAAGGTGATAATAAACATAACAGCTGTTATCATAAAAAGGAGAGCTTGGAGTCATATTATAACCTAACTGAGGGGGGCTGGATGGCTGGCTAGAATTGGAGGGGTTAATCAAGTCTGAGACCCTTGTATCCAGCGGTTGGGGGAGGGGGTAGGTGGTGAAAAAGGTAAATAAAAAGGTAGAAACAGAAGTAAAAGTGAAGTGTGATGAAAATGAAATGATCTTGGTTGTGCATCACAAGAGGTTTGCGCTTTACCTGGTCCGAGTGCTTTTGCAAGGTAGTAGCCCTGATCGTAGAGGGTTCTTAGATAGTTGTGGCCGTAATGTAGAGGGCCTTAAAAAAGGTCTTGTTCCTCTTTCGAGAGAGAGCGATCCATAAATGCCTGCCACTTCTTAAAGAATTTGCGACTACTATTTGAGTGTGAGAAGTCCGTTGTAAGTTTCTCTCTATATAAAGTAAGCCGAAGGTCCCTTTTGAGCTGAGAAATCATTGGGGGGGGGGGGGAGGAAGAGTCCAGGTTTTCAGAATTACTTTCCAGGCAATCAATAAGGTTGTTTGAGTCCAAGGGTTAGGGTTCTCACAATTTTTCGAAGACCAAGTAAGGAGTTGCTTGTCCCAATAACCAAAAATGAGGAGAAAGGGGCTTTTAGGGAGTTTGGTCATTGTGATTCCAAATATGAACGAAATGGTTTGTTCCCAAAAGGCCTCAATGAACGGACATGCCCAAAGACGATGTGCTAAGGTTGGTTTTGGAAGCTGGCATAGAGGGCATACCATCGAGTTTGGAATAGCTGGGGATCTCTTGAAAGGAATGTAGGCTCGGTGTATCAGTTTGAGTTGAGTCTCTCTCCAGGATTCATTGGGAGTGAGTTTTAGAATGGAGTTGTATCCAGTGAGTATCTTGTGGAGAATGTCAGGATCGGGAAAGTCTGATCTCCATTTAGAAGCAGCTTGAGTGACCGACAGGGGGGCACAAGCCAGAACTAGTGGTTTGTAGAGTACCGATATAGAGTAAGTTCCCTTGTCGAGAGAGTTTTCTAGTAAGGAGGGTTTAAAGCGAGTTGACCTCTCTTTATCCGATGCCTGTAGATAGCTCACGCATTGTAGATAATAGAAGAAGTGAGAGGGGGCAGAGAATATAGCTCCGCTATGTTTTTGAAGGGGAGAGGAGCTCCCGTGACCAGATTGCACAGAGAGGCGAACATGATAAGGCCGCGGTCCGACCATTCTTTGTAAGCTTTGTGTTCCATCCCCGAAGGAAAGCCAGGGTTCCCTTGTATGGGCATCCATCTGGAGATGGAGATAGGTAATTTCAAACATTTTCTAGTTTCTCTCCAGGCAATGATTGTGTCTCTCAGAAGAAGACTATGTTTTAGGTCTTGGTGAAGAAGATTAGGTTTGGTGTGAAGCAGAGCCTCCAGCGAGGAGGGGTAGACCATTGTAGTTTCCAAGTCATAGGATGTGTATTTGGAGGATTTGGATATCCAATCTAGGCCTATACAGTCCAGACATGTCAAGTTGTACATCCTAGTGTTTGGCAAGTCTATCCCTCCCACCCTCCTAGGTAAATGAAGTTTATTTAGGGCAATACGGGCCCTTTTTTTTACCATAGAAATTTGGAAAGTGCACTGTGTAGTAGCTGAACATCCTTATGTTTAAGGAGTAGTGGAATATTTTGCAGGGGGTATAAAAGTTTGGCGACGCTGACCATTTTGTAAAGGTAACATCTCCCTAGGAGTAAGAGGGGGAGATCCATTCAGCCCTCCAGTTCACGCACTATCTTGGAGATTAGAGGAGGAAAGTTGACAGTGTATATAGAGGAAGGGCATTTACCAATTTTTACGCCTAAATAGGTAATATGAGACTTTGCCATAGAAAAGGGGGAGAAGGAGACCCAGACAGGAGTTTGGGGGTTTCCTAGACAGAGGACTTCACTTTTGCTTAGATTTATTCGCAGCCCAGAGCATGATCTGAATTCTTCGAAGATACTTTTAATAATAGGTATATCTGAGGCGGGATTCGCAGAGAAAATGAGCACATCATCTGCAAATAATGCCGACCGGATTTCTAAATTTGCAAAAGGGATGCCATGGAGGGGAGCCTTGAAAGTTATGTATCTGGATAAAGGTTCCATTGCTAGGTTAAATAGCAAGGGTGATAGAGGGCACCCTTGCCTTGTACCCTTGAATAGCCTGAATTCATTTGTCAGAATCCCAGCTACTACTAATTTTGCTGTAGGGGAGCAGTACATCTCACTTATCAGGTGCATAAAGGGACCATCAAAGCCCAATTTTTTCAGTACCATAGAAAGCCAGTCAAAGTTGACATTGTCAAAGGCCTTTTCCGCATCTAAGGCAATGATGGCTAGGTTGGTTCCACGGTGCGAATTTGCATAATCCAGAGCCATCATTACCTTACGAATGTTTAGAGTAGCTCTTGACAAAGCCAGATTGTGCTGGATGCATTAGCGAGGGGAGAATGTTTGCTAGATGTGTGGCTATTATTTTAGATAGAATTTTGACATTAGGTTGAGAAGAGAGATGGGACGATAAGAGCCTGGTTCCAAAGGGTCCTTTCCCTTCTTCTCCAATAGCTTGATGGTGGCTTGGTGACCTGTTGGTAGGTAAGGGCCTCCCTTCCAAATGTGGTTATATACAGCTAGTAAGGTTGGGCAAAGTATGTTTTTCAAGGATTTATAAAATTTGCCTGTATAACTGTCAGGGCCTGGAGCTTTAGCTGGGGCTAGATTCTGAACAGTGGTGTTTAATTCCTGAGCCAATATCGGGGCATTTAATTTCTCGAGTTGTAAGGGGGTAATTTGAGGTAACTCCAAGTTATCTAAAAACTCCTTGGCTTTGGAGGTGTTTACGGGGTCTAGGGCATAAAGGGAGGTGTAGAAGTTATGCATGATTTTGGCCACCTCGTGGGGATGGGTTTTGACAGTGTCTAAAGGAACGCGTAATGAGTGAATGTGGGTAGGTGTATAGGGCCCTCTGCATAGTCTTGAAAGAAGTTTCCCAGGATTATTACCATACTTAAAAAGGACAGTATCCAAGCGAGCTTTCCTAGACAATTCTAATGTGTCTGCCCAGTGATCAAACTCCCGTTTGGCCGCCATCCAAGAAGCAGTATTGGCATCCGAATTGAGATCAGAAAGGGCCCAAGTTTAAGTCTCTGGCTAGCCTCCGTGAACTTGGATATGTTGTGTTTTTTGAGAGAAGAGGCATAGGAGATTATTCTGCCTCTAAGATAGGCTTTGCCTGCATCCCAATATAAGTTTGGGTTATCCAAGTGTTCAGCATTTACTTGGGAATATTCATCCCAGGCTTTTGAGATGAATGACTGAAAATCGGTTGTTTTGGCTAGGTGCGCTGGGAAACGCCAAAGATTGGGGGATGTATTTGGGACAAAAAAGGGATTATGATCTGGCACATCCATGATGATCAAGCCTCCATCCCTATTGTATACACAAGAACAAGGAAGCGGTCATGGGACTTTGAATGAGGCTTGTCATCAAAAGTAAATCAATGTGGTCATAAGTAGATCAGAAAATATTTATTGAATCAAAACAATGACTGATGACATAATCATGATTGGATACATTGTGAATCAAGGAAAAAACAATATAAAAGTTCATGAAAAGCCAACACATACATAAACACATGATTAGAGAGATTGTTGCACATACATGATGTCGCAAACATACAAATCGTAAAAGACAAAAATGACCATGAATTGTTGAGATTGTAACACTCGATGCGTTTCGTGGAGCTAGTCCACTCATCAGGAGTACAAGAGGTGTCTATAGATATAAATAAAAATATCATTAAGTAAGGGGTCATACTGTATACTTCCCCCAAAGAGACGGAAGAGGGGGGGATCAGGGAGGAGCAATGAGCTCCTTACCTAATGTGTAGGCTCAAGAGCGGCATCCAATCAAGTATCCAGACATTGGGGCATCCAACCCTGCATGTAGTCTGTCCCGGGGCTGAGACAGGAACCGGTACCCCAGCGTGGGGGGGCAGCCCTAGGTGCCAGCCAGCTGGCCCAAGGGGGTCCATGAAGGGTAAACAATGGGGTTATGTGGCAATCTAAAGGGAGTAAAAAATATGTATATATAACAAAATAATAATATGCATGATATCAAGTGTAATACCCAATGTAGCCGAGATACCCCAAAGTGACAGATGGTGTCAGAATATCTGAACATGAAATAAGTGTGAAAGTGTATGAAGGGGAATGGGTTCCAGAATGGAAAGAAAAAATAGCCAGCACGTAACCAAGGTATCCCAGAGTAGTGATCAGACAACTACCAAGATAATAGGAGTATGAGATAGTAATAAATGGGGTATAGACCCAGAAGAGGTAATAGCAGGTTGGGAAACACAACAAAAAGTGATAAATGGGTGAGAGACCCATTAACACCCTGGCTGACTTACATGTGATTCAGTGAAAGAGTAAAAAAATGTCCATACGTTGCTGCGCTCATAGTGAAGGAATTGGGAGTGATCAGCTGGCGGGAGCCCGAAGCTTATACCCCAGACTGGGGGCGGGTTCCCGCCAACGTCATGCAATACGCCTGCACCTCGAGGTGGAGTGGAGAGTGGAGTCCAGATCGGAAGTAGACATAGCACTTCAGCCTCTAGAGGCGTCAGCTGGAACTCGCTCTCAAACTGCGGGGCGGAAGCATCGCAGGTAGAGGACGGAGGACATGACGCCAATGTGCGAGAGGACCGACCCGCCCACTGCTCAAAGAAGGTGGGGCGGCAAAGCACTGTCACACATTACAGCCCCGGGAACAGAGCCGGGTTTGGATGTGATCCCTATGGAGACATGGATAGGATGCTGTATGTTACAAAAAATGTTCAATAAATTATTTCGTTTGTACAAACTAGTCTGTAGGTCTAAAACCTTGATTCAAAATTTTGTTGAACTAGTCAATCAAAAAGTTTGTGGTGTGACAGATCATAGACGACCAGCGGGTGTCTTCCACCCAAATATGGGGGATGTATTTGGGTTGTGTTCCAATAACGATAGAGATACTGGGCATGATCGGAAATAGCTATTTCCTCAATTTTAGTTTCTTCCATGAGAGGGATACAGTGCTCGGTACCAAATATATGGTCTATTCTCGTGAAGACTTTATGGGGAGAAGAGTAAACGGTGTACTCCCTATCAGTAGGGTGTTGGAGTCTCCCGAGGTCTTGCAGACACAGGGAGTCTATCATAGATGCCAGGTTGGTTGGTTCGGAGAGTCTGAGGGACTCCACAGATTTTTTGGGGTGAGACCTATCTTTGGAATCATGTATGATGCTATTAAAGTCACCACCCACGATGTGAGGGAGGTTTGGGTGTTTTAGGAGATGAGCCATTAGGCTCGTAAAGAATTGTTTGTTAGGGTTGTTGGGGGCGTATATGTTAGAAATTTGGATCGTTTTGTCATTCCAGCTAAGTTGGATCGAAACAATGCGACCTTGGGAGACTGAGTCAACTGATAAAACTTTACCTGGAAAGTTTTTACGAATTAGGATAAGGACCCCTGCTTTTCGCCCAATAGCCTCTAAGCCCAGGACTGTCCCTACCCAGAATTTCTTCATGCGGTGAAAATCAGATTGAGGAAGGTGCGATTCCTGGATAAAGGCAATATCTGCGTGGAGTCTTTTGAGGTGCCTCAAGATTTTTGGTCGTTTGATCGGTGACCTAAGACCCTTAACATTCCAAGTAGTAATTTTCATAAAAGGGGGGGATGGGAGGATAGGTTGCAGGTATTTTTGCTCTTAGGGGATCTAGTAAGATTTGGTAAGTATCTAGTGGCATAGCGGGCCATCTGAGGAGACGGGAGGAAAGAGATAAAGCCATAGAGAAATGAAGAATCATAGAAACCTTGTGTGCACAACATTAACAAAAGCATATAATGAATAAACATGGCTAATTCAAACAAAAAGCAATACAAAACCCATATTAGGGACTTCCCTTTTTTCCACATGTACTCACTGCATTAAGTCAGTTCCCTGTAGCAAAGAAACCCTGTGAACATGGTGCTACACTCCTCCGTGAGGTTGGGGCGTTTGAGGTGGTGAGATCCCAGAGGTTGAAACTTAAGGGAGAACGGATCATGTGGAAAAAGGAGCAAGTGAGTAAATGAACGACAATAACTGCGGAGTGTGATTGAGACTGAGATTGTAAAGAGTTATAGCGTATCTGCTAAGTGGTCTGAAATGAGATCCGGCCCCAAGAGTGACACTTTCACTGTCCAGAATTTCCGGCACATAGTGAACATTCATCTTTGAACAAGTATGTTCTATGTGTAGAAGATAGAAAAAAGAGAATCAAGCTTGGTGTTGGTCAGCTGCCTGCCCTGCTGTTGGCTTGAAGCGCTTAGGCGGATCTTTGCCAGGGCTTCGCTGGTCCGTGAGGCATGAGGAAGATGGATCTCTCGCTGCAATACTGGCATAGGATTCTAGACGGAGTGAGCGCAGGTAGTGGTCCGCTTCTGAAGGCTTGTGATAAGAAAGCTGATCTCCGTTCGGTGCTTTGAGACGTAGAATGGCGGGGAACGCCAATGTAAATTTGATGTTCCATTTGAATAGCTCTGCACAGATCGGTTGGAAGGCTTTTCTTCTCTTGGCTTCTTCAGGGGAGTAATCGGCAAAGATGAGAATGCTTACCCCGTCTATACACAGAGATTTCATCTGGCGATATTTCTGTAGAATCTCATGTTTGTCTGCATAGTTTAGAAATTTAGTGATTATAGATCTTGGGCTATTGCGGTCCGGTTTAGGTGCACCCAGCTGATGGGCTCGTTCCACAGTGCACGGCCCAGGAAGGCCTAAGGCTTCTGGGATTTTAGACCCACAAAAACTAACCAGAGCTGCGGAGTGGAGAGATTCTGGCACCCCTATGAAATGAAGGTTACACCTTCTGGATCTATTTTCTAGATCTTCAAGTTTTTCCGTTATCCATCTAATCTGTTTGTCTTGGGCCTGGTCAGATTTATGAGATTGGTAGGCCTCATCCTCCAAGTTGGAGATACGCTGTTCTGCTTCATTGAGTCTTTCAGCGTGTTCCCTCAGTTCATTTTGAAAGTTATGCATGCCTGCCTGTACAGCCTGTTCTACTGAAGCTGAGATGGTGGATGATAGGAGGGCAGCTACTGCCTGAGCTATGCGCTCTGTATCACTTGTGCCTAAGATGGGAGGCTGAGATGGGGTAGTGCTCACCTCCATTTCTGCAGGCTTGATATGATCCGATGGTTCGGGTCGCGTGGGCGCAACTGATCATGCGGGCGTGTCCGAACGAACGGGCACTTCCGGGCCTCGATGCTCTGAGGAGGGGCAGGAGGCGCCCTTCTCCATGAAGCGATCCATGTAGGTCTTCCCGGTCCTCTGAGAAGCCCGGTCCTCTGTGCGTGGGTGCCCAAAAATGCCTTTGGAGTGACTTTGTAGGCAGAATATCGGGATTGCCGTGGGAGCTGAGGGGAGAGGCAGCTACTCCATGTGGCGCCGGAACTGGAAGTTAGATTAAGCTCGATTTTAATCGTTGATAAGCCTCTTCACACTAAGGGGTCCACTGATTATGAATAGACTCTATCTTCCCTCTTTGGCCTGCCGTCTTCACTGGTCTTTTCCCATCCCCTTCTCCAGAGGCCACTTGCAACAATTCATTCAGGAGCTTGGCTATCTTGACAAAATTAGCCACAAACCTCCGATAGTACAAGCAAAATCCTAAAAAAGATCTCAACTCCGTTACAGTCTCCGGTCGTGGCCATGCACTGACTGCTTCCAGATTCTACAGGTTAGTTGCCACTCCCTCAGCAGACACGACTTTAACCCTTCCTCATGAAGTCTCTCAAATACCTTTTCCAGTCACTCCTCATGCTCTTCCAGGGTCTTTCCGAACACTATGATATCATAGAGATACACCAGTACTTCTACCAAATTCATATCTCCCAATTTTCTCTCTATCAATCTTTGGAAGGTAGCTGAAGCTCCAGTTAATCACTGCTGCATTCTGTTAAATTCAAAGAATCCCAGAGGGCACATGAAAGTCACCTTCTCCTTGTCCTCAGCACACATGAGTATCTGATAGTACCCACTCTTCATATCCAGCACACTAAACCACTTAGCTCCCACCAAGCACTGTAAGGCATCTTCAATTCTTGGAGTGGTATACTGATCAGGGATTGTTCTCCGATTGAGAGTTTGGTAATCTATACACATCCTCAAGGTTCCATTCTTCTTCCTGATTCCTGATTCCTGAATTACTCCAGACCTCTTTGACTCTGCTAACTGTTCCCTCAAATCTTCTAGATCACTGAAAGGGATCCTCCAAGCTCTTTCTCTAAACGGTTTCTCTTCCTGCAGTCAAATCTTGTGGTGAGCACTTTTGGCACACCCCACATTAAAATCATCATTCGTGAAGATTTCCTTCTATCGTCGTAGTTGAGACTTCATTCTCTTTCTCCATGCAGGAGGCAAACCAACAGCACACCCTTCCATCTCCTTTCTCATATTGTTCAGACCCGCTTCTTCTTGATCTTCCTCGGGTGTCACCGGAGTGGCTGCACTCACTTGACCCACAGACATCCTTACCTTCAGAATCTTGGGATGGTCAGAAATATTCTGCAAACTAATAGGCACTTTGTTCTGGTTCCTCAACAGAGCCTTCGTGGGTACTATCTCAGAAACAATGGCCAAGCCTGCAGCTTCAGTCTGAGCATCCGTTTCCAGTACTACAAAAGGTACAGGATGATCCCAAGGCAACTTCACAGTAGCCTTTAAACAGATGACTTCTCCCGGCTGAAGCACAGAATCCCTCATATTCAGCTTCCACAGATGACCTACCCCTTGGGCTGGTGCCTTCTATTCCTGGATCACTTGCTGACAAGCTTGGTACAAAGTAGGATGAAGCTCAGGTACTGCCCCATTTTCTCCCACTACTTTCTCCAACAGTCTTTGACCAAATCAGTATTAGTCCCAATGATCATGGAGTTGTTCTTTGCTCCAGACAGTCTTGGGCACACCACAGCCAAAGTGTTAAAGGTTTCCACTCTACCAGTGGTGGCTGGTCCAAAGGAAATTCTGATAGGAATGTATCCATCATAGGGGAATCAATTGGTCCCAAGTTCCCAGATTTCCAGCTCGTCCAGCCTGTTCAGTGGTATGTGCTTTAGACATGGATTGTAGAAGTCTCTATAAAGAAGGGTAACCTGAGCTCGGGTATCTAACAGGGCCCGAGTATAAATGCCTTCCACTTGCACTGAAACAATAGGAGAAGGCCCTACCAGCTTTTCTGGGAGAGTACTTATCTTTAGGACATTTGAATTTCTTATCAGCCCACTTTGTGAGGATCTAACTCTGGCCCTAGAAATCAACTCAGTACTGACTCCCTGCACCTGGCGCTCAGACCCCAGTGATGGGTTAGACTTTCTCTCCTTCTTAGGACTTCTCTTCCTTGGACTTGTCTTGTTCTTGCTTTGCTTTTTGGAGCTCAGACTTTTCAGGTTCTCAGTTGGCTCCTTCACTGAGAACCTCGGAAGTTTCCCGCCTTCTGGGTTGCCAAAAATTGTTGTAACATTTTAAGTAACTCTGTCATAACATTGAACTCCTCTCCTCTCTTTGGGCACTGCCTCCTGAAATGACCAGAGTCCCCACACTTCCTCGAATCAGTTCTGTCAGTCTGGATAGTAACTTGGGCTTCCATAACTCTGGACAGAGTTTGCTTCAATTGATCTTGAGCTTGGACTACCTGCGATAGCTACTTAACTGGGGGTTCTTCAGGTGTCGGAGGGGGCATAGAGATTCTGGTACTCTCTCCCCATTCTGAACCCTCCTCACTGTCAGCCTCAAACATTCCCGATTCGATCTGCACTTGTTAAGATGTCACCTTTCCAGCTTTGAGAGTAACATTAGCCCCTCTGGGAGATTCTTGGTTCTTTTCATCCAACAAGGCCTCTTCTTCTCTAACCATCTTCATCAGCTCAGGATAAGTGGGTGCCACCTGCATTCCCTTCAACAACAGTCATAAAACAATAGGATGATTAGGTCTCCCTCCTTGTAGAATCCTTTACCATCTCACTTTATCAGTTTCCTTAGGATCAATTCCTTTCTTTAGGATAATTTGATGCAGGACTCTATCAACTCTAATGACATATGCAGATAACTTTTCTCCTCTAGACTGATGAGTATGTTCAAACTTATATATCAAGTCAGGAATTTTCTCCACTCTCCCATATACTGCACACAGAGCTTTTATATAGTCCATAGCAACTCACTCTGGCTTTCCTCTCTTTAAACTTTGAATCACATCCACAGCAAGGCTTTGCAGACTCTCACTTATCCGCTGTCTTTTCATGGCTTCGGGCACATTCCAATCTTCCACTGCTTGAATGGCCTGATCCATCCAGCTGTCAAAGTCCTCCTCTCCTTCAGGAGTGGATGTGCAACCCGAAAAGAATTGTAACTTTTGGTAACCCTGATGAGCTGTAATGTTATTGCTCTTAATCAGACTTTTCACAAGCTTACTCATGTCCATATAGAATGAAATGGGTGGCAGTCCCTTAAGGGTAGCCTCAACCCCTCTTTCTTCCACGTCAGACTTCACAAGGGTGCTCAAGACTTCTTCAAAATTCTGACCCTTCTTCCATCTGCAACGATACAATCTGAGCCTCCAATCCTTCAACCAGGGTCACAGTTTCTTTCTGAAGACTCGCTGAAACGCTTTCCATGCATAGGTTTTATTTTCTTCATATTCAGTCTTTAAATCCACAACATAGGACCTTAGATTGGGAAAGGCCCCTCTCAGCATCAATCGTACATCCCTTTCACTCCACCCTCTCCAGGTAGCTTGAGTACACTGGACAAACTCTAGCCAGCTCCCTTCTTCCTTTGCCCACTTGGTGACAGCAACTGAGTCCATCTGACTTTGAGGGGGTTCTTCAGACCTTTTGAGGTTCCCCGTAGGGGGAATCCTGGACTAGCTCCCAAATGTAGTGCTGCCCCCTTGAGAGTTGCTTAAGAAATCAATTCCCCCTTGGTTTTGCCCACTCTGAGGGTCTTCCACCACCCCTGACACTCTGGGTTCACTCATGTTGCAAAGTTATGATAACTTAACACCTTAATAGCAATAGAGACCACACCAAGTTTTGCGTCTAAGATATTTACTTATTAGAAGAGTTAGGGTTGGAGCTCTAAAATAAGAACTCATAAATTGAAGGCAACAGTAAACAGTTTACTTGACAATGAAGAATCTCAAAGTATCACTCTTGAACAACACTATGACATTGTATAATGAAAGGATAAGTGAATAAAGTGAATAAAGATATTCACCACTTTTTAGACTCTTTGGTAACAACAACAAAAATATTCAGTCAATTTCAAAAGGGGAAATTAGCAAATAAGATGTATGTAAGTACCATGAGTAAATATGGTCCACAGAACTCATACTATTATTGTACAAATTTAGATCGGTGATTCTCAGGTATATTGATACCACTTAATGGAAAATGATCAAAGTTAGTATAACTTTATAATAGTTCAGTTATATACTAATACATGTATAATTAACAGTGATAATTGTTTAGCTGAATTCTCCTGCTCTAATTCAGAGAGTTCCTTTGGAGGATAAACTTTGAATTTGGTCAAGTGAGAAATGGTAGCTCCGTTAGTAGAAATCCCGACAACAAAGTCCAGTTGATCTTCTGCCAGCTCAGGTTAATACAGAAGTTAGGTACCTGAATTCACTGTGTCCACTAATCCCTAGGATAAGGCACAAAGAGGTAAAACTTTTTTGAATTTAAATAAAACCTTTGCTGTGATCACTGACTCCATGATAAACTGACTATTAAAGGTAGGTCTGTGCACAGATTATTCTAATCCACTGGATAAACTGTGTCTGTCTTTAAAGAAGGGTTATAGGAAAACCATTGAGTACACTCAGAGATAACCTTTTGCTTGCTCACCACACCAATCAGATGACTACAGATAGCGGTCCAACTACTCAGACGATGCTGATGGGGCTGGAACTAATGATACCCACTTGCTCTTTGCTTTGGGGAAAAGGGCTTCCACTGCACTCCCTGCAGTTCTGTCTGGATCGATTGCCCCTCACTCTGCTGCTGCCGCCGGATCTGGGACAGACTCAGATGCTGAGATACTGGTTCTGCAGGTTCCTTACTGGAATGTTATAGCACTGCAGCTCATTGGAACACTGTGTAAATTCAGCCCTCTGGATCACTAGACATAGGCTGCAGGCCGCAATCCTGCTGAAGATGCACACAGGTCTCTGCTGGTCGATCACGCCGTCTAAAGAGACTGGAGCAAACTCCTCCCCTCACTTAAATAGGTTCTCCCACAAAGAGACCGTTCCTCTCAAAAGCCTTTACTGTAGCACAGCACACTGGGAAATTGAGTCCTTCCACTGCAAAGTCCAAGGACAGATTTCCTCTGTAGCACTACAAATCCCACAAAGCAGCACTTCTCACATGACCATTATGCTAAACAATTTTAACACTAGAGGAAAGTCTTCATAGCATCAATAGGCAACAAGTGTCTCTAGGTTAATGGAGAGCTATTGGAGTGGAGTGGGGTGGGGGAGTCAGTGTGGTATAGATGGGGTGGGGGGGTCAGTCTGGTGTAGATGGGGGTGGGGGGATCAGTGTGGTGTAGATGGTGTAGATGGGGTGGGGGTCAGTCTGGTGTAGATGGGAGTGGGGGGGTCAGTCTGGTGTAGATGGGGGTGGGGGGTTAGTCTGGTATAGATGGATTAATATCACAGTGCCCCTTTATATTACAGTGCGGAGAACCAACTCCACACTATCCCATCACCAGCCATCCCCGCAAACGCCTGATCAAACCCCCCGTTCCCTGAAAAAATTGGCTGCTCAATCTAAAATGCCCGGGCCTCATTTTTGCCCCAGTCTGGGCCTGCACACACCGCACAAGCTTTGGTCTGAAATGACTGGCGGCGCTGTAACAAAGTCCCACCTCCTAGACCAGTTCCTGTCAGATATTATTATTATTATTATTATTATTATTATACAGGATTTATATAGCGTCAACAGTTTGTGCAGCGCCTTACAATATAAAGAGAGACATTACAGCAACAGTACAATTTAAAACAAGAGGGTTAGAGGGCCCTGCTCCTGTGAGCTTACAATCCAAGGGGGGGGGGTTGCTGGTGAAACAAAAGGTAGGGACTGTGGGGGATGAACTGATGAAGGGAGTAGAAGATTCCTTTGTTAGCTGGAGGCAGGATAGGCCTCCTTGAAGAGATGAGTTTTCCGGGATTGCCTAAAAGTTGACAGAGTAGGGGATAGGTGGACAGATTGGGGTAGAGAGTTCCAGAGGATGGGAGCAGCTCTGGAGAAGTCCTGGAGACGAGCATGGGAGGAGGAGACAAGGGAGATAGAGAGCAGAAGCTCTTGGGAGGAGCAGAGAGGACAGTTTGGGTGATATTTGGAGATAAGATTGGTAATGTAGCTTGGGGCAGAATTGTAAATGGCTTTGTATGTCATGGTTAGGGTTTTGAATTTGATTCTTTGGAAAATGGGAAGCCAGTGGAGGGATTGGCAGAGAGGAGTGTCGGACACCGAACGGTTGGTAAGGTGGATGAGTCTGGCAGCAGCATTCATGATAGACTGAAGAGGAGATAGCTTGCAGAGAGGTAGGCCAATTAGGAGGAAGTTACAATAGTCAAGGAGAGCGATAACAAGGGAGTGAATAATGCAGGCTCACCGCTCAGAGGGTAACACAGCTCGTGTGGATCTGGTGTGCTGACTCACAAGGGCAGGTGCAGGCTGATGAAGCAATCAAGTAGTAACAGTAATAGCTATGAGTAAGCACCTACTGTAGGGTGCGAAACGCGTCAGCTGGACCTTTCGTTCGTTGTCTATATCACCCTTTGATGCAATAAAATCGTTTTTGGAAATTGGATCGTTTGAGTGCGGCTACTTCCAACCTTGTTGCTGTTACTAAGGGAGTGAATAAGTTGCTTAGTAGTGTCAGCGGTTAGGAAGGGACATATTTTGGAGATGTTTCGAATGTGAAGTCTGCATGATTTGGAGAGTGACTGGATTTGGGGCTGAAAGGACAGGTCCGAGTTTAGGATTACACCTAGGACCTTCGCATGAGGGGAGGGACTTATAGTTGTATTATTGATCTTGATGGAGAGGTCAGGGGGAGGGGCACGGGCTGGAGGAAAAATTATGAGCTCAGCTTTAGAAAGATTGAGTTTGAGGAAGTGGTGTGCATCCATGCTGATATGTCAGTTAGTAAGTTAGTGATGCGAGAGGAGACTGAAGGAGTGAGGTGAGAAGTAGAGAGATTAGATTTGTGTGTCATCAGCATAGAGGTGGTATTGGAAGCCATGGGAGTTATTTAACAGACCAAGGGAGGAGGTGTAAATGGAAAAGAGAAGGAGTCCAAGGACAGAACCTTGAGGTACCCCAACTGAAAGAGGAAGTGGAGAGGAGGAAACAGAGTTATAGGTCAAACTGTAGGAGCGCTCTGACAGGTAGGAAGAAAGCCAGGAGAGAGCAGAGTCTCGAAGGCCAAGAGAGTGGAGTTTTTTAAGGAGGAGGGGATGGTCAACAGTATCAAAGGCTGCAGAGAGGTCGAGTAGTATGAGTATGGAGTAGTGGCCATTGGTTTTAGCAGTTAGCAGGTCATTAGTGAGCTTTAGTAGGGCAGTTTCAGTGGAGTGTAGCAAGCGAAAGCCAGACTGTAAGTGAGGTAGGAGCTAAGACGGTTGTAGACTAGGCATTCTAAAAGTTTTGATGCAAATGGGAGCAAGGAGATGGGTCTTACGTTGTTCAGGATGGTGGGATCCAGTGAGGGCTTTTTAAGTATGAGGGTGACCAGGGCATGTTTTAGAGGGGAGGGGAAGGTGCCAGTAGAGAGGGAGAGATTGAAGATGTGGGTGAGGGAGTATAAGATACAAGAAGAGGGTGACCGTAATAGATGTGGGGGAATAGGATCCCGGGGACAGGTGGTAAGGTGGGCTTCTGAGAAAACTTTAGAGACTTCTTCGATAGTAGCAAGGTCAAAAGAGGAGAACGTTGAGAGTGAAGTTGTATAGGGTATGTTACTTGGGTAAGATTTCTAGCCAGTGGAGATGTCCCCGTTGCATCAATCTTGTTTTTGAAGTGGTTTGCAATCTCATGAGCAGTGAGCGAGTGACTGGGTGGAGGTGGTGGTGGAGAAAGTAAAGAGTTAAAAATAGAGAAGAGACGACGAGGATTGGATAGATGGAACACTGATCCAATGCAGTGAAATTGACGAAATTGAATCAGTGTGATGTGTATCATAGGAGCCGCAAGCCGGACTAGGAGGCGGGACTTTGTTATAGTGCCCGTCCGGGCAATTCAAGTCCAAGCTCTATGACAGTAGGGGATCATCACCGCTCTGTGTGATCCAGGGGCACTGGTAGGCTGCAATTGGTGGGCACTGGCAGGCTGCAATTGATAGGCACTGGTAGGCTGCAATTGGTGGGAACTGGCAGGCTGCAATTGGTGGGGACTGGCAGGCTGCAGCTGGTAAGCACTGGTAGGCTGCAATTGGTGGGCACTGATAAGGCTGCATTTGGTGAGCACTGGCCGTCTGCATTTGGTTGGCACTGGCATGCTGCAATTGGTGGGCACTGATAAGCTGCATTTGGTGGGCACTGGTAGGCTGCATTTGGTGAACACTGGCAGACTGCATTTGATGGGCACTTATAAGGCTGCATTTGGTGGGCACTGGCAGGCTGCAATTGGTGGGCACTGATAAGCTGCATTTGATGCATTAATCGCTTGTATCATTTCCGCAGTCTTTGGCCATCTCTTGTATCATGCCTGTAGTCTCTGATTAGCTCTTGTATAATTTCTGCAGTCTCTGACCATCTCCTGTATCATGTCTGCAGTCTCAGACCATTTCTTGTATCATCTCTGCAGTCTCTGACCATCCCCTGTATCAGGTCTGCAGTCTCTGGCCATCTCCTGTATAAGGGCTGCAGTCTCTGACCATCTCCTGTATCACGTCTGCGGTCTCTGACCATCTCCTGCATCAGGTCTGCAGTCCCTGACCATCTCCTGTAGCATGTCTGCAGTCTTTGACCATCTTTTTTTTTTTTTACCAATAAGAGTTTATTGAATTATTAAGAAAATACAATCATTTACACCTCATTTTTGTTATTCCTGACAAAGTCATGTATTTGGAAATATGTCCATAGGTTTAAGGATTGATTTGATATCTTTTTTCTGAGTTGATGATAAGTTAGGATCTTGTTGTTGTGTAAGCAACCGTGTACTAGTAGGGGCGTGTCTCTCTCTGTTCTGAGGTAGTTAATTTTTTCAGATCCTGGTGGGAATTCTGGGTTGCCTGCAATTGAGGTTAGTGGGCTAGTGGTAGAGGATAGATGATGAGAGTTTGCAAGTTTTTGGATAATCTTTAAAGTGGTGTTGATTAGTGGATGGGATTTTATTATAGAGGGGTAGAATATGGGTTTAGTCAACGGTAAGAATTTTGTGGTGATTTTGGGGTCTACTTCTTCCAGGTTGATCCAATCCTTGGTGTCGGAGTGGCAATGCCAGCCGATCAGTCTGGTGATGTGAATTGCATAATAGTATTTTTTAAAGTCTGGAAGGCCTAGTCCCCCCTTGTCTTTGGGCAATGTCAGCAGTTTAAGCTGGATTCGGGGTTTGCCCATAGGAAATTTCTTTTAGCTGTGGTAAGTCTCTTAAAAAAGTCGTAGGGGATGTCGATGGGTAGAGCATGAAACAGATAGAGCAATCTGAGTAAAACGGTCATTTTTAGAATGGCAGCTCTGCCAAACCATGAGAATTGTTTAGAGTTGCAGTTTTTAAGATCTTCTTCAATTTTTTTCAATAGTGGGTAAAAGTTGTAATGATATAGTTCTTTAAGATTATTTGTCAGTGTGACCCCTAAATATTTAAGCAAATTTGTTTCCCATTTGTATGGGCAATTGCGTTTGGTAAGTGATTCTGTGTCTTTGGAAAGCGAAAGACTCATTGCTTCAGATTTACTACTATTTATCTTGAAATTAGAGATGTACCTGAACTGTTTAAAGATTTAATTTAAGTTTGGTATAGATATGTGTGGTTGAGCTATGTAAAATAGCAGATCATCCGCGTATGCTGCTAGTTTAAACTCTCTTTGGTTCGTGATTAGAGTTGAGCGAACTTCTAGAAGTCTGGGTTCTGCTGGTTCGGCCGAACTTCGGGACAAAGTCCGGGTTCGGGTCTGGACAGAACCCGAACTTTGTCCCGGACCCCGAACCCCATTGAAATCAATGGAGACCCGGACTTTTAGGCACAAAAAATGCTGTAAAATAGTCCTGGAAGGTCCTAGAGGTCTGCAAAAGGAAGGAAATGTGGGTAAGGGTGGGACAAGTGACCTACAAATAAATGGGGACAGGGAAATAACTTTAAATATTTTTAAAAAAATAAAAACATAACAAATGCAAAAAATGGAGATCATCTTCAAAATGGGTCTGAAAAGTATTAATTAACATTAGAGGCCATAGAACTGTTCTAAAATCATCTTCAAACTGTGTCAAAAAAGTATAAATAAGCCGGGAGTACCCATATCACTGTTATGCAAAATGTGTGTGTCACTTTAAATGAAACCGGGAATCAGTGCACATCTCTTCTACACAATTATTTCAAGTCTGTGTGTCACTTTAAATCAAACCGTCAATCATTGCACATCTGTTATTCACATTTCTTTTTAAAGTCTGTGTCACTTTAAATGAAACCGTCAATCATTGCACATCTGCTATTCACACTTCTTTTTAAAGTCTGTGTATCACTTTAAATGAAACCGTCAATCATTGCACATCTGTTATTAACACACATCTGTTCTGCACCAGAACAGATGTTCTTCACACATTACATCTGTTCTGCACACATCTTAAAATAGTTTAGAACACTTTACCTAAAACCGGGGAGGAACCATACACCTGTTCTTCAAACATCTGGAATCTGTGTGTGAAAATACAGCATAGAGAAGAGCAGGCATATGGTTTCGCTCTTTACACACTGTTTGCAGATGTTTACAGAACAGTGATATCATATCGGTGATATAATATCACTGTTCTGAAAACATCTGCAAACTGTGTGTGAAGAGCGAAACCATATGCCTGCTCTTCTCTATGCTGTATTTTCACACACAAATTCCAGATGTTTGAAGAGCAGGTGTATGGTTCCGCACCCGGTTTTAGGTAAAGTGTTCTATTCTATTTCCAGATGTATGAAGAACAGATGTAATGTGTGAAGAACATCTTTTCTAGGGAAAGAAAAGATGTTGTGTGTGAATAACAGATGTGCAATCATTAGCGGCAATAAGAAAAGTGACACAGACTAAAAAGAAGTGTGAAGAGGGGAGAGTGGGCAGCCCTGTCTGGTTCCATTCTTAATTTGGATGGGGTCTGACAATTGGTTATTCATTTTTATTTTTGCCGTGGGATTATTGTATATACAGTCCTGCTCACCATTATTGGCACCCATGAAGTTTATG
>BLSH010560142.1:47267-58099 GCA_018402905.1 Glandirana rugosa | reverse complement strand
AAAAGATGGGGCCCCCCCCCCCCCCCCCCCCCCCCGACCTCTGAGTGCGATAATGTGACCAAACATCTTTTTCTTACAGGGGGTTGGGCAGAGAGGGGGTAGAAAAGTAAGCCTAGCTTCTTTGTTCTGTCTGTTTGGTTCAAGCAACATGGGGAACAAGTAAGGTTAAATGTAATGTCCTCTATCTGTAATTGTTTTTGTCCATTGGCAACACTGTATTTGTAACTTCACTGCTTTTAAGGGTTTAACATCTACCCCATATTTGGTTGTATGTGATTAGTGACTAGCTTCTTTTCTATACAAATAAATTAGATCTTTATTTTCATTTCAGTAATTTTTATTGAAGTTTTTCACAATAACAGAAAGGAGAGGTATTATTAGCCACAGTCTGTCAAACAATTACTCACGCAAAGAATAAACATTTAAGCACGTATGAGTGACAAAACAGTATGGTAGTCAAGAATAAACTATATAACTATAAGTAAACAGGCATAAGGCGAGAGATGTTATGCCACCACTCCACCCCATCTGGGAGCAAACTGTGTCCAGAGAGAAGGGAAACAACATACTCCGCCTCATTTCAATAATTCCTTTTGAAAGTTTTTAAAAGGGTTTTCACATGAATAGCTAAAAAGGAAAAAACGCAATACCCAAAACAAAAACATATTAGAAATTCTTGAGAGTGTAGCCACTCCCTGCTCCCAACCACGAGATTGAGAGAGGACTGTGCTAGCCATATACCGTCAGGACCCAGGCATCCAATGAGAAACACAAAGACTAGGGAGAGAAAAAAGAGACAGCGGCCAGAGAAGAAAGTGAAGAAGAGGAGCAAAGAAGAAAGGAAGCACCAGGGAGCCTTATAAGAAAGAGAGAGAGATATGGATCACATGGGAAGTTTTAGGTATTTCCTCCATGGATCCCAGACTAGGTCAAATTTGGTTGATGTATCCAGAATGATATTGGCAAGCTTTTCCTGCATCATGATCCAGGAGATTTTCTGCTTAGCCGCAGCAAAGGACACAGAGGGACGTTTCCAGGACCTGGCAATTGTGATTTTAGCGCCCAACAGAATGAAGTGGGTAAGTTTAAAGAGGGGTTTGGAAAGTCCGTTAGGTTTGGAATTGAGAAGGGCCGTTTCTGGGTTCTGAGGTTGTGACCTTACGAATCAAGTGAAAAACTCTATTCCAAAAACCCCCGGATGTGTGGGCATTCCCACCAGGTGTGGAAAAAGGAGTCCAAATTGCTGCACCCCCTGAAACAGAGGCTAGAGGAGTTTGGAAACATGGCTGCCAGCTGGGTTGGTACCAAGTACCAACGGGTGAATACCTTAAGATTGGCCTCCCTCAAGGTGATATTAGCTATCCCTTTAAAGGATCTCTGGAACAGAGAATTCCAACTATCCGCCTCCCAGTCCACCTCCAGATCCTTTTCCCAATTCCTTGCAAAGAGAGGCTTGTCTGGATTCTCCATCAGTGATGCATAAATCAGGGAGATACCTCCTCTTTGATCCTCAAGTTCCGAACACCACTTTTCACAAGGGGTGACGCCTACAGAATCAGTTCTAAGTTTCCACCAAGATGTCAGAAAATTATGTATTTGCAGGAAATGAAATTGCTCCACAGGGGGCATGTCTAATTTGTTGATGCAATGAGTTAAGATCAAAGGACCAGTGGGAGTCAAAAAGTGGCCTATTCGAAATAGGCCCTTATTTGTCCACCACTGGAAGGCCCGAATGTCTAGGCCCGGTGGGAATTGGGGATTATTAAAAAGATGATTAAAGGGGCAGAGATTTGAGATTAAATTGGGGGGTTTGAGAACAAAGTCGCTAAGGGCGATAGAATGGGACAAGATAGGGGCGAGTATTGGGGGCCTCAATTTATGGGGAGCCCCCACCAAGAAATCAATAGTGTTGAACGGTACCACCTGTCTCTCTATATTAATCCAATCAGGTTTGTCCCCTCTGGCAAAGATGGTTGAAAACTGGGCTAATTGAGCTGCCTGATAATATTTATAGAGGTGTGGGAGTCCTAGGCCCCCCTGATTACGTCTTCTGTAAAGAAAATTAGCAGAACATCTGAAGCCTTTTCGGCCCCATATAAATTTCAAAATTTGTGATTGTAGCTTTTGCAATTGAGGTTTCCTAATGGGGATAGGGAGAGCTTGAAAGAAATAGAGAATCCTGGGGAGAAGGGTCATTTTGACTGAGTGTATCCTACCCAACCATAAAAGGCCCTCCTGATCCCATCTGGAAAGATCATCTGCTAGTTTCCTAAATAAGGGTGGATAATTGACTTCATACAGATGGCTGATGCTGGCTGCCAGATTGACCCCCAGGTAAGGTATCTGATTAGCATTCCTGGTGAATTTATAGAGCTCATTGAGACAATGTACTATCAATTCCGGGGTAGAGACATTCAGAGATGCTGATTTGGACCAATTAACACATGGCCCAGAAGCCTCTCCAAATACTTGAAGGAGATGAATAACTTGTGGGGTGGAAGTGAGAGGAGACGAGATAAACAGGAGTAGATCGTCTGCGAATAATGCACATTTGTGTGAACGGGTTCCACACTTCACTCTCTGGATGCCTGGGTTATCCCTAATAGCAATTGAGGGGAAAGGGGACATCCCTGCCTAGTTCCCCTAGAGATAGCAAAAGGGTCTGAATAATAATTTATCAATTTTACCTGGGCGCTAGGGTTTGAGTAGAGGGCTCTCAAAGTCTGAAGAAATTTTGGGCCAAAGCCCCATCTGTTTAGGATATCAAATAGATACGACCAATCAACCGTGTCAAAGGCTTTTTGTAGATCGACAGACAAAAGGAACCCTTCCCGAGGTGGACCCCCGTCCCAATACGAATTGAGGAGAGAGATGATGTCCACTGCTCTGCGGATCTGGTCCGGGCCCTGCCATCCCAGGATAAAGCCCACCTGGTGTTTGTGAACATAGTTACCTATAAACTTGGACAGTCTATTTGCCAAAATTTTTGTCAAAATTTTAAGGTCATTATTGATTAATGAAATAGGTCTATAGTTGCTAACGTCCGAGTGGTCTTTACCAGGTTTGGGGATGACTGAGACAAAGGCCCTATTGGCCTCGTTCTACAGCGTGGACCCTGCCCGTAAGGAAATAAAGAATTTTGTTAAATAGGGAGCAATTACTGGGCCAAAAGTCTTGTAGTATCCTGTGGAGAACCCATCAGGACCAGGGGCTGAGCCCTTCTTGAGGTTTTTGATTACCTCTAGGACTTCCGCATCAGTAAATGGTTGTTCCAGGAAAACTATATGTTCCTCCAAGAGTGTAGGGAGATTAATGTTATTTTTTTTTTTTTTTTAACTTTTCATTTTTATTAACATTATAGACAGTTACAATGAAAACATCATACTGTTCACAAGTATAGCATCATTACAAAAGACTTCCTTTTGATTGGTGTTGCACCTACATGTAGTACTAATATACAATCAAAGTCTTATGCTGTGAATTGAATATAGGCATTTCTATGGGGAGGCCTTTGACTAGTACTATGCTCCCCACTCCCACTGGGGAGTGCCTGCCACCCCACTGGGTTCACACTGTGGACAGGCTTATTGAAGAGATGCTATATTAGTGCAGTAGACCTTCACCTCAGTTTTATGTCTATGGTGTAAGGAAGTTAACATTTATGCATTTTAAAGTGTGAGTTAACAGGCACTTTTTGGTTGACATTGAACTATGTAGTTAGGGCTTGTGTTAGGTGCCATATAGAAGAGGAGAAAGGAAAAAGAAAATAAAACTTTAAAAGGAAAACATTGCAAATGACTTTAACTTGTCCACACCATCTGTTTCTCTTGGATTTCAATATATGGATTCAGTCCATACTAGTCACCCATCCATTTTGTATATTAGTAACCATGCTTCCCCTTTGCGTTGGAAAGCATCTACTGTTCCTTGTGTAATAGCAAACATGCGTTCGTATGCACATTGCATTTTGACTATTGATATGGTTTCTTCTACCGAGGGGGATTTGTCTTTTTTCCACATGCTCATCAATGTCAGTCTAGCTGCAATGTATGTAGTATAATTTGTCTTGACTTTGGAGAGAATTTCTCCAGGGTCAGGCCCAAAAGGGCCAAATCCGGTGTAGCTTCCACAATTTGCCCTTTGATTTGGAAATCACTCTGAAGATCATTCGCCAATAACTTGTGATAGATTTGCAGTGCCATAAAATGTGGAGGAGGTTGCCTTTTTGACCCCAGTTGCGCCAGCAATCTGCCGAGGCATCTGGGTACATTTGAGCTAGTCGAGATGGGGTTAAGTACCATCTGTGGAGAATTTTAAGAGTGTTTTCCCAGTGTAGGGCGCAGTGGGTCGCTTTCATGCTATGAGTAGTTGCATACTCCCATTGTTGGTTCGTATAGGCTTTCCCTAGATCCCTTTCCCATTTAATGATAGCAGCTGACTTTTTCAATGGGATGTCTAGTTGAAGCATGTGATATATGAGGGAGAGCCCACCTTTACTTTTTTCTTCATTATTGTACCATTCCCAAAGCTCTTTGTCTAGGGAAATATGAGCTGGGCCTAGTTTACTCAAAAAGTGAGTAATTCTGTTTGAGGTGAACGGGTCTTTTGACTTGGCAATGTCAGTCACTTCTGCCCATGAAGAGAATCCTTGTTTAGACCGAGGTTCAGTTGTCAGGTCGGGTATAAAGAACTCAAATATTTGCAAGGGGGCTGCTGTAATTGCTATTTTAATGCTTTCTCTATTTAGGTTGAGAAGGGATCTCCAGGCTTCTATTGATGCCACCAGAGAGGGGTATTTGGGAATTTGGATGGGATATCCTAAGCTTGCTGCCATTAGAAGGGTTTTGATGCTTCTATTGTGTATCATAGCCTGTTCAGTTAAGACCCAGGGTTTTTGATAGCTAGGAAGGATCCATGCTTTCAGCTGGTCCAGTAGAGCTGCTTTGTGGTAATCTTTAATAGAAGGAATCCCGGCTCCTCCCTTGTGCCTGGGTTTCAATAATGTGGAGAAGTTAATCCTTGGTTTTGAGCTTTTCCAAATGAATTTTTTCAATAGTGATTCTAAAGTATTAAAGAAATCTTTTGGGGCCTGAATCACCACTGTTCTAAATGTCGCTACTCTACCCAGCCAAGAAATCTCATGTTTGCTCAATTGGGCTAGTTCGTTTGGTATAGTTTTAAGAAGTTGCTTGTGGTTGAAGTCATAAATTTTGGCCGCATTTCTGGGTATCTGGATTCCTAAGTATTGTATCGTGTTGGAGTCTCAGTTACAGGGAAAGATGGATCGGAGTTTGGATATATCTTTTTTGGTAAGGTTGAGGGGAAGGGCTTGACATTTTGAAATGTTGATTTTAGAATAAGAGATGTTACCGAATCTATTGATGATGTTGTTGACCGCTGGGATGGACTTTTCTAGATTGGACAGGGTAAGAATTACGTCATCAGCGAAAAGGCCGATAGAGTAATTGTTGCCCGCCACTTTTAAGCCATATACCTCAGGTGAATTTCTGATTGCTGTTGCGAGGGGTTCCATTATTAGGGTGAAAATTAGAGGTGACAGGGGACAGCCTTGGCGCGTTTCATTTGTGATCGGAAATTCCTCTGATAAGACAGAGGCAGTGTACACTTGTGCCGAGGGATTTGTATATAAGGCCGAAATTGCCGAATTGATGTTACCGGTTAGGCCAAATTTTAGTAGGGTAGCCTTCATGTATCCCCAGTGCACTCTATCAAAGGCCTTTTCGGCGTCAAGGGCCAAGAAGGCCGCTGGGGTTTTGTTCTGCTCAGTTAATTTGAGAAGATTTAAGATTCTTCTAGTGCCATCGGGGGCTTGTCTGTTTAATACGAATCATACTTGGTCTTTTGTTATTAGCGATGGAGTTATTGTGGCTAGTCTATTGGCTATGAGTTTGGCGTAAATTTTGACATCCGTGTTTAACAAGGAAATTGGTCTGAAGTTCTGCGGGGTATCCGGTGGTTTGCCTGGTTTAGGTAGCGTTACTATTATTGCCTTTAGCACTTCATTTGGAAGGGTTCCCGAAGATGCTGCTTTATTATAGAGATTCACAAGGGGGGGTATAATTATGTCTTTGAAAGCGCGGTAATATTCCGCCGACAGGCCATCTGGACCTGGGGACTTATTTATCGGTAATGAGTTGATTACGTTTAAAATTTCTTTATGTGTGAAGGGAGAGTTTAGAGAGTCTAATTGGTCCTGGGATAGCGCAGGTAGATTAACCGAATCTAGGAATTCCTTGATTTCCTTTAGTGTGGGCTGGGGAGTGTTGGGATCTTTCCTTAAATTGTAAAGGGAGCTGTAGTAGTTTTTAAATGAGTTAGCTATATCTTGTGGGTGGTGAACTTTTTTATTTGTAGTGGTGTCGTGCATATGGGATATTTTTGTCTTGGCTTGTTTTATTTTTACTAGTCTGGCTAAATGCTTCCCGGCCTTATTACCAAAGAGGTAGTAGGAGGCTTTTAAGTTTTTGAGAGCTTTTTCATAGTCCGTTAGTAGTAGTTGTTTAATTTCATTTCTAATTTGGTTTAATTTAGTAAGTGTGGACTGGGATTGAAGTTGTTTATGCTGGGATTCTAGGGTGTTGATCTCACTCAGGAGAGATTGTATTTTCTGGGGTTTTTTTTTTTTTCCTGGATGCCAATTGTAACAGAATGCCTCGTATGTATGCTTTGTGGGTACACCAGGTAATATCATGTGTATAGTTTCCCAGTTTGTTAAGCTGGAAAAATTCCTGTAGTAATTGGGCGACCCCTTCTCTGTGCCTTTTTTGTTTCAGAATAGTAGTATTGTTTCGCCATAATCTGGTAGGTTGTATGTTGCTCTTTTCTAAGAGCGTGAGTGTGACAGGAGCATGGTCTGACCAGGTCAGATTCTCTATCGTCGCTTCACAGACTGAATAGAGGGTGTGGATGTCCGTTAGGAATAGGTCTATTCTACTGTATGTTTGGTGTGGGTTGGAGAAGAAAGTGTAATCCCTCTCATTTGCATGGAAGCATCTCCACGAATCGTAGAGCGACTCTCTATTTAGGAGATCCTTCAGAGAATGTTTGTGGGATTTAATTTGGCGGGAGCAGTCTGAATTAGTGTCAGGCACAGAGTTGAAGTCGCCCAGCATAACCAATGATCCCGTCTGGACCGATCTCACCTTTTTGATTAATCTGCCCAGAAAAGATAACTGGCCCTTATTGGGAGCATATACATTTACTATAGTAAACAGAGCATTATTGAGAGTGCATAGTAAAATAAGGTATCGACCATTCGAGTCTCTGATCACTTCCTGTAAGGAAAATGCAACAGTATTTTTGATTGCAATAAGTACCCCGTTATGCTTAGTCTCCGCATTTGCGAAGAATACATGGGGATACAGTACATGAGAGCATTTGGGGGCTTTCTGTGCTGCGAAGTGGGTTTCCTGTGCGCTAAGGATGTCCCCTTGTAACCTTTGCGCTTAAAAGTGCTGTTTAGACCCTTAACGTTCATAGAGATGAACTTGATCGTCATGGTGGTGTCTTAGTGATGCTGAGTGTCCAAGGTAGTTCACAACTCATTGAAAAAATTGATGTGTGGTGTGATGAGTCCGTTGTGTGGTTGTGCAAGGATAGAGAGTAGACAGAATGGTACGCTATTGGTGGGATGGATTTAGCCATAAGAGCTAAGAAGTCAATAGAGGATAATGTCTTCGTAGACCTTAGATGGTGTGGACCGAACAACAAAATAGAGCAGAAAACCGTTAAACCGTAAAAAGTTATCTCGGCTTTAGACCGAGGGTATTGAGGCAGGGTCCCCTGCCCATTATTCTGGGGGGTACTGTAGGCTCCACAGTTAGTAACATTACTCCAGAGCCTTGAGATACACATTTGGAATGGACAGTGGGTTGTTGAGGTTAGGAGAGCCCTGTCCATTATGTGTGCTTCCCTTTGGACCAGCTTGGGAGTAGCGGTTGGGGATTTCTGCGTTCTTCCCGTGGCGGGTCTACTGGGATTATGCCCCATTCCTTCAAGTAGCGTAGGCCTGCTTCCAGGGAGAGAATGTTGTATGTTTTGTCCCGATAGGTGACAATCAGTTTTGAAGGTGTCCCCCACTGATACCTGATTTCATGATTCCTCAATGCTTTTGTGATGGAGATAAGTTTTTTCCTGTGTAAGATGGTTGCCTGTGATAGATCGGTGAATAGCGTTACTCCGTGAATTTGCCGTCTAGGTTGGGTGACTTGCGCATGGCTCGCATCACTTCATCCTTTATATGAAAATAATGAATTCTTGCCAAAACATCCTGCAGGATCGTGTGTGGAAGAAACGACGGTTTGGGGAGTCTGTGTGCCCTGTCTATTGTGAGCTCCATGTCGTTAGCGGTCGGCACTCATTTTTGTAGTAGTTGATGGAGGTAGGGCTGTAAGTCTGTATTTGATTCGATTCAGGGATGCCACGGAATTTAATGTTGTTCCGTCTACTGCGGTCTTCTAAGTCAGCTAATTTAGCCGCCATTTTCTGGATGTCTGATTGCTGTTCTTGTAATGCATCAATCATGCTGTTATGCGCTACGAAAGAATCATCCATTTTGTTTTCTACCTGTGTCACCCTTTGTTGTAGATCTGTAATGTCTGCAGTAACTGTTCCCAATGCCTTATTCATATCAAGATACATGGATTCCCTGAGAGCAAGCAACATCTCTTTCATATCAGCCACGGAGACCGGCTGAGAAGAGGAGGGGAATTGCTCCAGTGATGTTTGTGGAATATGCTCCGGATCTGTACTCTCCTCCATGTCAGAATCTGCTGATTCTCTCTCTCCCTGTCTAGCCTTTTTGTTTTTTATGGGGCTGCGGGTGGTGGGGCTGTCAGGTGGGGTGTGTGAGGGTGCCTCATATGAGGGATTACTCACCACCGTTTCTGCTGATGACGAGGAAGAGCTGGAGTGTGAGTAGGCCTCGCCTGAGGCCGCCACATGTGTGGACGGGACGCCCCCATCTTGGTACACCTTCTCCCCCCTGACTGAGAAGAAATCAGTCAGTTTCTGGGGCGCCGCTCGATGTGATCCTCTTTTCCTCTGTTCCCCAGGTGGGGAGGTCATTGCGGGGTCCATGGCCATTACGATCAGGCTCTCCTGTGGCTTGTAGCACGTCGCTGTGTGGCTCTTCGGCCGGAGCTGGGCTAAGGTGCGGCCGTCTCCTCCGCCGGTTAGACACGCCCCTCAGATTAATGTTATTTTAAAAAGCAGCAAGGGGCGGGGATAAAGCTGTTTTCCCTGGTTTATAGAGTTTGGCATAGAAGTTCTGAAAGAGAGTCATAATTTGTTGAGGGTTCTGTGTTAGTTCTCCCGAGGGATCCCTGATCTTTGGGAAGGAAGAGGACTGAAATCTAGGGGACAACCTGGCAGCCAACCTAGGACCTATTTGGTCTTTTTGCAGATAGAAGTGGGCTTTGGACCATTGAATTTGTTTCTCGGTACTGGTGGTCAGGGCAAGGTTTAACCACTTCAATACCAGGCACTTAAGACACTTCCCGCCCAGACCAATTTTCAGCTTTCAGTGCTGTTGCAATTCGAATGAGAATTGCGCGGTCGTGCGACGCTGTACCCAAACAAAATTTTTATCATTTTGTTCCCACAAATAGAGCTTTCTTTTGGTGGTATTTGATCACCCCTGCGGTTTTTATTTTTTGCGCTATAACAAAAAAAAAAGACCGAAAATTTTGAAAAAAAAATACATTTTTCTTTGTTTCTGTCACAAAAATTTGTATAAAGTACATTTTCTCCTTCACTGACGGGCACTGACGTGGCTACACTGATGGGCACTGATGAGGCTACACTGATGGGCACTGATGAGGCAGTACAGATTGGCACTGATGAGGTGGCACTGATAAGGTTGCACTGATGATGGGGCAAATATGCAGCACTGATGGGCGGCACTGACAAGCAACACTGACGGGCACTGATACGTGGCACTGATATGCGGCACTGATGGACACTCCTAGGCGGCACTGATAAGTGGCACTGGGCACTGATGGGCACTGATAGGGAGCACTTTTAGGTGGCACAGGTGGGCATTTTTAGGTGGCACAGGTGGGCACTGATAGCTGGCACAGATGGGCACTGATAGGTGGCACAGGTGGGCACTTATAGGTGGCAGTGGTGGGCACTGGTGCAACAAGCACTGTTAGGGATGGCACTGGCAGGCATCATATATGGGCACAGTGCCATCCCTACAGTGCATAATATGACCCTTACCTGGTGGTCTAGTGGGGGCTCCCTGGTGGTCCTGGGCGGCCTCTGTACGATTTCCCTGGTGGTCCTGGGCGGCCTCCTTGCGATGTCCGGGGGGGGCTCCCTGGTGGTCCTGATCCGGCTCCCTGGTGGTCCAGTGGGGTGATCCTGAGGGAGGCTGTGCTGCCCCCCTTGTCAGGAGAGCAACCGATCGGCTCTCCGCTGCTCAGGTCTGCAGACCTGAGCAGAGGAAAAGCCGATAAACGGCTCTTCCTATTTACACTGTGATCAGCCGTGATTGGTCACGGCTGATCACATGGTAAAAGGCTTCGGATCGAAGCCTTTTACCTCGGTCGGTAATGTGGTGGGTCAGACTGACCCACGGCACCACTGATCGCCGCGATCGCGGATTATACTGAGGACGTCAATAGACGTCCAGTCAGGATAGTGAAACACCTGCCCGGACGTCATTTGTCAATGCGCCGGGCGGGAAGTTTTTAAGGCTACCTTCCTTGCTACCAGCTGTGCCCAGGATTGGAGAGTCGGATTCTTCTTATGAGATCTGACTAGATCGTGGAAAGCCCACTCTAGATTCTCTATGTCAACTTTCCTTT
>BLSH010560142.1:31817-47257 GCA_018402905.1 Glandirana rugosa | reverse complement strand
GATGGCACTGGCAGGCATCATATATGGGCACAGTGCCATCCCTACAGTGCATAATATGACCCTTACCTGGTGGTCTAGTGGGGGCTCCCTGGTGGTCCTGGGCGGCCTCTGTACGATTTCCCTGGTGGTCCTGGGCGGCCTCCTTGCGATGTCCGGGGGGGGCTCCCTGGTGGTCCTGATCCGGCTCCCTGGTGGTCCAGTGGGGTGATCCTGAGGGAGGCTGTGCTGCCCCCCTTGTCAGGAGAGCAACCGATCGGCTCTCCGCTGCTCAGGTCTGCAGACCTGAGCAGAGGAAAAGCCGATAAACGGCTCTTCCTATTTACACTGTGATCAGCCGTGATTGGTCACGGCTGATCACATGGTAAAAGGCTTCGGATCGAAGCCTTTTACCTCGGTCGGTAATGTGGTGGGTCAGACTGACCCACGGCACCACTGATCGCCGCGATCGCGGATTATACTGAGGACGTCAATAGACGTCCAGTCAGGATAGTGAAACACCTGCCCGGACGTCATTTGTCAATGCGCCGGGCGGGAAGTTTTTAAGGCTACCTTCCTTGCTACCAGCTGTGCCCAGGATTGGAGAGTCGGATTCTTCTTATGAGATCTGACTAGATCGTGGAAAGCCCACTCTAGATTCTCTATGTCAACTTTCCTTTCCCTTCTTAGCCTGGCTGATAAATGGATGATCTTTCCCCTTATCACCCCCTTATGGGCTGCCCAAAGAATCAGGGGCGAAACTTCCCCATTATCGTTCATTAGGAAGTAATCTTTGAGTTCTTTTTCTATCAACGTGCAATGCACCGGGTTATTCAAAAGAGTCTCATTCAAGCGCCATTGGGGATTCTTCCTTGAAGAGTTGACCTAAGTCAACTCTAATACATATTATAACTAACGAATGGTCCGATAAGGGAGAATCGTTAATGTAGGATTTGGAGATAAAGGGGGTGACAGCAGCTGGTACAAAAATGTGGTCTATTCTTGCCAAGCTCTTATGCGGGGCTGAGAAATGGGTATAGTCCCTTACCCTAGGGTTGAGTTCCCTCCAGATATCTATGAACCCCAACAAGTAAAGAAGCTTGGCAAATTTAAGGCTATGTTTTGGTGGACGAAGCAGGCGGGGGTGACCTAGTCCCGACTTGTCGAGCAAAAGGTCTAGAGCTGTATTTGAATCTCCTCCCAATATCACAGTCCCCTCAAGGTTGGGCATAATGAAGTTAAACAATCCGTGAAGAAAATTAGCTTGACCATGGTTTGGGACATAATATGATAAAAAAGTGTACGTCAAACCCCCGAAAGTCCCTTTTAGTAGGATAAACCTGCCCTCTGGGTCTTTAATTTCTTTCAGGGGGTAAAGGATAAATGCTTAGCAAAGAAGATCCCCACACCTCTAGTCTTGTCTGATGCGTTTGCCAGAAAAAACTGGGGATATTTAGAATGTATAAACTTAGGATTGTACTGTTCAGGGAAGTGGGTTTCTTGAAGCAGGAGTACATCCAGGTGCTGGGAATGGGCTAGTGTAAAATATTTTTTCCTCTTCACGGGGGAGTTAAGGCCCTGAACATTGTGTGTTGCTATTCTCAGAGAGGTTGCGGGGTTAGCGGACATTATCTTGGTTTGTGAGTCGAGATTTATGCATCACTGAATGAGGGCTCACCTGACTCCGGGAGCGGAAAGGGAGAGGCTTGCCATACGAGAGGGTTAGAAGGGTGACCCACTGTGACGTATCAAGTATTTGGCTTCCCTGGTGCCTGAAAGGAAAGCATAGAAACAGGGGAATAAGGAACAGGAAAAACAAAAGAAAGAAAGTGAGAGCAGAGAACATGGGAGGGGAGCGGCAAAGCCCTGCCGCAAGCCCCCTCAAGAACCTGACAATGGGGGATCTAAGAATCCCCCCCACTCACAGGAAAAGGTAACAACATGTCTGCCAGATCGGCAGAAATGCAACTGACCAAGGTATTACCAACATTTGGATCCCAAAGTCAGAGGGAGGAGCATGACATCCGCCCCGGCCAGTACCTTTGACCCAAAACATATAAAAAATAGAGACTTCCCTGTAAAAACAAAGATGATTAATGATGATAACGTTAATTCTAGAAGAACTTGGAGCCCTCAACTAGTCAAGTTGAGGTCTCTTAAGGGGACCCCTCAGGACAAGCCTTGAAGTAGCATCAGGTTCCCCTGTAAACAGTTCAGCCCAGGCCAACAGGGACCGCCGGTAAAAACATAAACAATAACAAAAAAACATGAATTAGATGCAAAAAGGCTAGACTGAACAGCCTGCAGAGGGTATCCCCCCTCCCCGCCCCCCCCCCCCCCAGAAATACACTGTTCTGGGGGAGGAGGGGGAGAGAGCCACCAAGAGGCCACCCCAACAAATTATCATAGTTAAAATGTATGAGTCACCAGATCAGGAACAGTAAAGACTGTAAAGTTCAGATACTTAAGTGCCGCTAAAAACAAAAAACATCAAAAGAGGCTCATAGCTCGGGGATCAAGGAGGGTGGGAGACTTTGGCACGCTTGGGTTGTTGTTTCCACCAAATTGGTAGTACTGGGCTCTGAGGAGATGGCTTCTTAAAAGAGCCTGAATTCTTGTGAGGCAAAGTGGAGGAAGAATCTAGGGAGATGAGGTTGAGTCTAACCAGCAATTGCCCCCCCTCTTGGAATGTAGAAAAGCCGAATGTCTTGCTTTTGTAAATAAAAGACAAACAGAATGGAAATGACCACCAATATTTGATGGTTGACTTGGTAAGGGCTTCCAACAGAGGCTTCAGGGTTCTTCTCTTTTGGATGGTGGATGGATAAAGGTCAGAGAAAACTTGAATGGGATGACCTTGTATAGAGAGATTGGAAGAGTTCATAGAGACCTTCATGATCTCTTCCTTTACACTATAAAAATGGGGTTTCCCCACGGTGTCTCTGGGTAGACCATCAGACCATGGAGGTTGGAGTGCTCTGTGGGCCCTGTCTAGTTCCTAACGGTGTTCAGGGATGCCTGGAATGGTTTCCTTGATAAAGTTGCTCACAGCCGCCCGGACATCAGTGATAGCCTCAGGGAGGCCCCTAATCCAAAAGTTGTAGCGTCTAGAACGGTTTTCCAGATCGTCTATTTTGGATAGTGCTGAGTCTAATTGGTCTTGTAGATCTTGGATATGTGCCGTGTTCTGGTTGATTCAGGCTACTGATTGATCTGTTTTGTGTTCTATTGCGTCAATCCGGGCACCCAGACCTTGTAGATCAGCTTGGATAACAGATGTGATTTGGGTGGCTGTTTGGGCTAGGCCCTTGGAGAGAATTTTGGAGAAGACCTCCATCATCATCTGGAAGTCAGAATGAGGTACTGGAGCGTGGGGACTAAACGATTCAGTCTGAATATTGCCAGAACCCTGCTACTTGAGAGGTGTAATAATGAGTTCATCTAGTGTCCGTTCCAAAAGGGAGATTGTGGACGCTGTTGAGAGGACCTGGGCCGTGGGTTGTGCCCCTGGGGGGGGCCCCGGAGAGGAAAGAACTTGAGAACCCCCATCTGAGCCAGCTTCCATGTCCTCATTATCCCCTGCCACTTGTGCTCCTGAAGGCATCTGGAAGCCCGTTGAGGCTGGTACATTAAAGCCCAGTTGTCGGGATAAATCCCGCCTGACTGTTCCTGTCTGCATAATCCCAGATCTGTGAAATGTCCCTATGAGATCGCTGGAGTGAGCCCGCTCTTTATAGCTAAATATAATTAAAGCTATATATATCCTTTGCTAAGAAAAAAGCAGTATCACTATGAGTCACTGTGAGAGGGAAATGAACTGCTTATGAATTGGCTCAGAGTAACCCACCAGCACCCATAAATTCTAGATTAGTGCCGGCTCTCCACTTGAAATCTGCGTTGCGGATTGAGGGGCGAGGTGTAGGCCCAAGCCGTGTATGGATTCGAGCCTCCTGGCAGAGCCTGCTGATCCTCTTGCCTTGGGGGAGCCCCCACTTGTTCCAGCAACACTTGAAGGGAGAAGTCTGGAGCCCCCGGGGATGAGACCTCCCCGATCCACTCCCTCCTGTCTGACGGAGGGACTCGTAGGCCCAAGCTGCGGCCTCGAGTAGAAGGACGGGGCCAGATGCGGGGCACTCGACCAACTTAGCGGGTCCCCGCAGCCCTGGGTGGCACCTTCTCAGCAAACCCTTCTCCCGGAGCCCTAGGAGAGGGAAAGTCGGGCTCTGCTGTTAGCTGGAAATGGTCAGGATGGCCGGGGTGAACCGGAGCTTCAGGCTTACACAGCCGCCATGGACGCTCCACACATGCACACTCCTAGATCTTTATTTTTTAGCAAAGGTGTCATTGTTTATTGATTTTATTCGTAATAACCACAAAAGCATTGGTTGATTCTTATATAGAGAAAAGGTTGTAATCACTTATTTTATTTATCATTCAAGTGAAAGTGTGTTAGGTAAAAAGCTCTTTAACAGATGTCGCCCCTTGTGTGAGGACTTAAACTCTAAACTTCAAAAACGATAAGTGTTATCTATCTCTGTTTGTTTTCACCTCTGCCTGAACACCTAGACTAGTAAACTTCTAATAACTTTCTTTTTTTTACCTTTCGTCTGTACTAATACTTTGATGAGACTGATTTAGAATAGTTTAATTAAAATAAGATTGTGGGTGTGAATGATAAGGGCTAAGTTTCCACTAGTACAACTCCAAAGTCGCATGATTTAGAGTGTGACTGTGAAGTGCGCCTTTGAATGCGACTTTGATTCAAATTTACACTCTGGGTCGAGGTTGCATTGGCAAATCACATCAGAGTACTGCAGGTACCTTTTCCAAGTCGCTGCAACTTTAAGTTGCATAGATTGGAATGGGTGCCTTTGAAATCAATAGACTGTGACTTGTAATGCAACTTTATATTCCAGGGTCGCATGACAAATCACACTGGAAACAGAGACTAAATCACACTAAATAATCTTGTGTATGGGAATTGTAATCAGACCTGTAAACATTAGCTATATTGTGGATGATGTGAACCATATTGTAAATAGTTGTGCCTCAAATAACTGGTTTTGCACTCCAAGCATTCATATAGTTTCTTGCTTATCCAACTTTGATCTAATCATTCTTGAGATAACAGGAGTAGCCCTAATTTAAGCATTTCTCTTAGGATACTTTAGAAAAGTCCACGGGGGAGATTGAACTATTAACGAGTTCAGGGAAATCTCCAGATTTTTTTCAAGGACTAAAGTCAAGAGCAGGGAAAAGGTTTAAATATTGTTCTGACAAGTAGTGAAAAAAAAAACCAAAGGCGACAGGAGAAACCTGTCAACCCAATCACTGGCCGAGTAAAAGGTTGGGAAATTAGTTCAGAGTTCAGTCCATAAGGATGGGTAATAAAATCGCTTCAAGGAGGGTGTCTGAGTGTGGTAATCCCTATCAACTGAATCCGAGGGAAGAGATGATAGATAAATATGGACCCTGGATGATAAAATATATTTATGATTGGGAACAGTGGACTGGAATGAAGCTTTCGAAGAGAGGTAGTTTTAAACCTAAAGTATGGGAACAGCTGTGGTCTGGTCATCACAAAAGATGACGCGGCCACAGGAAAGAGATGCTTGGGCTATATGGATGCTGGAGTCATTGAATAGGGCAGAGGAAGGGAATGTTTTGACTATGGGATTTAAGGAGAAATCATTCCAAGCACTACTTGAGGCTAGGGACAAGCAGAAATGGTCTCAGCCCCAAAGTTTTGGCAGTAATGAACAGAGAGACAAGGAGCAATTGTCAGGGCTTGGGCCTTATGCAGGTGCCCAGTCCTTATCAGCAAAATGCTCAGGTGCTGATATGAACTATCACTTTGATACCCCAGTAAAATGTGAATTACAGGGGGAGGGTGTGGCACAGGAACAGGAAGAGGAAGGTCAAGCAGCAAGCCAAGGGAAGGCTATGCTGGACTTAAGGGAGAAAATTCTACAGACAGAAGGGACACTTTCTGTCCCTCTGGTGGGAGAGGATGTGAAATTAAATTTCACTGGTAAAAGTTGTAGTAAGCGTGCGGGAAGGACTCCGCTGATCTTTGCATCCAGGTGGTTGGCGAAACAGTATGAGCATTTGAAGTTGCAAGAAAGTAGTAATCGAAAACCAGAGATTACAGGAAGAAGTTCATCAGCCGGGAAAAAGACTGAAGGATGCAGAAAGTGAGGTTAAAGGATTATCTGTTAGCTGCCAGGAGCAGCTTGCTCAGTTTTCAGATAGAGTGGATGACAAAGCAAAAGATTTGGGTATCCCTGAAGTCAGTGGGACATCCTCCAAACCTAATGTATGTGCCAATATGAATACATTTCTGGAAGATAAGAGCTCTTTAAAAATTGCCCCTATATTTTTTAAGCCACAAGAAAGAACTACTAATCCAGGAAAAGCCATCCCACCACCAGCCACTGAACCTTCTCAGTCGTCTAAAACAAAACCTTTTGTTAAGAGATGCTATACAACTTTAGATAAGATTAAATGCCATTTATGTGGACTCTTTGGTCACATAGCTAAATTCTGTCTATCCAGTCCCATTGAAAAAGTAATGAAACATAATCCATATAGAACACAGAGACGTGATTTTGAAGTGCACTCAGCATGCTTTGCAACGTGGCCTAGGGGTAACCAGTATGAGCAACCTAGATCACGGGTCCCATTCCAAGATTCTAAGGTAAGGAATGCATCCATACAGGCTGAGAATGGGCTACTGAAATGGGATGGATCTTTGGAAGTCCAACCCTACAAAACAGATTTTATGGGTTTAAGAAGTACAGCTTATTATAGAAAACAGGCTGGTATTTGGGGTGTCTAGAGGTTTGCCTTTAAGCTAGCTAATTGTGAGAGTGTGCAATGGTGTGAAATACATGGAATATATGTTGTGCCATCTAATTTAACTTTCTGATGTTTGTTGTCTTAGCTTCAAAAGCCACCCAAATTACTCCCTTCTTTCTAACCAGGCCTGTGAGAGTGTGAAGAGAACAGTATTAACATGTAAATTACCTGGGCCAAGTTGAATCTTAAGAGGTAGACTTCCATAATAGTGAATTGAGATGTGTATTCACTGTGTTTTGTTTTTCAGAGAGACATTCTGAAGAGTTTCTTTTTGGAGAGGTATTATAATTGGTAAATAAGCGGTACCGCTAAAAAGTTTATTACGAGCTACTCATTTTTTTTCAACCATGGTGAATATTTTTTTTGGTAATTAATGGTATACTGTAAACAAAATCCACGTGGTAATAATTACGTTGAGCTCAACAATTTTTGGTATTTGGGAAAAAGTGCACTGTTTCAAAGCTAATAAGAAAGACTTTCTTCGTGGAATGTAATGTTACGCATGCTTGTATGTTTCGTATGCTAATGCTTATATGTTATAGGTCTCTAACCATCGGTTATTTTTTCTAGGAGGAAAAAAAACGAATGTTCATTACTAAATTTGATATGTGTTTTATCTCTTAGATTCGATAATTGGGGTTCATGGCTCTCAGAACAAAAGGAGATCATGGCCTCCACAGACAACTTTATATAACATTGTTTTTTTTCAGTTTCCTGGTTTGTCTGGTTGAATGTAGGTTTTCATCACCATTATTTAGTTGGTGCTTCTGTTTGTCAGTCTGCTTGAAGGTATTTTGTCTACCTTGTGTGTGTTGTATGTTCTGGTCCAACATGTGTGGAGCTCTGGTATGAATGAGTTTCTTTGCTCCAGTGATAAGCAGAACCAACTGGCTAAAGTCCACAATCCCTTATTACCAGTGACAATATGATTGGTCATCTCCAGTCTAAAGCTGGATACACACTGTACAATATCCTGTGGGTTCTTTTTCCTTTGGATTTGCCGGGGCCGTGTGATGTGAGATTGGCCTTGAGGGTTTTGAATTGTGTGCGGTCAGGCGGGCCCTTGCGCTGCATGGTTTTGGTAGGTCTGGGGGAGATAAGACAGCCAGGATTGTACAGTGTGTATGGGGTATTACTTACTTAGTTTAAATAAAAGGTTGGTTAAGACGGCAGTGAATAATTGTCACTATAACACGTATATTAGGCTAATAAGTGTTATAAATATCTGTCAATGTTACTGCTTTTAGTGGTAAGAGTGTTTTTTTGGTATTGTCCAGAGGTGGAATTGGATCTGTCATAGATCTATTACATATCTGTTTCTTATTCCCAAGAATCAGTAGCCATGCTGATACTTTTAGTTCCACAGCTTTAACTGTTAGGGGTCTCCCATTTTAAGACTGCTTAACCCCCCCTGCTGTTAATGTAATTAGGACATATTCAGTCAGCCCTGTTTTTTCAAACTCTGTTCATTACCTCCGGCTAATGTATGTTAATGTCCCTAGCAGGCTATTTGTGTGTCTCCAAGTGCATTTTCCTGTCTGTTTCCTGCCCCGTGTCACCTTGCAACTCAACCCCTAGAGTTTCCGGTTTGTCTGGTTTTACGTGGCTATTTGTTACTAGTTGTCTAATGGGTCTTTGGTGTATCTGTCACTAACATATGTGTGTTTCAATGCTTGTATTGTATCCCCCACTGTTCAGTGATCCTGGAGCCTCAGTGCTGCAAGGGATTTTTTGTCTGTTGGCTGTTTGTGTCCAATAGCAGTAGTTCTTTAAGTGCGTTGGGTAATTTTTCTGTTGTTCGGTTTCCTTTAACCTCCCTGGCGGTATGATTATGTCAGGAATTTTGTACCAAAAGCGGTACAATTTTTTTGCATGGAAATTTGTTGTTATGTATTGTAGGCCTGCAATTCTTAGAAATTACTTACTTAAACCTAACCAAACAAGACTCTAGTAGACATCCCAGATGTGCTAAAGTTTGAAACACAAAATCATGAATTATAATCTAATAAATAATATAATTGTATTCAATAATGTAATAAAAAATAATGACAATTGTCAAACAAAGAAAATTCAATAAACATCCTGAGTGTGATAAATTTTGAAACATGGGACTGTACAAAGTCCGACGTCACAATCGGGACAATGGAACCTGGTTTCTTTTCGGACTGTCTTTCCATTGCCATCTCTCTTTGAGCAGCAAACCACGCACATCCTGGTAGGTGCTGCATTTTTTGTTGTTGGCGAGATGTAGTCCATAAAATGACGACCAGTCAGCCGTTCTGGGTTGACAACGTCAACAGCACGACATCCAGGTCTGTTCACAGCTACTGATGGCATCTGTTGGTTGACAAAAATCCGCTTAGCCACCTGCCATATGAACTCAGAATGAACAAGAGGCTTGTCACTCTTTGCTCTATGCAGGATATATGCATTCCAAAGGCATTGTTCCAGAAGATGCCTTAAGATTTTCTTATAATATTTTTTTTTGCTGTTTGCGCATAGCCAGATAAAAGGTCATTGCCTGATCGGCTCTGTCAACACCTCTCATTGTGTTATTATAGTCTATCACGACTGGCAGCTTCATCACATCTTTCCTACCTTTTGTGTGGACCATGGCAGTGGAGGTATTGTGCCCAGTACTCATGAGACACACGTCCTTCTTGTCTCGCCATTGCATTGCCATCATCTTACCCTTCTGCCAGGCATCCATTTCTCCGGTTTTGAGTTTTTTCTTGGCGAACATAGATGGCATGTCCCGTTGGTTAGGCCTAATGGTACCATATGCATCAGTCTTGTTTTGTAGCAAAACCTCATACAGTTCCGGAGATGTGTATAAATTGTCCGTGGTCACACAATATCCCTGGTTCAGCAATGGCTCCAGCAGTGTAAGGACAGATGATGTGGCCATCCCATAGCCGCTTTACCTGGGGTTGAACTTCGTGCCTTTACCAGTGTAAATGACCGAATTCCAGATGTACTCAGTGGATGACTCGCAGAGAATGTAGAATTTGATGCCAAACCACACTCTTATAGATGCAATGTACTGTATCCAGCTTAGGCATCCCTTGTAGGCCATCAAACTTTCATCTACACTGACATCCCTTTCTGGCACGTAGGTGTGCTGGAAATTGGTCACAATAATTTGGCATAGTTTGGGCGCAGGATGCGTGGCCTCATCAAATTCTTCATTGTTCGTGAAGTGGAAATACTTCATGATGAGGGAAAACCGGTATTCTGACATCACGGTGCCAAAAAGCGGAGTGGCCAGTAACTTATTGGTGGTCCAGTACCATTTCTGGAGTGGTTTCCCCACCACCCCCTGAAGAATGATGTGTCTCAGAAACTGCCAGATGTCCTTTTTGGTCACCGGTTCCCACTTTCTGCTTCTGGAAAACCTGGCATGCAGCGTAGCGGATTGCTGCTCTTGGTAGCGATTTGTCACCATGACAATTTTTTCAATTGCCTCCTCAGTGAGGAATAATTGCAGGTATGCCAGAGGGTTGTCACGCTTAACATCTACCTTCATCCCAGGTGATCCAGTGAACGGGAATCTTGGGGGCGCTACCTGGTCCGTAACGCAGTCAATAGGGCACCAAGTGCGCACATCACTGAGGTCAGGTGCAGGATCATCTCCGTTGTCACTTGCCAGATCAGTGTCAGTGTCAGACGACAAATATCCCCACGACTCACTATCGCTCAGTTCTGCGAGCACCTCCGTGTCGCTGTCACTGTCACTCAACTGGTCCAAAAGCGATTTTGTAGTAAAGTGGGGCTTTTTAATGCCATGATATAAATGGGCACAAATGACAGTAAAATGGCAGGCAAGGGGCACTGTAAAGTGATCAAGTGTCAGATCTGAGGTGATACAGTGTAATTCTCTCAGATTACAATTTATCACCTCTTTTATGTGTGTGTGTCACTTTTATGTTTTCACTTTTGAATTTCCCGCCCAGTTGCACTCCCATGCGCCGCTGCTGCTCACAGGGAACGGAACTAGGAAGTCAGATGCCGGTGATCACAGTGGGGGACATAGCTGGATCACCAGGAGAAGGTAAGACAGCTGACAGCTCTGCAATGTTATCCCGAGTGTGACTCGGAATTACTGCTCCTGGCAGCGAAAATTAACCCTCAGTCACACTCGGGAATACCGCCAGGAAGGTTAGACTTGCCTTCAGATATGTAGTGCGAGGGCCTGCCTGGTTACATACAGGTTGAGAGTGTTTTAGTCTGGCCTTGTACTGTGTGGTTCTGGTGAGTTAGGAGGAGATTTGTACAGTACAAGGAAATTCTATGGGAGTTGCATGGTGTGTGGCCAGATGTGGACTCTGTGCCTTGACTTTTGTTAGACGTGCGGGCATGCTGTATTCTCCTCAGTTAGTACCCATAGGTGGCTTTCCTGTCCTAGACTCCTCCGGTACCCTAACTAGTAGTCTGTGTCTTACATGCCAGTAAGACCAGCGCCCTGGTGCTGCACTAAGCCCGTGAAATTCATGTGAATAAATGACACTTTACTACAATGTAAAGTAGTCAGTATACAGCTTGTATAACAGTGTAAATTTGCTGTCCCCTCAAAATAACTCAACACACAGCCATTAATGTCTAAACCACCGGCAACAAAAGTGAGTACACCCCTAAGTGAAAATGTACAAACTGGCCCCAAAGTGTCAATATTTTGTGTGGCCACCATTATTTTTCCAGCACTGCCTTAACTCTCTTGGTCATGGAGTTCACCAGATCTTCACAGGTTGCCACTGGAGTCCTCTTCCACGCCTCTATGATGACATCACGGAGCTGGTGGATGTTAGAGACCTTGCACTCCTCCACCTTCCATTTGAGGATGCCCCACAGATGCTCACTAGGGTTTAGGTCTAGAGACATGCTTGGCCAGTCCATCACCTTTACCCTCAGCTTCTTTAGCAAGGCAGTGGTCGTCTTGGAGGTGTGTTTGGAGTCATTATCATGTTGGAATACTGCCCTGTGGCCCAGTCTCTGATAGGAGGGGATCATGCTCTGCTTCAGTATGGGAGTAAGGAAGCCTCTTTTAAAGATGATGTACAAGAAAGCCCATAAACAGTTTGCTGAAGACAAGCAGACTATGGACATGGAATACTGGAACCATGCCCTGTGGTCCGGAAAGACCAAGATAAATTTATTTGGTTCAGATGGTGTCAAGCTTGTGGGGTAGCAACCAGGTGAGAAGTAAAAAGACAATGCCTACAGTCAAGCACGGTGGTGGGAGTGTCATTGTCTGGGGCTGTATGAGTGCTGCTGGCACTGGAGAGCTCATTAAGGGAACCATGAATGCCAACATATACTGTGATATACTGAAGCAGAGCATGATCCCCTCCCTTCGGAGACTGGGCCACAAGGCAGTATTCCAACATGATAATGACTCCAAAAACACCTCCAAGACAACCACTGCCTTGCTAAAGAAGCTGAGGGTAAAGGTGATGGACTGACCAAGAATATCTCCAGACCTAAACCCTATTGAGCATCTGTGGGGCATCCTCAAATGGAAGGTGGAGCGTAAGGTCTCTAAAATCCACCAGCTCCGTGATGCCGTCATGGAGTAGTGGAAGAGGACTCCAGTGGCAATCTGTGAAGCTCTGGTGAACTCCATGCCCAAGAGGGTTAAGGTAGTGCTGGAAAATAAAAGTGGCCACACAAAATATTGACACTTTGGGCCCAATTTTGACAACTTCACTTAGGGGTGTACTTACTTTTGTTGCCAGCGGTTTAGCCATTAATGGCTGTGTGTTGAGTTATTTTGAGGGGACAGCAAATTTGCAGTTATACAAGCTGTACACTAACTACTTTATATTGTAGCAAAGTGTAATTTCTTCAGAGTTCTCACGTGAAAATATATAATAAAATATTTACAAAATGTGAGGGGTGTACTCACTTTTGTGAGATACTGTATATACTAGACTGTATATATTTTAAGACACCATGTCAAGTGTACTAGGTGCTGTATGTACATCCGTGAATGCACTGATATATAGTGAACACTCAATACGCTGTGTGTGTGTGTGTGTGTATATATATATATTTTAATACACCAAGTCAGGTGTACTATATACCGCATGTACACCCCCGAATGCGCTATAATGCACTGATATATATAGTGTACATTCAATACGCTATATATATATATATACAGCGTATTGAATGTACACTATATATATCAGTGCATTATAGCTCATCCGGGGGTGTACATGCGGTATATAGTACACCTGACTTGGTGTATTAAAATATATATATATATACACACACACACACACACACACACACACACACACAGCGTATTGAGTGTTCACTATATATCAGTGCATTCACGGATGTACGTACAGCACCTAGTACACTTCACATGGTGTCTTAAAATATATACAGTCTAGTATATACAGTATCTCACAAAAGTGAGTACACCCCTCACATTTTTTAAATATTTTATTATATGTTATCATGTGACAACACTGAAGAAATGACACTTTGCTACAATGTAAAGTAGTGAGTGTACAGCTTGTATAACAGTGTCAATTTGCTGTCCCCTCAAAATAACTCAATACAACGCCATTAATGTCTAAACCGCTGGCAGCAAAAGTGAGTACACCCCTAAGTGAAAATGTTCAAATTGGGCTCAATTACCCATTTTTCCTCTCCAGTATCATGTGACTCCTAAGTGTAACAAGGTCTCTGGTGTGAATGGGGAGCAGGCATGTTAAATTTAATGTTATCATGATGTGCTGTCGGCACTGGGGAGCTACAATTCATTGGGGGAACCATGAAAGCCAACATGTACTGTGACATACTGAAGCAGAGCTTCATTTCCTCAGTGTCATTAACCACTTCCCGACCGCCGTATGCAGAATGACGGCCGGGAAGTGGCTGAGTTATCCTGACTGGACGTCATATGACGTCCTCAGGATAACAAGCCGCCGCACGCACGGGGGGGGGGGGGGCGCGCATCGCGGCGATCGGTGGTGTGGGGGGTCAGTCTACCCCCCGCAATGCCGATCTTGGTAAAGTGCTTCAATCCGAAGCACTTTACCATGTGACCAGCCGTGACCAATCACGGCTGGTCACAGTGTAATACAGGAAAGCCGTTTATTGGCTTTCCTGTAGTCAGGTCTGCAGACCTGATGAGGGGAGAGCCGATCGGCTGCATCCCTGACAGGGAGGGTTTGTGCTGATGATTTATCAGCACAGCCCTCCCTCGGATCCCCACCCTAGACCCAGGACCACCAGGGAGCCGACCAGGGACCACCAGGGAGCCGATCTGGACCACCAGGGAGACCCCCCTAGACCACCAGGTAAGTGACAAAATGCTCAGGTCCACCTTCACTCGGTGCCACCTTCAGATGCCACCCTAGACCACCAGGGAATGAGCCCCTATTAATGTATATGCCCACCAGTTCCCCTATCAGTGCCCACCAGTGCCCCTATCAATGCATACCAGTGCCACACATCAGTGCCCACCATTGCCACCTACCAGTGTCCACGTATCAGTGCCCATCAGTGCCACCTATCAGTGCCCAGTGCCGCCTATGAGTGCCAATCAGTGCTGTCTATTAGTGCCCATCAGTGTCGCTTAGCAGTGTCCGTCAGTGCTGCATATCAGTGCCCATCAGTGCTGTATATCAGTGCCACCTCTCAGTACCCGTCAGTGCTGCTTATCAGTGCCACCTAACAGTGCTCATCATCGCTGCATATTAGTGCCTCATCATCAGTGCCACCTCATCAGTGCCGCCTCATCAGTGCCAATCAGTACTGCCACATCAGTGCCCACCAGTGATGGAGAAAATGTACTTATTTACAAAGTTTTGTGACAAAAATAGAGAATTTTTTATTTTTTTTCAAAATTTTCGGTCTTTTTTTATTTGTAGCGCAAAAAATAAAAACCGCAGGGGTGATCAAATACCACCAAAAGAAAGCTCTATTTGTGGGAACAAAACGATAAAAACTTTGTTTGGGTACAGCGTCGCACGACCGCGCAATTGTCATTCAAAGCGCAACAGCACTGAAAACTGAAAATTGGTCTGGTAGTAAAGGGTTCTAAGTGCATATATCAGTGCATTCGGGGGTGTACGGTATATAGTACACTACTTGGCGTGGTGTCTTAAAATATATACAGTCTAGTATATATAAACACAGTGTATTGAGTGTACACTATATATCAGTGCATTCAGGGGTGTACGTACAGTATATAGTACACTTGATGTGGTGTCTTAAAATATATACAGTCTAATATATATATACACACACAGTGTATTGAGTGTACACTATATATCAGTGCATTCGGGGGAGTACAGTATATAGTACACTACTTGACGTGATGTCTTAAAATATATACCGTCTAGTGTATGTATAGATGTGTGTGTGTGTGTATATATATATATATATATATACACACACACACACACACACACACAGCGTATTGAGGGTACACTATATATCAGTGCATTCGGTACGGTATATAGTACACTTGACATTGTATATTAAAATATATACAGTCTAATATATATATATATATATATATATATATATATATATATATATATATACATATATATATATAATATATATATATATATATATATATATATATA
>BLSH010560098.1:687784-707053 GCA_018402905.1 Glandirana rugosa | reverse complement strand
ATAAAGACAAAATAAATTAGAGTGATGGCTGCAGCTATATCTGAGTGCGTTAATTGAAGTAGACTTTGACACGTTATGTATTAGACACAATCTGTACACTTTCTGTCAAAGAAAAGAATGAAGCATATACCATATAAATAATATTACATATACAGTACATCTCCTCAATAGCACTGACGTTAGTGTATATGTAATGATATCAGGTGCTGTGCTCTCTCTATGACAAGTGATATATTGGGGTGTCGCAGTGTATTGGGGGGAGGCCTGTGTGACTGGGGAGTCTCCCCTCCCGGGTGTGCGGCTCTCAGCACACAGGCAGAGCTCCCTGGTGGTAAATAGAGCGGGAGAGCGGCAGAGGATGGGAGCCCTGAGGGGAGCAGATGATATCTACACACTGTAGTACAATGGAGTCCTCCTCATAGACTGCACAGGAGGGAGATGAGGCAGATGAGAGGGAAAACTTCACCATACAAATGTAAAGCGATGTACCGGACTTCATGAATAGTGCTGCATACATAGCACACCCTGTACACTGTGTACACACACCTCTCTCATAATCCAATTGAAAATGGTAAACAAATATAATATAATATATATATATGTATACTGTATAGATTCATATGTGTGTATATATATATATATGTTAATGAGGTTGTATGTGATTGGATAAGGTTTGGTCATATCTTAGCAGATTTGCCTACACACCTTTCCACCTTTTCTAGGAAGTAATAAGTTAAGGTTAAACTTTAACAAATAAAGAAAAGTATACAGCTGAGTATACGATTTATTATTTATACATTGCTGATGAATGAACTGTCATGCATTGGTCACCTGGGCCAGCCAATGGGACACAGCGGTGCTGGAAATACAGCGAGGAAAGTTCTGTTCTATGGCGTCCACACAAGTGATCAATCTAACAATCATTCAATGCGATTAAACTGATCAAATTGATTCAAAAACCAAAAGCACCTTCATTCAAAAGATTTAATGAGCAGTCCTTCAAATTCGATCGGCCGTGGCAGTATTTTGTTGATCACTTCAGATTGAACTAGACGAGGGTGCGCTTCCCTACACACCAAAAGACCACTTAACTAAAACGCAACCTTTAGACCCCTTTCACAACAAGGCGTTTTTCAGGCGCTTTTGCGCTAAAAATAGCCACTAAAAAGCGCCTGAAAAACTCCCCCAATAAACTTCAGTGTGAAAGCCAAGTGCTTTCACACTGGGGCGGTGCGCTTGCGGGACGGTAAAAAAGTCCTGCAAGCAGCATCTTTACAGCGGAGTGGGAGCGGTGTATTCACTGCTCCTATACTGCCCCTGCCCATTGAAAACAATGGGGCAACACTTCCGAAGCGCCTGAACACCGCTTCAGGAGCACCGCAAACCAGCACTTTTAACCCCTGTTTAACCCGTTGTGGGGGGTTAAAAGCGCACCGCCGGTGCCCGAATAGCGGCGCCATAGCGCCGCTATAACGAGCGGTGAAACGCTGCAAATTAGCTGTATTTTACCACTAACACTCGGGCGGCTCCGATGTGAAAGGAGCCTTATTGTAAATCATAAAAGGTATGTAGTTGACCATAACAAGTATACCTATAGGCAGGGGCGTAACAATAGGGGTTGCAGGGGTTGCGTTTGCTACTGGGCCCCATGCTCCAGGGGGCCCATGTGCTTCCCTTGTACACCTGGATAGGAGTGATGGCGGGGGTGGCATTTAGACGTTTTATTTATTCCATTTTCATCCTAATGCAGGAGATTGGTTCCTCTATATGCTGCCCCTGCAGCCCCTCCTATCCAGTTTACTTGTCTTCTGCTGTTCCCAGGGTCCCACTGCAGGACCGTAATAAAGGGACCCGTGATAAGAGTAAAGGGCCCCAGGGTCAGCAAGAAGAGGGAAGGGCCCTGGCCAGGGATCAGGGGGGCCCTTCCTAATTTCTTGCACCCGGGCCCTGAAGGTTCTAGTTACGCCTCTGCCTATAGGGTGAGGTCAATGCCATTATGAACCAACATTCTATGTGGCGATAATAACATCTACCAAGTTTAATTGGTAAAACCTCTCTTGATATTTACATATAGACAATAGGAGGGTTATTATCTCCTATTACATTCAATATGAAGGCTCCAGGCTGTTTAGAGGATATATAAACACGCTTCAGATTGATCAAATATCTGTGTCAGAGAACTAGTTGTAAAGCCAATTGATTAAAGGATCATTTTATTGGATCAATTACTTTTATAAACTGATATATTTTTTCAATCAGCATATTTTTATTTGGTCATTTTTTATTGGATCAATTACTTTTATAAACTGATATTTTTTTAAATCAATTTTTTTGTCATTTTTTATTGAACCAATTACTTTTATGAACTTATATATTTTTTCAATCAATATTTTTATCATTTTTTTTGTCATTTTTTTAATGTGCAACGCCTCTGGCTATCCATTGCATTGTGGCAGTTGCAAGGCATTTTTAGGTGTTTCACGGGAAAAAAAAAACATGCAACATTCTCTGCATTAAGGAAAAAAACCCCTTTCAAATGTTGTGCCCCCCAAACCCCTCCTAAGTACTTACCTGAACCCAATCTAAATCCAGCGCTGTGCCCGAGATCAGCGGCTCTCTGCTCTCTCCCTCCCCACAAGATAGCACTGGTTCTTGCTTCTGTTAATCAAATCCCATGACAAATGGGCGGGGCCAAACCACGCAGTGTGCATCTTTGGACACAGGCAGCACAGCTCAGGATTAAGCCCGAAAGAGCGTGCCAATATGGTGGATTCAAGTGGGGGCACAAGCCAGGAGTGCTGGTGGGGGACTCCGGAAGAAGAGGGTCAGGGCTGTTCTGTGCAAAACCACTGCACAGATCAGGTAAGTATAATATGTGCATTAAAAAAAAAGTTTACAATCCCTTTAACACATGAGAAATAACAGGAGTGTTTGCAGGCATGGGAAGTAAGTCATAGAGTCATAAGAGCCTGGGAATCTATATGGTTGTAAGCTTCCCTATTTGTATTGATTTTTTTCTCTAATAGTGACCATACATACTTCAAAAAATGATTGATTTCTTTTCCGATCCTCTTCTGATAGGAATAATCAATTCATAGTTGATAACCCATTCAATCTATATGCCCTACACAGAGAAGTGGATTTAAACCAACAATTAGGACATGATTGTAACGTGTAATCATAAGTTATCGATCACATCTCTGTTTCTATCCATGCAATCTCATAATGCGATCATAAGCAAAGTATTTCAGAGCTGTCAATCGATCTAAAGCGAATAATGATTTTGCACCCTGGCCAAATTATTTAATTTGATCGAATCTGATTTAAATCATGTCAAAATAGATCGGAAGGGAAGTTCAGTTGTTTGTGGATTTGATTGTTTTGATCGAATCGGACATTGATCAGATAATAAAATCAACACGTGTGTGGCCACCATGTGTGTTTGATAATCTCGAGCCTCTCGCATCCTCTGGAACTCTCTACCACAATCTGCCCGACTATCTCCGACTCTGTCCACTTTCAGACAATCCCTGAAAACTCAGCCCATCCCCCACAGTTATTACCCCTTGTATCTCTTGACCCTACCTCTTAGATTGTAAGCTCTAACGAGCAGGAACCTGTGATTCCTACTGTATTTAATTGTATTGTAATTGTATTGTCTACCCTAAAGTGCGGTGTAAACTGTCAGCGCTATGAATCCTATGTAATAATAATAATAATTGCATTGTGTATAGTGTGTATAGTGCCATTTTGATTCAGATGCCATGTGAGTTTCCAGTTGGATTTTTTTGTTTTAGTTTAGTTGTAATGTGAATGGTGTGCTCATAAATAGGTTTAGGGCCAGTTCACACCACATGCAGTCCAGTGCGTTTTTTTCTGCATCAAAAACGCATGGAAAGTAGGTTATATGGTTTCCAATGGCATAGTTCACACCAGTGCAGTCATTTTCAGTGCTTTTCAGTTCCAGAAAAAAAAGTAGAACATGCTGCATTTTTCCTGCACTGGACTGTACTGGAACGCCGTAAAATGCATCAAAAACTCACTGAAACACACTGAAATGCACTGGAATATATAAAAAATGCACTGGACCCTAGTATAGTGAAAAAAATACAAGAAAAAAGGGAGAAAAAAGAAAAGCACCTGGAATGCATCTGAAAGTGCATCAACAACACACTGGAACGTGTCAAAAATGCATTAAAAGCGCGCATGCAGAAGCGTATCCGGAACGGACCTGGAGTGCGTTTTTGTGGTGTGAACCAGCCCTCAGGGGTTTTTTTGTGACGCAGCAGCTGCTCTGCATTTCTAGAGTTCTGCTAATACAATAAAATGCAATTCTGAAAAAACTGATGATAAAAAGTGAGAGTGTGTATATGTGACGTTGGAGTCTGGCAGGCTGATAATTGGGCTTCCCATGGAAATAAATGGACACGCTAGTGACATAGGGACCAGCCGGTAGAACCACATGAGTTGTCAGTGGGCCGGACATGTGTTGTTCCTGGAAGTGTGTCAGATGCAGAAGATTTTTCTGGAGTTGTAGTTCTTCAAAAGAGCAAAGAGCCAAGTCAGCACCTGCCAACGAAGTATCAAAGCCCAACTCCATGCTGCTTTTTAATGTACCTATGCATTGGGAAAGTGGGGATCCACCCTAAACCTAGGGCCCAGGACATTGGACAGCACAGAGCAGCTTTGGTTGCTGGAAGAGGGAGGAATAAGGTAAGTATTGGCACTTATCACCCCAGCCCCCTTCCTCAGCCTAACAAGCATTTGGCTGCTCATTTTGCTGAGGTGGGGGGGGGGGGTAAGTATTTGTGCGTGGGGGGATCCAGTGCAGTGGGATCCTCCATGCACTGCATGGGTTAAATGCCCATTTGGTAAGAAAAGGGTAGGAATAACTAGAAATGTCTATCTTATTCCTTGATCGACCGGACTTCCTCCTCTTTGTGCAACCGGCCCCAGGAAGCCCCCACTCAGGCCGGTTGTAGCATTCTGACATCATCATGTACAATGCAAGGCCAGCAGTCCTGCATTGTAGAGAAGGATGTTGAGGAGGACTCGCCCTTAACACAGGATATCAGACTGCTGACAATATCAACTGGCAGGGGAGCGAATAATACGTTTATTTGTGATTATTCATCCCCCCTTGCCAAAGAGTACTTAACTCATGGGGGGGGGGGGGGGGGCATTGCATGGGTATATTTAAAAAGCCGCCTGGAGTTAGGCCTGATTCACACCTACGCATTTTTAGTGTGTTTTGCATTTTGCAGATTTGCACTACAGAACGTGTTCCATAGGAAACCATGTTAAATGGACTGCAGTGCAAATCTGCAAAATACAAAAAGCACTAAAAATGCATAGGTGTGAATCAGGCCTAAATCCTGGTCCACATAACCAGCAGGGGTGCCAAGTGTGTGACCATGGTAGTATTATGTGCTAATAACTTCCCCTCTTTCACATACCAGAAGGCTGGGGACTCAGATGAGAAGTGGGGTTCCGCAAAAGTGTCAGGAGCAACCAAAAAACTTTACTGGGGAGATATGAAGGACTCAGCTCAGCACCCTCCATCTGCCTGTGAAGTGTATGCCATGCATGGACTGACCCTGCTGTGCTGTGCATGGAATGACCCTGCTGAGCTGTGCATGGACTGACCCTGCTGAGCTGTGCATGGACTGACCCTGCTGAGCTGTGCATGGACTGACCCTGCTGAGCTGTGCATTGACTGACTCTGCTGAGCTGTGCATGGACTGACCCTGCTGAGTTGTGCATAGACTGACCCTGCTGAGCTGTGTATGGACTGATCTGTGAATGGACTGAGCTGTGTATGAACTGACCCTGTGTATGGACTGAGCTGTGTATGGACTGAGCTGTGTATGGACTGACCCTGTGTATGGACTGAGCTGTGCATGGACTGACCCTGTGCATGGTCTGACCCTGTGTATGGATTGACCCTATGTATGGACTGACCCTGTGTATGGACTGACCCTGTGTATGGATTGACCCTGTGTATGGACTGACCCTGTGTATGGATTGACCCTGTGTATGGACTGACCCTGTGTATGGTGCATGAACTGACCCTGGGCATGGACTGAGCTGTGTATGGACTGAGTGCATGGACTGACCCTGTGTATAGACTGAGCTGTGCATGGACTGACCCTGTGTATGGACTGACCCTGTGTATAGACTGAGCTGTGTATGGACTGAGCTGTGCATGGACTAGCCCTGTGTATGGACTGAGCTGTGCATGGACTGACCCTGTGTATGGACTGAGCTGTGCATGGACTGAGCTGTGCATGGACTGACCCTGTGTATGGACTGAGCTTTGCATGGACTAACCCTGTGTATGGACTGAGCTGTGTATGGACTGAGCTGTGCGTTGACTGACCCTGTGTATGGACTGACCCTGTGTATGGACTGAGCTTTGCATGGACTGACCCTGTGTATGGACTGACCCTGTGTATGGACTGAGCTTTGCATGGACTAACCCTGTGTATGGACTGAGCTTTGCATGGACTGACCCTGTGTATGGACTGACCCTGTGTATGGACTGAGCTGTGTATGGACTGAGCTGTGCATGGACTGAGCTGTGATCTGATGCTGAGCTCTCCCCGGCCGCACTGTGTAGCAGCACCATGCCCAGCGCTGTGTGTAGGGGGCGGAGTCGGGGGCGTGTCCGCACAGTGCCTGCTCTATACCTTTGGCTGCTCCTGTACGGGAGGTCAGTTGGAAGAAGTGCAGCCTGTGGATTGGGGAGATATAGAGTTCTATCGGGACTGTCCGGGGTGCTCGCAGCCCCCCTCCTGCTCCTGTTGCTTGGACCATGGGCTGGGATTTTCTCTGCTTACTGCTTCTTGCAGGTCAGCTTGGATCCTTTCTATGACTGAGCATCCTCCTTTTATATTGTGTGATCCGATGTTTGCTTGTGTGTATGCGGAGAAGTTTTCCCGGCTGCTGCGATGTAGCAGTATATAGCGGTATATAGCAGTTTATAACAGTATATAGCAGTACATAGCGGTGTATAGCAGTATATAGCGGTATATAGCACTTTATAACAGTATATAGCAGTATATAGCGGTATATAGCAGTATATAGCAGCCTGTGTGTGTTGTAGAAGCCCATTGGCCGGTGATCCCCCTGGACGTCGTGCCACGTCCTCTTCTGTTATCCTAGCACTGGCACACGTGTGTGTGTGATAATATTGTGATAATATTGTGGTGATTGTAGTGGTGTGGGGCTGTGACATTGCAGTGATCGCACTATTTGTCTACACAGCTCTGTAATGATTAACATGATGCAGGTGCTGGGAGACAGGTTGTTTCACACCAGGCCACTTCTGGCACGTCAGCTGCTTGGGGAACTACAAGTCACAGCATGTCTTTAGAGCTCTGGAAGTGCTGGGACTTGTAGTTCCCTAGAAAGGTCTTGCAGTGCATGTGAATGGGATGTGATGAATGCAGTACTACTAGTATTATTGTACAGGGGTCATGCTTTATGGTCACATTTTACAGGGGTCATGGTCAGGTTTGAATACCTAGTACTGGCAGGTGACCAACCAGAGGAGCGGATTGTACACGTGGCTAACCGATGCCAGGGCAGGCGGCTTCTCTGTGCCCGGGGCTCAGACTTGGGTCTATGTCATTTGCATGCTATAACGACTTCACATTATGTGCCAAGAAAAGCTCTGAATTCACTATCTGAGCATGGGGTGCCTGCAGAGAACTGAGCTGACATGACTAGAGCCTTGTTCCTCAGCCAAGGGGGGCTAGTGGTGGGATCACCTCTGCTTCTCAGCAATTAGTTGATGAGAAGAGGGGTCCCACGCACGGTGGGATCACTTCTCCAAATCTGTTGATGAGTAGAGGGAGTAGCAGTGGTGGGATCACTTCTCTTAAGAAATGTATTGATGAGCAGAAGGGGTAGTAGTGGTGGGATCACTTCTCTTTCTTAGAAATGTATTGATGAGAAGAGGGGTCCCACAAGTGGTGGGATCACTTCTCTTTCTTAGAAATGTATTGATGAGAAGAGGGATTAGTAGTGGTGGAATTGCTTCTCTTTTTAGAATTGATAAAAAGGGGAGTACTAGTAGTGGGATCACTTTTTTTTAAATCATTGATGAGTAGAGGGGGCACTAGTGGTGGGGTCACTTCTCTTAGAAATGTATTGATGAGACAAGGGGGTACTAGTGGTGGGTCACTTCTCTTAGAAATGTATTGATGAGACGAGGGGGTAATAGTGGTGGGGTCACTTCTCCTTGTTAGAAATGAATTGATAAGAAGAGGGGGTACCAGTGATGGGGTCACTTCTCTTAGAAATGTATTGATAAGAAGAGGGGGTACCAGTGATGGGGTCACTTCTCTTCGAAATGTATTGATGAGAAGAGGGGGTACTAGTGGTGGGGTCACTTCTCCTTCTTATAAATTAATTCATAAGAAAAGGGGGCGCTAGTGGTGGGGTCACTTCTCTTAGAAATTAATTTATAGGAAGAGGGGGTACTAGTGGTGGGATCACTTCTCTTAGAAATGAATTGATATGAAGAGGGGGTACTAGTAGTGGGATCACTTTTTTTTAAATCATTGATAAGAATAGTGGGCACTAGTGGTGGGGTCACTTCTCTTAGAAATTAATTCATAGGAAGAGGGGGTACTAGTGGTGGGATCATTTATCTTAGAAATTAAGAGGGGGTACTAGTGGTGGGATCACTTCTCCTGCTTAGAAATGAATTCATATGAACAGGGGGCACTAGTGGTGGGATCTTTTATCTTAGAAATGAACTGATATGAAGAGGGGGTACTAGTGGTGGGGTCACTTCTCTTAGAAATTAATTCATAGGAAGAGGGGGTACTAGTGGTGGGATCATTTATCTTAGAAATTAAGAGGGGGTACTAGTGGTGGGATCACTTCTCCTGCTTAGAAATGAATTCATATGAACAGGGGGCACTAGTGGTGGGATCATTTATCTTAGAAATGAACTGATATGAAGAGGGGGTACTAGTGGTGGGATCATTTATCTTAGAAATGAATTGATATGAAGAGGGAGTACTAGTGGTGGGATCATTTATCTTAGAAATGAATTGATATGAAGAGGGGGTACTAGTGGTGGGATCACTTCTCTTAGAAATGAATTGATATGAAGAGTGGGTACTAGTGGTGGGATCACTTCTCTTAGAAATGAATTGATATGAAGAGGGGGTACTAGTGGGATCACTTCAACTTCTTACTAATGAATTGATATGAAGAGGGGGTATTAGTGGGGGATCAATTCTTCTTAGAAATGAATTCATAAGAATGCAGATTAACAAATAATCATAACACGGAGATCGTTCTTTTAGTTATTTTAAAAGCCAATGGATTGCTTAGAAAACCTTTTTGCACAATGAGAGAATGAAGTGATAACTTACATCTAAGGTGACTTTAGAATATAGGGTTTAGCCACACGTATGTTGTGTTTTGGCAAGATGTGTTTTCTGTTTTATTTCAATAAAAAGCACATTTTGCCAAAATGCACAAGTGTGGTTCTAACATAAATGATACCTATCAAGGGGCACTCAGTAAACACTTGATTTTATTAGGGGGTAAGTACTTGATTGTATCAATAGATGGGAAACATTGGACTAGAGCAGCCTTTTAAAGCCCTTTTACTCCAGGGGAACTCTTAGAATTTTTAGGTTTTGGGGAACCCCTTCTAAAACCAAGTCATCGGAGATCAGAAATACAGCTTCTGGTCAGCTTGGTGGTCAGTTGGAAGAATGTTCCCCTTTCAGTATGGGGCAGAATGCCCTTTCAGACAGCGATCATTGGTGGCATGTTGCAAGCTCTGTGGTATTGGCTCTAAAACAAAGTAGGCACCAGAATGGAAGTCAATCAGCCACTGCTGAAAGAACTCCTAGAAAACCTCTGGAAGAACCCAAGGCTTCCACAAAACTCAAGTTGAGAATGGGTGGATTAGAGTCTGAAGTAAAAGTTTTAGCAAAGCACAATTTTTTGTTTGCAATGATCAATGAACATGACATGTATAGGAAGGTCATGATTCAGTTTGATGTTTGCAACAATTGTTCGATTGTGTTGGTGCATGTGCATTTTTCATATAGTGTCGCTGTGAATCTTTGAACTGATTTTTCCAGTCTTTTAACTTATTTTAGAAGTGGTTATGACTTTCATCTGACAGAATGCCTCTAGTAGCTAGCTAACAGGTCAGTTGGACATGCTAGTTCTTTTCTTTTTTGCTGTGTCAGTTTCGTGCCTTTGAACGGTTGCCGTGGCACTGAATGAAAACTTTGCTGAAACCTTAGACATGTCTTTGTAGAGGGTAGTAGAAAATGAGTGCCTTAAGTTGTTGTTAAGGTTACAAGACTAGAGATAAGAGAGCCTGAGACAACACAGATTGTCCCTACTATCCCCAGGAGTTGACCTTCTAGAACAGACACTAGCAGAGGGTGTGAACATGTTTAGGAAAATGCTTCAGTGACAAGTCAGAAAGTGCTACAATGTTATATATTAGGGCTGACACACACTGCCAGGTTTTCCACTAATTATAGGTAATGAGAAGTCCACCAAGGACTGAATAGCATGGCAGCAGAATCCATCCATTCCAGGCACAAACTTTGCATAACGTTTTAATGCCTGACTGCTGTTTGGTGTCAATGCTAGCTTTATTCTGTTGTCAAATCCAGAGGAGATAACATGTTTCCCTTTCCTTAGGAAGTTGATGTACCCTAGCCTTTCCCAAATCACTACAGAGGAACCCTTAAAACCATTTTTAGGTCCCCGGGAGAAAAAAAAAATAATTTGTGGTCAGCAGGAAGAATGCCCTCCCCTCAGTGGTGGTCCAAATGCCACCCTAAAAAGATAATTTGTATGATGATTCTGGCTCTGCCAAGTAGCATTGGCCACAGAATTACGCAAGCACCATCTTCAATCTCTGAAGGAACTTCAGGGTTCCATGGAACCTTGGTTGATAATGGTTGATGTACCCTTCAGCCAATTTTTGCGGCAGCTGAGAGAATTTAGTATATGTTTTCTGACTTATTGCTGACAAATGATTATTGTGTTTTGAAAAGGAAAATTATCCGCTAAGAATTAGAATTACCAATAGTGACTGTTGTTGGTTTGTTCACTTTATTAGTTCAATGCATTTCTACCAACTGAACCACACATAACAGAGGGATCTGGTGTCAAGGTTCGGACTGTACAGGTATTTGGCACGCTGAAGAGACATAGCAGAGTGAGCGAGCTATTCAGGCTGTGCAGGGAGTGCGTGCCAGCTGCAATAAGTAAACAGGTGTTTGTGCCCATTGGATCCTATGTGATGAAAAACTAAATCAAAATGTCTGCTAGCAAAATGAATGTTGCATTTGAGTGCATTGAGTAGAGTTAAAAAGTATTTGGAAGTATGTTTTATTTTCATTTATTGATTTAAGGTATAAGCAGCTCAAAAAATGAGAGGTTAACAATATCTTATCTATGGTGGCAGACAGACAGGTCTCAGAGGTGACATCAATCACACAGACAATGAAGGTTATCCAGATCACTATGGTATATGAGGCACCAGCACCACTCCCTTGTTATAACTTACACATGCAAGCTTTAGAACTCTGTAAACTGTGCTGCCTTGATGACCAAATAGTGCCTGCTTATCCTGCATCACTATATTTAGGGAAAGCAAACTCCTTAGTATATCTCCTACTGGTACATTTGTGGTTTTGATTGTGACTGCAAAAGACTACAACCATTATGTGCCATCACCTGTCAATCATCATGAGAGAGTAAATGTTCTCAGATAGATGGATTTTTCAGAGCCAGGCTAAAAGCAGCACCAGGGCGTCTTCTCATCTCCATGCATTCACTTGTGTGCTCCAACAGTTCCACCAATTATCAATGTGCTGATCTTCTTCCTACACACCATCAAGCCATGTACATACACGTGTTATGACCATCTATAGTACACATGCATTCTATTTACTTGTTCAAAGATTTTATTGGTACATGCATTCTATTTAAAGAGTAAACCCTAACAATGAACTTCTCATATTTGCCCCAGTTTGCTTCTGTAAAAATTACAATTTAAAGCATTTTGTTATATCTGTTCAAAATTGCCTGTTGATCATGTCAGAAATTTAACAAAGAAATCTCCACTATTCCCAAGACTTAAGCCTCGTACACACGGGATGACGATCGCATTCAACATGTCGTACTCACGTCCGTTGTATGCGAAATCGATCGTTTGTATGCGCGCTTTCAACAGTCGAACATACGACGGTCGTACATGGAAGTTGTATGAGCAGACTACAAAACTTGGTCGTACCAACAAGCTCGCATACGACCGTTGTATCGTGTGTAGAGCAGTTGGGTACAACAAGCTGTATTGTGCTAAACACGCATGCGCCAAGTCCACTTCAACTAACACGAAATTAGATGAAGGAGCCCAAAGGGTGACGCTACGATACCAGCACTTCCTCTTTATACGCTCGTTTGCGTCATCACGTTCGGCCGGCCGCAAGTTGTATGTACGACCGTCGGGTGCACGTCAGTATGCTATTTACATTATGCAACATACGATTTGTGACGATCGTACGTACGATCGTCGTCCCATGTGTACGGGGCATTAGTGTCTTGTCACCAACATCCCCATATATTTGAAGAAAACAAACAGTATCCCCCAATGGGAATGGGACTTTTGAGGTGACAGGATCACCAAAATTCATTCATTATAAAACAACATATTTTTATTGATACATGATACTGTTCATGTGTCTTTATGGAGGCATTATTTTTATATGTGTGATTTTATCATGTACAGTATTAATAAAAATATGTTTTTATAATGAATGAATTTTGGTGATCCTGTCGCCTCTAAAGTCCCGATCCCAATAGGGGATACACTGTTTATGCCAGAAATGTAGAGCTGCCCTGTGTCTTGTGCACATTTTTTGTGTTGTTGTCTCAAAGAGAATAACTATCCTTCCCAGTTCTTACCCGGAATGGTTAGCTGTTATGGCTCAATTTTGATTCCCCCATGGAGGAATGGATGGAGACATCTCCGAAGCCGGATATTGTATTCAGACAATTGCAGAAACTGCAGCTGCCTGAATACCCGACCAGTGACTGCATCTGATAGGATGACAATTTTGCACCCACAGAGTCACACAGTTCCTATTTAGGCCAGTTCAGCAAGAGTTGGGTGACATTTGAGTAATCTATGGTCAGCTTAAAAGAGATGTATTGCTTTTTTTTTCCCCAATGCTGCATCTGTCCCCGGCACCTCTAACACTGAGAACCGAGTGAACAAACACTGCTGGTAGCTCAGTTCTCACAGCTCCCTGAGCAGAGAGCCGGCGGGAGCGGCCGGCTCAGGCTCTCAGCGGCTTGCTGGGAGGCTGTGCCGTTCCAGGCATGTGGACAGATCCCGACTCCATTGTCACGATCTTGCCCGAGCCAGGACCCACTCTGTGACATCAACCAACAGCAGGCTTCGGCCCTCTGTCTGCTGAAAATGGGTCACAATAGTGCAGAACGAACAGCACTTCTGTGATCCACAGGAGAAGTACAGCCAAACAAGCTCTGGCTGTTCTTCTCCTTTAAGTGGGTTTAAGATATTAGACAAGATCTTGCGGACTTGATAAGGCTCAGTCAACAGTGCATTTCTGGCAGATCAACGAGTAGTCTTCTGTTCATGCACAATCTTTAAAGGGATAAAACATGGACAAATGTGCATGTATTGCAGAGATGTACTGCGTATGCTTTTTTATTTTGCACTGACATACACTTCATTGACCTTCACCTCTTTCTGTCCTTTTGGCTCATGATCTAAAATTTAAAATAAGGTCATGAAACAGTTAAACCACCCTCCATCCCCCTACATGTGTGACTCTGGTAACAATGCCTTCTATAGAGCCTGTCACCACAAGAGAGTTTACGCAATGTTAGAAGGTGTCTTTACCATTTCCCATTTCCTTTGTGGTGCCCATGTTAATAAAGATGTAAAACACAAGTTAAACCCTGTGTAGATGGCCAGCTAATGGAGGCTTCAAAGAGTTATAATAGCTGCTGAGCTGCCGTTTGCTTGTTATAATCTTTGGAAAGCAAATATGGATAGGAATTTACAAGCAACCTCTGCACATTTTTCAAAGTCTAGACCGAAAATCCACATACCTGGTGCTCATTCAGGTAATGTTTATTTGTTGCACACATGGATTAAATACGTAGCAAGATTACTTTTTTCTTCCTGTGCGTAATGAAGGTAGTAAATGTAAACAGGAACCACATGACAAGTCAGCAATTGCTCAAATACAGATGTTTAATAATGTGGTTTATTAAACGTATATTGCGGTGGTGTAATTGGTTGTGATGGTTTCAGGGCCGACCCTACCATGGGTCCCAGTGGGTCCATTGGAACCAGGCAGCACTTTGAGAGGGGCAGCAAATTGAACCACTGCCGCTTTTCCTTCTCTTCTATTTACCCAGCAAATTGATGACCAAGATTTTGTTCCCAGCAGTTTTGTGTGTCATGATGACAACTGCCCCCCCCCCCCGGCTGCCCTAGCCCGCCCCTATACTGCCCTAGCCTGTCTATATACTACCCTAGCCTGTCTATATACTACCCTAGCCTGTCTATATACTACCCTAGCCTGTCTATATGCTACCCTAGCCTTCCCCTATGCTATTCTAGCCTATCTATATACTGCCCTAGCCTGTCTATATACTACCCTGGCCTGCCTATATACTACCCTAGCCTGCCCCTATACTATTCTAGCCTGTCTGCATACTACCCTAGCCTGTCTATATACTACCCTAGCCTGTCTATATACTACCCTAGCCTGCCCCTATACTATTCTAGCCTGTTTATATACTACCCTGGCCTGCCTATATACTACCCTAACCTGCCCCTATACTATTCTAGCCTATCTATATACCACCCTATCCTGCCCCTACACTATTCTAGCCTGTCTATATACCACCCTATCCTGCCCCTATACTATTCTAACCTGTCTATATACTACCCTATCCTGCCCCTATACTATTCTAGCCTGTCTATATACTACCCTAGCCTGCCTCTATACTATTCTAGCCTGTCTATATACTACCCTAGCCTGCCCCTATACTATTCTAGCCTGTCTATATAATGCCCTAGCTCGCCCCTTGGAATTGAACATAATGGTATGTCATATAATTTTGCATATAGACAAGGTGCTGCTGCATGTAAATCTGACTTGCTGATAAATTTAATTTTAGTTTTAATTATTATGATATAAAATAGTGGATGTGGGGGCCTTTTGGTAGGCGTGTTTTTTTTTTTTTTTGGGGGGGGGGGGGGGTGCAGCATTTCATTCTTGGACCCAGGCAGCACAATGTCTTGGGCCAGCCCTGCATGGTTTAGACAGACTCTGCCCATAGATGTGAACATCTACCTGCAATATTGATATATCAGCAGCTATCACTTTTGGCCAAGCTTCAATCAAGGTTGAGCCCTGACACATTGAAAGGACGCATTGGTTACAATGATTTGTAGCTTGTTGAGAGATTTCACTAATCAATAAAGAGTACTAATGCTTAGTTTGCTTGTTATTATGACAAACAGACCACTAACTCCATAGCTGGATGGTGCCAACAAGGCTACCCAAGGCTTCAATTTTGGCTGATTTATGCTGAAATTCTGCTTTCTGCTCCTCTGAGCACATGTAGCAGTCTTATTGGGGTTGATTTACCAAAGGTAAATAGTCTGTTCACTTTGCAAGTGCAGTTGCACTCTGTAAGGCCATTTGCTCCAGAGCTTAGTATATGAGGAGAGCTCTGCAGACTTCTATCATCCAATCATGTGCAAGCAAAAATGCATTTTTTATATTTTGCTTGCATATGATTGGATATTCTTTGCAAAGTGAAGTGCCACCTCATTTACTAAGCTCTGGAACAAATGCTCTTGCAGAGTGCAACTGCACTTGCAAAGTGCACAGTATATTTGCCATTAGTAAACTTACCCTACTGTTCCTAGATGAAGGATATCAGGATGCATTTTTTTTTTTGAGATATACACAACTGCATTCAATTATGTTGTTTTTTATCTCATGACTGACTGCCTTTTAAATTCTGGTGCCTTAACTGTAATAAATGTCTTCATAGCTCACTAATGACCTGTTTGCAAGCAATTAGAATGTAAAAAAATGTTCCATAATCTCTAATAACGAAACAGGTGCATTTCTATCAAGTTTTATTATAGCCATGGGCTACGTCTGTCTTTAACTGTTAGAAAGCCACAGGTTACCTTCCCTGTTTTGTCTTTTTCTCACAAATGCCCATTCTTTTGTACAGTCATTTTTTAGCTGCTTCTCTACAATGATTCACCAACTTTTTTTTATTAAAGGTGAATTCCAGGCATGGTATGTAAACTATGTATATACTATACCTAACCAATGTCCCTGGTAGCTAGACATCACTGAAGTAGACAGCAGTGATCTCCACTTCGGGCCCTGTGCTGATTGGCTGGCCTGATGCATTCTGAAAATAGGAGGTTGGCCACTCATCACGGGCGTTATTCAGAGAACATTATCTGAATGAATGCAAAGTGTTCTCTGATTGGACCAGGTGGAGAATGTGGCATCACTGCCCTGCCTCTCTACCTCATTCAGTCAGGGAAAGCTTTGTGTTGATTCATTATGTGAATGGTGCTCATGCTGAGCAGCCAACCCTCTGTGTTCAGAATGCATCAGTCCAGCTGCTCAGCACAAGACCCAGAAACAAGTGGAGATCACTAGAGTAGCAGTGTCTACTTTAGTGATTTCCATCTTCCAGGGGCATTGGCCAGATATGATATATACATAGTCTAAGCCGGAAAAATGTAACTATGTAAAATATACTATGCCTGGAATTCTTCTTGAACAGCTCTTTGAAATACCAATTAACTGTTGAATTGTATTTCCTGTAAAGCTAGCAATCTCCTATGTGGAAATCTTACCCCTATGTAGTAACAGGGAAAGGTCATCCTCATTCACTTTCTAGGTTTTCTTGATGTAGGGTACGGGAATAACATATTTTATTTTCAGCAGCACTTAGTGGCTGTCTATGGGAACAACTGTGCTCTATTGTTGGATTCTGGTCCACCAAGTAGTATAAGAAAACATGGGACTATTGGATTCTTGCTGGTCCTCTACCACCAATTAGTATAAGAAAACATGGGACTAATGGTTTCTTACTGGTCCTCTACCACCAATTAGTATAAGAAAACATGGGACTAATGTTTTTTTACTTGCCATCTACCACCAAGTAGTATAAGAAAACATGGGACTAATGGTTTCTTACTGGTCCTCTACCACCAATTAGTATAAGAAAACATTGGACTAATGGTTTCTTACTGGTCCTCTACCACCAATTAGTATAAGAAAACATGGGACTAATGTTTTTTTACTTGCCATCTACCACCAAGTAGTATAAGAAAACATGGGATTAATGGTTTCTTACTGGTCCTCTACCACCAAGTAGTATAAGAAAACATGGGGCTTATGGTTTCTTACTTATCCTCTACCACCAAGTAGTATAAGAAAAGATGGGGCTTATGGTTTCTTACTTATCCTCTACCACCAAGTAGTATAAGAAAACATGGGGCTAATGGTTTCTTACTGGTCCTCTACCACCAAGTAGTATAAAAAACATGAGGCTAATGGTTTCTTACTGGTCCTCTACCACCAAGTAGTATAAAAAACATGAGGCTAATGGTTTCTTACTGGTCCTCTACCACCAAGTAGTATAAAAAACATGGGGCTAATGGTTTCTTACTGGTCCTCTACCACCAAGTAGTATAAAAAATACGAGGCTAATGGTTTCTTACTGGTCCTCTACCACCAAGTAGTATAAGAAAACATTGGACTAATGGTTTTGTCTTGGTCTTTTACCGCCAAGTAGTATAAGAAAACATGGGGCCAATGGTTTCTTACTGATCATCTACCAACAAATAGTTTAAGAGAACATGGGGCTAATGGTTTCTTACTGGTCCTCTACCACCATGTAGTATAAGAAAACATGGGACTAATGGTTTCTTACTGGTCCTCTACCACCAAGTAGTATAAGAGAATATGAGACTAATGATTTCTTATTGGTTCTCTACCACCAAGTAGTGTAAGAAAACATGGGGATAATGGTTCCTTACTGGTCCCCTACCACCAAGAAGTATAAGAAAACAATGGACTAATGGTTTCTTACCAGTCCTCTAGCACGTAGTAGCAGTATCAGGAGTCAGATAGCATCTCTTTGAATACGTTTGCATTTGAGTATGGTTTCTGTTATGGTCTATTTGGAGGTGGCTCCTTCTAAATTTCTGTGTTCATCCTTCCTGTTTACAGTTGTAGGCTGATAGTACTGTACAGACTGTTTAGGCAGTATTACTTTCTGTACTTAATATTTTACATTTTTGTTTTCGGATCTGTTCAGTTTTAATTGTATGTTGATAAAATGCCCATGACTGTTGTACCTAAGGCATTCTATTCTATTCTAATGGACTAAAATAATTCCTGTGTGTTCACACCTTTACGGGTAGTGCTACCTTCCCAGACAACGGTGCAAAAGATCTGCTGCTTTCCAGCCACTCCTTCCCTCCCGTCTCAGCAGGAACTGATTATTTGCATATCCCTGTTATTTTTGTATAGAAGCTGATTGCATGATTTCTGTTGTCTAATGCAGATTGCAGGTGTGTATTTATGGAAGTATTTTGACAGCACGTAAGACAAGAGACTTGATTTATAGTTTGTCTAATCACAGGCAGTTCTGGTGTAAATGGTTACTTCTACTTCATTGGTATTTCTGGAATCATGACACTTGTTAAGTGTGCGAATCATGATCTTTGGGTCAAAAACGATGCCGTTTTATTTTTAATACCACAAGTGAGTTGTGCAGTTCAGTCTCTCGGATGCTATTACGGGTGGTAATTGAGTAGTAATTGAGTATCGGTTTAATGGTATAATTTGACTTTAGGGGAGCTGGCCTCAGCCTGAAACCACTAAGCATCTCTGCTGTGCAATCAAGAGAGGTTTAAGTGGACAGTAAATGTAATTGGTCCTTGAAATCTGTTCTTTATGAGAAATGCCTGCACTGACCATATACCTATGCTAACATTTTATGTGTGTGCCTTGTCTGTGTTCCAACGATGTGTGCAATGTGGAATTCATCCAGGGGAAGGTAATCAGGTTTTATAATTGTAAGCTAGAAGGCTGTGCATGTAGACTGTAGATGTCAATGAAAATACGTTAAATATATAGAAAGTATATAAATGTACATGAGCATAAAATGTCAGAA
>BLSH010560098.1:659979-687511 GCA_018402905.1 Glandirana rugosa | reverse complement strand
CCCCCCCCCCCCCCCGCACTCAGCATCACACTGCTGCCTTACACAGACTCATCATTGGATCTCACCTCCCTATCCAGCTCCAGCCATGTGCTCGAGCTTCATGCTCCCTCCCACAGTCTCCACCTCCCTCTCTCTGCTCTAATTCCAGCGCCTCCCTCTGAGTTCACAGGAGCCGGAACTGCAGATGAGGCATTGGGTATCAATGCATGCTGACAGTATCCACAACCACAATGTTGATTTGCAGCAGAACCCCTGGGGTTCACCAACATTTTCTCGTGGACCAGCAGTGGCAACTACTGTCAATCACAGCCAGTGAGCCAATGAGGAGAGAGCAGACGCGGGGCCAAGCCCGCAATCTGGGCTCTTCCTCCTCCTCCTCCTCGAGTGACCCATCAGGGAAGCTCTTTCCCTGGTGGTCACCCGTACAGGCGCGCGCCCGAGTCCTGCTGTTGCGTGTATTCACACATACAGCCGGACTCTGCCCCACCCCTTGGCTCCCGTGTCACTGGACTTAATCTAGCCAGCAGCTAGAGGGACAAGGCTCATCCCCGGCGTGGGATCGGTTCGGGCTCATGTAAGTAAAGGGGTGCTCTGGGGGGGGGGGGCTGCTGCACTAAAAAGGTTTTTCACCTTCATGCATTCTAATGCACCCCGGAGACTTTACAACTCTTTTAACTATTCCTAAAATTGTTCCCATGAAAGCAATCAATTGTATCAGCAACAAAAATGCTGCAAACCATGATGAAAAATAATCTTCCTTTATTAAAGTAGCCAGCAGGAACAAACACTACATGTTTCGAGCTAGGCACAGCCCTTTCTCAAAGAGACCTTCTTCTTGTCTACAATGGATGCAATAGTCATAGCACATTTTTTTGAAGGCTTCTCCAATTTCTGGACCTGTGGGAACTCTGGGTATCCTTCTACTGCCTTATGTCCTACATTCATTTTTCATTGACGGAGCAGTTCTTGTTTTGTGGACTAAACATGATTCTCGTGTCAGCGTTGCCAACAGCTAAGATGTAGGTTTCCTAGGGACCAGAGATGGCAAAGATTGCCTCATTTTGATGTTTGGAAATATCAGAGATGTGTGGCAAAACCGCAGTTTTATTGCCTTTTGAGTGGCAAACATCATTGATTGCAGTTACTGTCAACATTACCCATCTGCACAGAAACTCAGCAGTGCCACAAACCCCATCGGGCACATTTATTTGTCCCTTTATTTTTACACCTTGCATCTTTCCTTTTGGACACATGACAATTCAGGAATGTGACTCATTTCCTTAAACTTTATTTTATAGAAAAGACATTAGGAAACAGCATTCATAACATCCTGGATGCTCATGCCTTGCTTTATTGCTGTGTGGTACTGGTACACATTAGCAGGGAAATGTCTTTCAGTTTGTTTCATTATAAGTCAGTTCTGCTTGTGCTTACTTACCAAGATCATTTTGGGAGACAGAAAAAAAAGTAACATGTTCAATTGTTAATCTTTCATTGCAAATAATGTATCTGATTGCGCACAGTCTTTACATTATTAGGACAGATAAATAAATTGCGTTTTAGTTGTAAAATGCTGTGTTCTTTTAAGCTTCCTGTCCTATGGGCAGTCAGCGCGGTCCAGATTTTAGCTGATTGTGAAAAGACACTAATTAGTATTACAATCACATTTGTATTTCTGAATTTGACAGATTTTAGTAGCGGCAAGTAGTAACTTAATTATTCAATTTATTTTTCAAGAGGTCTACCTTGAAATGGGAGTCTAGCTAGTTAAAGATACCCACACACCTGGACCAAAACAGTTGTACAGAACTGACATATATACTACTTTTTGTTTAGGCCCCATTTACACCTAAACGACATGGTGCAATGCTGCAGCACCGCCTTTTTTTGTGGTGCATTTTTGGAGTGGCACCAATCATTTTGAATGGGCCTCCCTCTGCACCAAAAATGCACCAAACAACTCATGTACCAAATTTTGGCACTGAGCCAGGTGCGTTAGGCATTACATTGCCATGATTTTCGTTGCGCTTTGTCACACAATATTTGCAACAAAATCGCACCGTGTTTGGAGTGCCATTCAGAAATAATGGCACCGCAACCTCGTCCCGCATTTTGCTGATATCCTGGGATCGCAGGCAGAATCGTGCAATTTCGAAACGCTCAGGTGTGAGCTGGGCCTTTAAGAATAGAATATGATATTATGCATGCACACACGTACACACACTTTCTGGCAAGAGATTTAGCACAACGTATGTAGGTAGAGGACACACTCGTCACACACAAGGCCAAGGATGCATAATTTACTTGTTCAGATACCAGTCTATGCTTTAAATCAGTGGTCTCCAAACTGCGGCCTGAGGCCAGATGTGGCCCTTTGCTTGCCTCTGTTACGTCCTTGGTGCACTATTTCTCCCACTAATACAAACCACTATTACTCCCACTGACACCAACAATGGGGTACTATTCCTCCCACTGGCACCAACAATGGGGAACTATTTAACTATTTATCCCACTGACACCAATGATAGGGCACCAATCCTCCATACTGAAGTCAATGATGGGACACTATTCCTTCACCAATACCAATGATGGGGCATTATTACTCCCATTGATGCCAGGGCATTTTCCACTCACACTGGCTACAGTCTGGCCCCCCAAGGTTTGCAGGACAATTAGTAGCCCTTTGTTTGGAAAGCTGGCAGACGCTTGCTTTAAATACTCTTCCAAAGTGTGATATATGCTTTAATAGCAATAAAACACAATCCTGTCACCAGAGAAGAACAAAGTTGGGTAGGGGTTGACTCTGCAAGAGGCTTTATGGATTGATGCTCAGCTGCAACCTCTGTTGTACCTCTTGGTACCCTATAAAACCAAAGTAACACCTTCTGTATAACAACAGGCACCATTCCAAAGAATTCAAATCCATTTTATTTTATGATACATACAAGATAGTGCCCAATGAACCTGTCTGATGCAATCAAAGCATCTTCGAGTTCCTAAAATCTGGCAATTTGAAAGTGCAAATATCAGAAATATATAAAACATTGTAGTGCAAAATCAAACAATGAGAATGCCATAAATGCCACTTAATTAATGAATTGTTATTTACATAAACACTGTGACTTGAATTATAATTACGGAAAAAGTCAACTAAAAAAAAAATGGCTAACTTATGAGCGGTTTTTAAAAAGATCAGCTTCACACACCCTTTCATTAAGCATTATTCTACATCTTGATGATACTCAAGACACTAGATAATCCTTGTGTAGGACAACAATGCATAACTGTGTAAGGCTGGGAAGAACTTCATAGACAACTTGCAGAAAATAAACAAGAGGTGGGGTATGTGTAGGACGCAGCAGTCAGGGTTTGTTAACTTGAAAAGGTAAAAGAATCTGAGAACAAGATGTTCAGGTGTAAGACCGTACAAAGCTCATTATGGTTTTACGGATCAGCCACACTGGCAATGTGCAACCGGAAAAAAAAAAAGAGTTCTAGGCTGTGTCTAATAGAAACATCATATAAGGTGACATTTAGCTAAGATTAAAAGAAGACATGCTTTGTCCTAGTTTTTAGCCCCATTCACTAGCATATACCTTAGTCTCATGACATGTTCATATTGCGCTGTCTGATTAGCACGCAAAGGAAACAATTTTCAGCCTTGTCCGAGAAGTTTACAAAATGGAGCTTGTGTTACTTACATGGTAGCTGCAGCTCATCCTAGAAATTGATTGAAATGGAATTCTCTATGAAGGTTCATGAAAGAGACAGTCAAGAGTAGAACAAAAAGCATCTTCATAAAGCCAGATTAACTGTTGCTGTTGCTTATCTCCGGAAAGGGAGCTTGTGATCTGGTGTAAGTTTTAAGTAAACAGTTATGCTTTTATTTGACTTATAATGCAAAGTAAATGACCTCATATTTACTTGTGTGGACTTCATATTGATATGTTGATGGTCACTTTAACCCTTGGATGAAAAAAGTGCCTTCTATTACAGTGTTCTTTACTTGATGATTAGAAAATGACTGCACAGTCAAAACTTCTTCTCTTATAGGGATTGCCCAAAAGATTTTCACAACCAAGTGATGGTTAAAGACATATGGTGGTATTCCACTGGATTCACATATTGCAATTACAAGACTGTTTTCCTAATCCCAGAGTCTCCTGTGAGGGGACATGCTTCTAAGTTTTTTCCGGACAGCTTAAACCAGGGGTGCTCAACCCGTGACCCTCTGATGTGGCCCACGACCTCAAACCAAGGAAGCTCATGCCCATGCTCTAGGATGGCGGGTCAGCAAGGACAAATTTCTATCCATGGGTTGCCGTACGCCATCCCAGAGCATCATGGGTGCATGGAGTCGGCAGGGGAGGAAGCAGTCTGCCCCAGAGGGAGCAGGAGGTGCATAAAAGCCGATGCTTCCTCTGTAGCGCTGGCTCCTGTACCAGACATAGTGATACCAAGTGCACTTCCATGGGACCTTTCTAGCAGCCTGGAGAGCGATGCCAGTAGAAGCTGGAAGAGTAAAAGTACAATGTATTAAACATCACATACAATGCACTTTAGCAGTGGGCATATTAGCACTTATAAAAAAGGGTTATTAGACTCTTTCACACTGATCCACAGGTGCAGCGCAGTGTACCTGCGGCTTTCCTCTGGGTTAGTTGCACTGAGCCATAGACTTTTATTAAATCCTGTGAGTTTGATGTGCTTTCTGAAAGCCCACCAAAATTCTTGAATGCAGGATATCTAGCAGGTTGTAAACCTGGCTTCACACTGCGCATACATGAGCCACGCTGTACTTTTTGAATGATCCTGAAGTCTTCTGGCACCTCTAATGTGTCCCAGAAGGCTGCTGGGGAAGGAGGGGGGCTGAACTTCCTCTCTGATCGTTAAGGATGCAAACAGGTTGAACTTGCCCTTTTGTTGAAGTTTTGCTTTAAGTATTTTAGGAAGAAAATGAATGTTATTTTTTTTAATTTATGTACGTCATCTACCATTTTACTGCTCATTTAGCATCAGCAACTCATCTGGCCCAGAGAATCAAGTGTTCTTACAACATAGTGATTTGACCCAATGTTGCCAAAATACATTTCCTTGAGTTACCTCACTATACAGTAGAACCATGATGCTGTTTTGGGTGGTTAATCAATAGGGATCAAGGCATATTTGTACGCCCCGATAAACAAGGAATATATCAGTAGAAGAGCACAAGGCTTTCTGTGATTGGACAAGGATAATATAAACGTAACAATTTACACTTGTCCAATCACAGAAAGCCTTCTATTTTCTCTACATGGAGGAGCTTCACAACGATTGAACTGCTGCAATCGCTATGCTGCAGTGATGACTGTCAGTTTCACCATTGGAACTTCAGTGGTCACCATCAGAGGCTACATGTAAGTAACATTTGTTAAGAAAGAAGCAACAGTCACCAGAGGGGCATACATCATTAGAGATGCCTTATAGGTAGCTAGCCAATAACCCAATAAAGTTTTTTTTTTTTTTTTGCCCATAATCCAGCTTTAAGATTTAATTTATTAGAATTCAAATAAACTTTAAAGGGCTTCTTGCTGATCTCTTGTCCGACTAACTTCCTTTTAAAATTTCCATGGACTGAAAATAATTTTGTTCACCCTTGAAGTCAATATCATTTTGGGCATTAGTAATGTTCCAGTATTTTATTGAATGTTCCATAGGAAAGGTGCAATTTTGAGCACTGATTTGTGTTCCCAAAATAAACATGGCAGATCCCTAGCAGCAGTTTACTCATGTATGATGTGTGCTTTTCATAGGATTGTTTGGCGATGTGTATCCTGCGTATACCGAGACAACATTGTCAGAAGACTATAACTCAATCAGATAAAAATCATTTATATTGGAGAGTAGAAATTGGGATGTGTCTAGTCTTCTTAAGTTTGGACTTTGTGTTTATATAGTGTACCTATTGAAATTATAGGTGTTACTTTAGAAGGCAGCTTTCCCCTGTCAGTGGACAGCTGGGTTGACATGAGTACTTATGAGGGCTAGCACATTTACATGTGAGTTTGTCAGATAAATCATTTTTATACTCTTAGGAGTTTGAAATGATGGAAAGTAATAATCAATAACAGAGATGATCTGTTGACACTTCAGTAAAATGGATGTGCATTGTAGAACTATGCAGTGCATCATGATACCTTAGCTTTAAATGTATAAGGGATTTCTCATTTAGCTAGGGCTAGTAATAAATAATTAAGATATAGCATGAAGTATCATGGTGGAGCTGAAGGTAAAAGCATTGCATCTACAGTATATGTTCATGTTCATTATTTTTGAAAGGAAGGACATGAAGTGAAACATCTTTGATTAAAGTGGATGTAAACCCTCCATATACCCAGTGAAGTGAACAGCCTCAGATGATACATAAGGATGACACAAACCTCCCTATATAAGTCTTACATGTATATCTTCTGTCTTCACTTTGATATACTGTGTAGAAAGTGCACATTCTGTTAGAATTTCCACTTCCTTGTTCCTCTGTAGGAGGAGACGATTGCTGGACACTGTGAGAAAGCTGATTGGAGGAAAGGCACACACCCCCTTCCCACACACGCAGAGCCGTGTCTGTGAATTGTTTAGCTGGCTGCTAATCTATTTTTAGCAACCTTCTCCATCTCTAAATTCTATCTTCCGTCTCCCAGAATGTGTGAGAACGTATCAGGCTCATAACAAAGCTACAGAGGAAGAGACAGCTACTAGACATAGCTATTTGAAGAGAGATAAGAAAACACTACAGACAGATGTGCCCTGCTCGAATTTCATGAATCGGGTTTACACCCACTGAGTCAGTCCACCCATAGCTTATATTTTAGCTATAGTTAAAAAAACTGCTGGGCTGCATCAGCTTTTTCTATGTATTAGATCCAGTAATGAGACTTTCCTGCAATAATTTTGTCCATTTGGAAGTTTTATGCATTCCAGCACCTATTGTTTCCAAGGCAGTGAGAACCCTCATAGTGGGCACAGGTGTACTGTACACACCTAGGCATTTAAGTTTGGGTAGAATGCCTCATTAACTACACCCCCACCCCTGGGTCCTATACATGATTGCAAGGAGGTTAGCAAATCATAATTTTTCCGTGTTGGGAAGGTTGGAGCCTCTTTGAGGTTTTCGGGACCTTCCTAACCTCCTGTGACAACATTGGAAACTGAGACACACAAAAAACGAAAGACAGAGGTTCCATACACTACACTACAGGCAGTCCCCTAGTTATGAACATCCGACTTTTGAACGACTCCTACTTACAAACGGAGGGAGACAACAGGAAGTGAGAGGAAATCTCCCCCTAGGAAGGGAAATTCACTCCTGTAAGAGTTATTATGGGACAAAGGTGTCACCACTGATGCTTTATCACGAATGTTTGTTTCCACAACAACCCAAAATTTTCAAAACCCAATTATCAGGACAGGAAGTGAGGTGAAATCTTCTGAACAGAAACATAGACAGCAAAACAAACATTACAGGGGTGTTACCCCTTCCCTATGCTATCAAAAATGCTTAAAAATATTTGTTTTGGCTGGAGCTACACTTAAAAAATATACCTGTTCCGACTTACAAACAAATTCGACTTATGAACAAACCTACAGTCCCTATCTTGTTTGTAACCCGGGGACCGCCTGTACATGTGTTATTTTGGAACCTACTGTATCTGTAGAAATGTAACTATTATGCCGAGTAAACAGAAGTACAGTTTAAACCACATATCACCATTCACCTTCACTTAGGTCTTTTCCTAAAAAATACCACTTCTGAGTCCTAGTGTATATAAAGAAATAGACTGTGCTGAGAAAAACACAAGTTCAACTGACCTCCCACTTTGAAATACAAAAAAATCCTATATTAAAGTATTTTTGCACATGTGCGGGTCATTCTCTGTTAGAACTCTGATTTTAGATGTGAGTTTGAAGGGCTTTGTCACTTGGGATAGAATTACACAATAGTGAATACCAAGAGGTTATTCTATGCAAGGCTGTAAATTTATTGCTGGATTAGAACACCTGTTGAGTGTGACATTTTCAATAATCTGCAATTTTACACTGTCTAAATGTGTGCACGTTTTTATTTTCTTTTTCTTGTCTGTGTGTTTCCAAATTACGATTTATAGTTGGCGAAGTTAGAAATTATTATCTCTTGTTTCCTATCAAGACAATCATCATAGCTTAGTTTGTACGTTTAATTCAACAATGGTATCCTTGGTGTTACTATTTGCTGAATAAAGTAAAGCGGGGATATGCAATTAGCGGACCTCCAGCTGTTGCAGAACTACAAGTCCCATGAGGCATAGCAAGACTCTGACAGCCATAAGCATGACACCCAGAGACAGAGGCATGATGGGACTTGTAGTTTTGCAACAGCTGGAGGTCCGCTAATTGCATATCCCTGAAGTAAAGCCTCGTACACACCACTAGCTGGGTTGAATAAAAAAAAACCAGACAGCTCAGGTCGGAGCCACTGTACTAATAATACGATGTTAGTACAGCTATCTCCCCTGCTGTGCTATTCTGTTCCTGACAGGGGACCCCCTGCCAGAACACTCCAGCAGATAAAAGCGCTAATTGGGAGCCGGTCGGCAGACCTTTTTTCGGTCATGAGCCTTTGGCCGAAGCTGGCTGAGCAGCTGGCTTCTGTCAGACCGGCTGCCATATACGGGCCGTGTGTACTAGTCTTAACTCTGTCTTTAAAAAAAAAACCTGCCAGCAGGTATGAACTGTAGGTATACAGAGATGCCTGCACACCCTGCTGGATCTCCTCTTGTTTCTGATATGCCAGAATATCATGCCATTTTGAATAGGCAAAGCTCTGACAGATGGGGTCAGAGCTCGTACACTTGTCCACTGCCTCCTGCCAAACCCCCCATTACTATTGCCCCCCCCCCCATCACTATGTGAAGTTTGCCTTATTATCCAAAAGATATGTTGTGGCACTTCCGAAGCTTTGTCAATTCAGAATTTCACCTCATTCGTATATCGGAGGTTGGAGGATCTGCTGCATATATCTGTAGATGATTCTGGGTGCCTTAACTTTATACCTGGTAGCAGACAGAGTAAGAGCCTGTGTTGACAGGCTTTAGGCTTTTGTTAATGACATCGGTATGACATCAATTTGCATTCCCACAGACTTATATGGGAGTGCAAAATCCATCTGAAGCAAAGAAAAGCCCATCAACTATGTTTCAACCTCTTTCATATCTTTTCATTTCCTCATCTGCCAGAATATTTCTCATAGATTTCTATGGGCTTGACACCTTGTAATGGAAGATGCAGTTAGACTAGCCATACACACATACATTTCTCTCATTCAGTCCAGTAGCTGAACAAGAGAAATTACCCGATTCCCCTATTGATGCTCCTCTTTCATTGCCCCTACTGGCTATTTTATTCTCTTAGCTGCTGCTCCTGCGACTGTCAGACTACAGGACATCTGATTGGCTGCAGTCACTGTTTGTCTGAGAATTTTCCACCTGGCTCCTTGGGCTTTCAAACCACAGTTTGTTAAAGTGGAAGTAAACCTTCCTTTCATTTTCAGCCAAGGAAGCTGCCATCTGTTTAACCGTCAACATGATGCTGCACACGTGATCAGTTATGACATTAGCCATTGGATGGTTTGACAGTTTGATTAAGAGCACAACCAATGTGACAGTTACATTCCCGGAACATGCCGGGCATTTACTTGTTTTTTTTAACTATTAAATCGCTGGGTTTACTTCCGCTTTAAGCAGGGTATTGCCACAGGGCCCCCACAGCTCCTATTTTGGCCAGTGCAGCAGGAATCAGACAAATTTATACAGACAGCATTAGCATGGCCTTATAGTTACTGTGACCTGGACTTTATACTCATGCAGGCCACAGATGATGTGATTTTCTTTCCTGCAACTGCAGGAGCGGTATTGTGTTCTACCGGCGGGTTGTAACCAAGTCTACCAATGGATAGACTTGGGTACAATCAGCCTGCCCATGGATGGGTCTAATCTTGGCCGGTCTCTGCTGAATCAGCCGAGATTTGAATCATCTATGGCTGGCTTTAGGAATCCATGGAAGGGGAGTAAGTTAGGCGAGTGCAATTTGTAAGTTAAAGTGGCACACCTCCTTGCTCATAGTTCCTAGCACTTAGCAGTACCATATATTAGTTACTTTTCTTTTTAATATAGTGTTTGTGGCTTTCACATTCAGGAATTAGGTAAATGTACAATGTTAATTTATTTAACTTGCAACATCATTTGTTTGCTTACAGTTATAAATGGGTGTTTCAGACGCCTGGTACCATTATAATGTCCCGGAACTGAAAATATATTCATTTAAAAGGCAAATACATTTCCTGTTGTAATTTTAGCAACATCCCTCTCGCTTGCTGGCTTTCTACCCATCCTTGTTCCATTGTTTGAATGTTTGACGAGCTGGCTGAATGCCAACGTATTGGGCTTTTCAGGTCTTTCCAGGTTTTTAAGGCCATTGTGAACATAGTCTTAAAATCCTGAACGAGAATTCACACTTAAAAACGAAGCAAGTGACAGGTAGAAGTGTTTTTACATTAATCTTAGTCATTGTATACAAAGAATAACGTTGTCTCCTAGTTCTTTGTAGATAGGGATGAACTACCTCTTTCTTTGGAATGTAAAATGTGAATGTACTGTACAGGCGGCCCCCTAGTTACAAACATCCGACTTACAAACGACTCCTACATACAAACAGAGGGAGACAACAGGAAGTGACAGGAAATCTCCCCCTAGGAAGGGAAATTCACTCCTGTAAGAGTTATTATGGGTAAAGGTGTCTCCACTGAAGCTTTATCACCAAGGCTTGTTTCCACAACAACCTAAAATGTTCAAAATCCAATTATCATTGGGACAGGAAGTGAGGTGAAATCTTCTGAACAGAAACATAGACAGCAAAACAAACATTACAGGGGTGTTAACCCTTCCCCATGCTATCCAAAAAGCTCAACAATAGTCTATTTGGCTGAAGCTACACTTAAAAATGTATCTGTTCTGACATACATTCAACTTAAGAACAAACCTACAGTCCCTATCTTGTTTGTAACTCGGAGACCGCCTGTATACATTAAAATACTCTGGGTCAGAATCGGTTTTTACATACTGATTACAAACAAGCAAAAGCCAAATTAAACTTCCCTTTTAAATAAGTTCTCGCTCTTTTTACATAGACCTTCATCATCCAGGTCCATCAGTGGGGTATGCTGTAGTAGTCGGATATACAGTAAATTGAAAAGGGCCTGTTCCTTTCTAACAGTTGGGTCAATAAATGGATTTATTACTTTGTTAGTGCTATAAACATATTGTTTATGTTTTAATTAGGGCAATATAGGGAAAAAAATATTCGCTTGATTGTTTTGTTATACGTAAATCACTAGAAATGTCAGCCTTTGAGAAGAAGTTTATTGTGTTTTTTGTAAGAGAGAAGGAATTTCTCCTCTAGAGAGAACAACTGTTTAGGGTACTTAAAAGTATAAGTTTATTGCTACTGAATTGAGCGAGTGTGGGGCCGGGCCTCTTCTTTATTTCATATCATTTAGTGCATCATATTTCATGACGAATATATGAGGAAGTCAGATGAATTGCAGGTTAAGTTTACAACCGCAGACAATGGGATCCTTTTTGCCAATACATTTTATTTTATTTAGTTTTCAGAATGAAAATTCCCTTTTTAAGTAACAGCACAAAGTGCAGTTTAGAAGTGCAGGTATAGTACTGTAATATAAACTGACATATGATTGTTATGTGATAGTTCATTGTATGGAGCTGTTTTGATAAATGATCAGCCTTTTCTTCTAGTTCAGCCATGTTTCTTGTTAGCATTGTGTTAATGCCATTATGCAATGGTGTGATGCATATATATAGTATTGAATCAAAAAGTTATAGCTATTATTTTCACTAGACATTTCTTCTACTGTTTAGAAAGTAATTTTAAATGCTGATATTCAATATTATCTCGGTATGGCCTCTGTTGAGGTGTATGAGAATTTGGGAAATCAACCTGTTGTAATAGAGAAAATTATATATAATGTAAGGCGTTTTCACACACTGTATTCTCTAGTTCAGGGATATGCAATTAGCGGACCTCCAGCTGTTGCAAAACTACAAGTCCCATCATTCATCTGCCTCTGGGTGTCATGCTTGTGGCTGTCAGAGTCTTTCTATGCCTCATCGGGCTTGTAGTTCTGCAACAGCTGGAGGTCCGCTAATTACATATCCCTGCTCTAGTTCATTGCTAAGAGTCTGTTTATCACAAACCGGACACTGAAACGCTAGTTTGCAGATATTGTTGCATCCTTAAGCTCCATGTACACTAGCAGCTCCTAAACTTGAGTTTAAGAGCTTTTGGCATTTTTTTGCCAAAGCGCCTAAACTTAACTCTATGAAAATCTATATATTCATGTACACATAGGCTTTTAGGATCGTTTAGGAGCTGCTGCAGTTCTCCCCTAACCTCCCTCTCCTGAAGGTGGAAGAATCGCGTTCAGCATAGGAACGCTTTGACCGCGGGTGGTCCCGCGGCAGCATTTTCTCATTGCTTGCGGTCAAAGTAGTTTAAGTGTACATGAAGCCTTATTCAGACTAACAGGCCAGTCTACATAATGGTTACAAATAAATATAGTGCATATATTGTGGTTTAAGATTTTCTAAGCTTCTCTAGTTATCATGGCTATCTGCCATGTATGACCAAAAAGACGATCAAATTGATTTTTTTTACAAAACCACAAGTATGAAGGAGTCAGTTGGAAACATTATGCAAACTGGGCTGTTTTCAAGCAAGTTTTGCTCCAGCCACTGCTCTCCTTCAGGGAACTGTCGAAGTAGGACCAACTATAGAATATGAACTGTTGTAACCTAAAAAGTCATATGGCTTTTTGCAAAAATTAAAACTTTTCCAGAACATAGCTGTGAATAAAAACTCACAGAATAATCTAATTTAACACTTACGAAAATGTTTGTTCAGTGTTTAGACCTTAATGCATAGTGCCTTGGAAGTGACCTTTTAGCGATAATCTTGGTGCCTTGACTGTGCATTGTGAAAATCACAAGTGGTTTTAAGGTGTTATATAAACATATTGTTTGGTTTTATGCCAGTATCTAAGTTTCAGCCTTAAAGGAAAGGTACTGATTTCCTTTTTTGTCTTTGTAGTGGCTTCATTTCCAATTATATCTGGTGATGTGACAAACAAATTGCTGAGACCGAGAGAATCTTATGCGGAAACTTGCTCGGGTTCTACACAGATCGAGTGGAGTCACCAAAGACCAGGAAGTAAAAAGCCGAAAGTGGTGAGCCGTAGTCAGACTCAGTGGAAGGACAATCAGTTGGTTCTCACTCTTAACAATGTGGAAATTAAACATGTTGGAAAGTACACATGTGCGGATAAAAAGACAGGCAGTGTCTACTCTTCTTTTTACCTGTTCATTAAAGGTAAGCTACTTTTCATTGCATTTTTGTAGGTACTGTAACTACCGGATAGTCAGGGCTTGTAAACTAGGACATTATAGATAATATTCTTAGAAAATCCCCCAAAAAATGTGAGAAATACCCGTTCTGTTGTTTGCCTTAATTTTTGTCAAAGTTTGGTGATCCTGTGGCTTTGTGGATTATATTGGTTACAAGCAGAAAAGAATAACTGCAACCAATCAGAATGTGACATCTTGGCATTTTATTAGGCTTAGAAGGCTAATTACTAGATGCAGTGACTGTGGCAAACCTTTGCAATATGTTGTGGGGCATTATGTAGAGAAATGTATAGTGTTTTTGTACATACTTTCTTTATTTGTCATCATGGCTGCTGGCTCAAGGCTTTCAGAGGCAATATTCAGCTAAGCTATCGATAGCCTAAGAAATGTCATCATCTGCTTTTAGGGTTGAAGATGAACTAAACTCACTGCAACAAACTCTTTTTTATTTTATTCCTCCCCCTTCCCTTACACATAGTGGCAGTCTGTCAGAAGCTGGTGGCATTTGTGCACACAGGCAGAAATTCTGCCCCAAGTGTGCATATGCATCGCCAGTCTCTGCCAGGTCCTACATACCTGGAAGAAACCAGCAGCCCATATGTGCATATATTTTTAGGTTGGTGACATGGAAGAAGGGGGGGCATTCATTCAGCAGTTTAGTTCCTCTTTAAGCTGGCTATACACTTACAGATTTCTTTCATTCAGTCTGCAAGCTGAACAAAAGAAATCTGGTGGATTCATCCTTTCACCCTAACAGTGGGATTGCCACTTTCTTCCTGTCAAGCTATTGTATTCTGGCAGCCAACACCGTTGTATATCAGAGTGCCCAAACAGTGCCTACATCTGATTGGATGCAGGTGCTGTTAGGCTGGCAATTCCATCAAGCTCCTTTGACAAAAGCCAATTGAACAATCAACTTTTATCAAATTGAGCGATGCTGGCAGGACCATACGCTGATCAAATTTCAGCAGTGCCAGTAGGAAATGGCCAAATTTCAAGCAGTGTATAGCCAGCTTTAGTTAGCAGTGAGTCACTCCCAGCATTCTCTGAACTAAAAAAAAAATGTTTTACAAAAAAATCCTAAAGCATATAAAAAACTAAAAAGGTAATGCATTGTAAATGTCATTGATGAGGTGGCTGCATTCCTTATTTTTTTCAGGCTTGTATACTGTATTTTTACCTTCCTGCAATTAGCAATTTCTGTCCCTGCTTGGCTATGCTTACTCACTCTACTGTATCTATGGTGGGAGCCATGGTTGTCACCCAGGCTGCACTTCAAACATATATCTTCTTCTCTTTGTCTCAGTTACAGTGGGTGGGGGCAATTAGTAGTTTACAGAAGGAAGATAACATTGAGCCAAAAATGTTCTTGAACAATGAAAACTAATTCAACCTTTGCATCTAAATTCTGATAAGGTGCAAAATATTACATTTTTGCTTGTAAGTTAAGATATCCTTAAACAGGATGGATTTGATTTAAATCACTAGTAAAAAGGCTTGATTTAAATTAACTCGATTTAAATCATAATTTTTAAAGAGCAACTGTCATCTCTGTCCCGCAGCGGCTCCTCCTCGGACCCGCTATTGACTCACCGACAGTCCCATTCACTTTAATGGGACGGCTGGTGATGCGGCAGTGACACAACAAGGTGAGGGACGTGGCGGCAGCAGGTGAGTGGATGCCCGCTAACAGGCGCTGCCATGATGGATCTGAAATGACAGGTGCTCTTTAAATGTAAGGACTTATTCTTGCTGGTAGTTAGAATCTTTAATATTTGCAAACAAAGGTTTCCTATTTACAATAATAAGCTGTGATGTTATTAATACAGCGATATCAGAACCTATTTAATCATACAGTTTGTAGTGCACATAGATTTGCAAAACAATGGGATAAGGCTGGGTTCACATGTGGCTCACAACAGGGGTTTAGTGTGTCCTCGTTCACCGTTTCAGGTCCGATTTCAGTTCGAATTTTTGGCTGAATTCAGACCTGAAATGGACAAAAAGACGCACAGGACTCCAATTCACAGGAGCAGTAGCGGAGATATGTGGACAGGCTCCATAGAGAGCCGGTCAAAATCTCCTGCTATTGTGAATTGGATGCAGAGAACCCGCATCCTATTCGCAATAGTGTGAACCCAGCCTAAAGGAATATTCCTGAACTTTGTTTTATCTCATGCTTACTGTGAAATACCTACATAACTAACATAACTAAACTCCATTTCATGCCGAATAAACTTATCTTTAGATGGATTTTTACTCCAAAAGCATTTTATTAAAATAAAATTGATAAAAATCAAAAAAATCGATTTAAATAAAAAAATCTGATTTAAATAAAAAAAATCTGATTTTTTTTTTTTAAATCATTGATTTTTACCCACCCTGTCCATAAACAGACATGCCTATACAGGCATATGGCCATATGCAGTCGTTTAGTACCCTTGCTCAGCTTCCACAGATATGTGCTGTTGCTGATGTGCTATCAGATATCCTGTACTGCCCAAATGGTGGGTCTTGTATGTATGCTCAACCTACATGTTCCATCTGTAGCTATTTTATGAACAGATGGAGAAATAAATACGGACATCATAAGATATCACCTGGACTAGCCTAATTGATTATCTACAAAGTAAGCATTTATAAATGTACCTACCATTCCATTTGAAAAATAAACTACTGAGTGTATATCTGCAATAAAGAATATAGATTGTACTATAAGAAATATAATGTGTTTGTTTTTTAGCTACGGACAACCCATTCTATGGCAATGATCTTTTTGTGGATGCAACAGAAGGCCAGGATGCACCTGGTCTATGTCTCCTGGTTGATTCGGATGTCACTGACTATGATATTAAGAAGTGTGATGATACTAAGCTACCTGAAGGTTTTGTCTATGAGAAGGATATTAGGAATGGCATCACCATAAAAAATGTGCAGACTAGTTTTGATGGTTGCTATGTCTGCACGGTAATGCATAATGGGGTGTTAAGGCGTACCGAAGGCAAGCAACTGATGGTCAGGCCTGGTGAGTAGAAAAGATTCGTTATGTTTGATAAAGGTAAATTACATATACAGATTATCTGCAGATAGTGGTTGTATTTAGAGTGACCTTCCAAAAAAAAAAATATCAGCCTCTTGAGAAAAAAGGTATCTCCTGATACAACCATCAATGAGATTGAAAGATGGTACATCAGCCCTATATTAAATCAAGACTCAAAGGAGATGATTTGCTAAAGCTGGAGAGTGCAAAATCTGGTGCAGCTGTGAATGGTAGCCAATCAGCTTTTAACTTCAGCTTGTTCAATTGAAGGTTTTTTTATCTTTATCTGCATTTTATGCATTAAGATAAAAAACCTTTAGTTAGCCCCCCTAATCCTTACTTGAGCCCCATCTCGATCCAGTGATGTTGCCCGAGAGCCTCGGCTGTCCGGGACTCTCCCTGCTGATTGGCTGAGACACAGCAGCGGGCGTCATTGGCTTTAGCTGTTGTCAATCAAAATTAAAACAAAAATAACTGCGCTACTTGAAAAAACAGCGACCAAACAGCAGCAACTAATCTGTGAGGCACACACAGCCAGTAACAGTCCAAAAAAATATAAGTTACGCTAAAAATAAAAAGTGAATAATATGTAAAATATAAAAGCACAGTGACAAAGTTCAAAAACGATTGGTGCACTATTATAATCCAAATAGTATGTAAATCAAAAGATAAAACCATCACCACATAGAATGGCTGCTTACCAGCTACTGGTGACCTCCTCGATTTTGGCTATATACCCAGACAGGGCTTTTAATCCTCACAGAGAATCCCATAGAAAGACGGCCATCATTCAAGGACAGATTCCATCAATTGGGACCCCAAAATGAATTAAGGCTTCCATAGTGTAAAATCGTAGACATTTAATAAAATATAAAATAAATTGCACTTACAGCAAAGTTGAATAAGTTGCGCATAAAAACAAAGCCAGCCGGCACAACAGAAAAGCAGCCTGTCCTTCCGGGACCTGCGTGAACGCAGTGACATCAGCACATCGTTCCTTTCCATGCGTTTCGTCACAAGATGACGTCCTGGGGCACATCAATCAAAGTCAGTGAGCCAATGAGGAGAGCGAGGGGGCAGGGTCGAGCCACAGCTCTGTATCTAAATGGACACACAGAGCAGCAGCCCAGGTGCGTCCATAGTAGGCTGCTTGCTGTGGAGGCGGGAGGGAGGGGCCAGGTGCGCCGGCGGAGGATACGGGCTGCTCTGTGCAAAACCACTGCACAGAGCAGGTAAATATAACATATTTGTTATTTTTAAACAGCAAAAAAACAGACTTTAATATCACTTTAAGCTTTGACAATAAAACCTGGAAGCTGGTTTCTATGCAGAGCTGCACCAGATTTTGCACTCTCCAGTTTTAGTAAATCAACCCCAAAGTGTCTAAAAGAAGAGTCTTCTGTGTTTTTTCCTATAGGAGCCAAACATCTTCACCCCTTTAAATTTTAGTGAAGACAAGTAAATGAAAGGGATAAGCTGAATGGTTGTGTTTATCAACTTGGTTGCTTCCACTTGCAAGACTTGTGCTTCAAGTAGAAATAAAGCCTAATTTTTCCAATCCAATATTTGTACCTTGAAGCTCTGAAAACTGGAATGAAACCTCCTGCAAATGTTTTTTGTGGTTGTATTTGCCAATTTCACTCATAGCAGCCTATTAGGCTATCCCTAACATGAAAAGGTGCAACTCTTCAGAAAAGTTAGGCAGAGTAGACATTTTCACGTTTAAATCAGTCCAGATCTTAGGAGCAATGGAAATGTGAATGTTACATATTATTTTCCTCTTCATTGGGCTTCTTTTCTATTTAATTGTAATGTTATTCAGTAGATATCTGTGCACATTTCTAAATATAATAATTGTCTCTACTCCCAAGCTGCCAGCAAAAATGACTTTTCTTACAATTGAGTAAATGAAGTCATGATGCTGTGCTCGAGCTGTAGCATTGTCTTATCCATTAACACGTGACCCCATCTACTAATGATCCTAAATGTTTCCCAAGAGTATAGGGCAGTCTCTTCTCTCTAGTAATAGGCATATGGAGACCAAGTTATCTTTCCAGGCACTCGTGAGCAAAACATGTCTCTTTTTACCTTTTCCTTTGTTTTAAAACCATTTTCTTTTTATTTGAAATACGGTAAAATGCAATTAATAATCTGTTAATGTAAGAATATGACAAATGTTAATTTTGTGATTTAGATATATAGCAAACGCAGATCCAGCCAGGGAATGTTAATTAAAGTTGGTTCACTGTGGCAGCCTTCAAACTGGAGAGGCTGGTAGCTCTGGCGTAAATAGGTATCCTGGCCTAATACAGACTGCTAGACCTTAAATCCTCCTTTCCAGATCATGGGAAGGGAGGTATACAGCTTGTGTGACCCGAATGCTTTTTCATTATAGAAAATCACCAACGCACCTGCCTAGATCCTGTAAAAGCCAACTTTATTGATAGCAGTAACCGACAAGCATGCACGTTTTGGACAGGCTTGTCCTTAGACATATCGCTAAAAATGTAATGGGATTGATAGAGACTGCTCACTTTAGAAAGTGTATGATCACTTTACTTAGCTTGGTGAACAAGGTGACGTGGCGTTCAGTACAATCATCAAATCACAAAAATCTCCTATGTTTTTGTTTTTTTTCCTTTTTGTCCCTTGCACATGGTTTGGTGTTTAAAGTGAACATTCACTTTGGTAAGTTAACAGTCTATACTTTTTTAGTAAATAAACCCCTATGACTAATAGCAGGAATACACGGTTAGAAAATTGGCCGACCGTTTGACCGCCGACCAGCGAAACAGCGATCAGTGATCAAAAACGTTGCAGGAATACACTGGTAGAAAATCAGCCGGTTGCTCGACCGCCGAGAGATCGGTGTAGAAAACATTCCACTCATGCTTGATATGTTCAAGAGGTTTTTTACTGCCGACCTTCACACCAACGCATAGAATATTGTTTGTTTGCAAACGATACGACACAAATTTTTCATTTTTTTCAATCGGTCTTTTACATTCACAATATTGATATCGGGTATTCCTTGCTGGGCATCAACGGTTAGAATATCAGTGGTTATGTTTTAAAGTTTTAAGCTGGTCTGCTTTTTTGGCACAGTCCAGTGCTGGTTCATGTACATGGTTCAGTCTCAATTCCACCAGTCCTGTAAGTTCATATTGGCTGTCTGGGTGAACTTAATCACTCCCCTATCGAAGGGGTATTACCACTTTCTCAGTGAGGATGAACATCCTTGTATTTGTGGTTGGAGCGCTTAACCTACACTTTTAAAGGAAACCCATAGTTAAAGAATATTCAGGCTGATACCATTGCCATTTCCCTCTGAAAATTTTAATTCTCTGCCTGTCATGCTGTTTAAATTCCTTAAAGTGTTACTAAACCCACAACAGTAAAATCAGTCTGTATATGCACAATAGCATGCTTGTTATACTCACTGTGGAACCTAAGGAGTTAATCCTCTGCATTGTGTAAAAAGGCTGTTTGATCTTGTATGCACGGTTCCTCCCCTTCTTCCACTGACTCTAAAACATGTCCAGATAAGACAGAGCCTTTGGAGTCAGGCTGCACATGCTCAGTTTGGTGTGTATTGCTAGAGAGATTTTATATTTTTCTTGGGAGAGTGCATATGATCAGCACAGGGCCAATCATCACTGTCCAGACAGAGGGTCTGGAGCCCTGCAGTCTCATAGGACAGCTCAGTGCAGTATGAAAACTCCTACAAGCTTCACCAGGAACAGTTAGGAGTCACAAGACTGCTATATACTGCAGATGAGAAAAAGTATTTAGCCAGTCAAATTGTTTCTCTTTGATGGAATGTCCTACCCAGCTAATGTCAGTAATGGCTAACATTTTTATTCTTTTTACCAGTTCAAAAAATGGTGCCCAGAGTTACTTTAACAAAATCCAAGCAAGTCGTCAAGACTGGGGAGCCGTTTGAGGTTACTTGCACGGCGAGGGATGTTAATGTCGCAGAGGTCCGTTGGATCAACGCATCATCTTTTGTAAGTCATAGGTTGGCTTAAATACCTACGGCACCTTGGACCCAATTGAATATGACATTTTCACACAACATATCAGTCACATTGTATTTTCAACAACATCTTATACTCTGTCTCAAATGAAAACACTTCTTTGAATAATGGCCTGCAAATAGCGCTAAATTATTAAAACGTGGTTGTGCCGCTTACGTATTAATTTGCTGTTTTGGCCACATAAAAGCTTTTGTGATTTGAAAGGCTCCTGTAATGGAGGGTAGGACGGCAGTGTGGTAACAGCTGGTGGGTGTCTCAAATTCTCAGTGCACTATAAACACAAGTCTGTAGATTTAGAGCTGGGCGCCCCGGAGTGTATTTACATGTGAAAACAACACTCACTTTTGTCAGGTCTGCATATTGTCAGCTAACCTTGGGAGGAAGGATTTTTCAGAAGAAATGCAAGATTGTACACAAATCATTTTACAGTAATATGCAATTGATCCAGGCGCAGGAGTGAGAAATCTGGACCTGGATTTAGTCTCTAAATAAAGACTCTATGAGTTGTTATGAAACTAACTGCATAGAAATATGATGGGAAAAAAAGACTCAGTGGTTCTTTTTTTGTGGGGTTGAGGGTGTTGTTTTGTTCTTTTAGAGTTTTGTTCTGAGGTTAGACTTTACGTTCATGTTTAAAATCACTTACAAAGCGGTTGACTGACTTTGTTTTACGTTGGTCTCTGCTATGCTGAGCTACGCTTAGTGGGTTGTTTTTTGCCTACTAATATTGACATGAAAGTCTGATCTGAAGTGCAAAACTGTGTTTGCTTCATAGGTGTGCACAGCCTATTGCATTAAACCGGGTACAAACGATCAGATTATTGGATGAATTTTCGTCCGTTTTTTTGTTGGATGCTAGTCTCATATCGAATCTGAAGAGGTTACTAAACATCCGAAAATTCTCGTACGACAGAATGCAACGTCAGAAGTGGCGTAATGTGTTGAATAGTTTTGTATGTGTTCTTTCATTTCTGAGCATGCGTAGTTTTGCTCTAGCAATTTTTTTCGGACGAAAACTGTACTAATTAACCACTTCCTGACCGCCGGACGTCTAAAGACATCCTTGTCTTTGAGTGGGGATATCTGAATGATGCCGGCACCTACCAGCATCATTCAGGTATCATTTTTTTCCGCCAGCGATTTCCTGCACCATAAGAATTTTCGTAGCGGCAGTTCAGCCGCTTGATCGTTCTTATCGGCAGCGGGAGGGGACGCCCTCCGGTGCTTCTCCCGGGCCGCTCGTGCCATCCGCGGCCCGGAGAACAGATCCGTCGCCAGCGGTTGCTGTGCGTAGTGATGACTGATGACCAGATGGTCACCAGTCATCTTAATGTGCCTCGGAGGCCCGGGCGCGACATATGACGTCACGTCCGGGTCACGCGATGTAAACAATGACCGTTTACTTGGCTGAAAAGACCGAGATCGGTCTTTCCAGCCTAGAGGGGAGGTGTGAGGTCTTATTGACCCCATATCTCCCCATAAAGAGGACCTGTCATGCAAGATTCCTATTACAGGGGATGTTTACAATAGGGATCAAAAAAAAAAAATTTAAAGAGAAAGTGCAAAAAATAAAAAAATAAAGGTAAAATAAATAATTAAAAAAAAAAATTTAAAGCGCCCCATCCCCGCGAGCTCGCGCACAGAAGCGAACGCACGCGTTTGTCGCGCCCGCATATGTAAACGTTGTTCAAATCACACATGTGAGGTATCACCGCATGCGTTAGAGCGAGAGCAATAATTATAGCCCAAGACCTCCAATGTAACTCTAAACATGTAACCAGTAAAAAATTTTAACGCATCACCTATGGAGATTTTTAAGTACCAAAGTTTGCCGCCATTTCCTGAGTGGGCGCAATTTTAAAGCGTGACATGTTGGGTATCTATTTACTCGGCATAACATTATCTTTCACAATATGCAAAAAAATTGGGCTTACTTTACTGTTCTTTTTTTTTTTTTAATTCATGAAACTTTTTTTTTCCAAAAAAAATGAGTTTGAAAAATTGCTGCGCAAATACCGCGCGACATAAAAAGTTGCAATGACCACCATTTTATTCCCTAAGATCTCTGCTAAAAAAAATATATAATGTTTGGGGGTTCTGAGTAATTTTCTAGCAAAAAAAGATGATTATTACATGTAGGAGAGAAATATCAGCATTGGCCTGGTTGCGAAGTGGTTAAACAAAAATGGGACATTGTTTTAAAAAACGACAACATTTTTTGAGTCTGCACATCAGTTTTTGTCGTCCAAAAATTCAGCAATCGGCTGTCGAAAGCACCATACTAATGGTCAGAAAATCGGCAGATCGTTCGTCGGACGCCATTATTCTTCAGATTTTCTGATCGTGTACGGGCCTTAAGAGTGTGCACCCCAAAGCTCAAATATATTTGTGTGTGCATGTCTACTAACAATGTCAGTAGAGGAATGGACAGTGTCAGTAGGACAGAGATTAGTGTCAGTAGTGCAGTGGAGGGCATCAATAAAACAATGGACAGTGTCAGTAGGACAGAGACTGGTGTCAGTAGGGCAGTGGAGGGCATCAATAAAACAATGGACAGTGTCAGTAAGACAGAGATTGGTGTCAGTAGGACAGTGGAGGGCATCAGTAAAACAATGGGCGGTGTCAGTAGGACAGAGATTGCTGTGAGTAGGGCAGTGGGTGGCATCAGTAAAACAACGGACAGTGTCAGTAGGACAGAGATTGGTGTCAGTAGGGCAGTGGAGAGCATCAGTAAAACAATGGACAGTGGCAGTAGGACAGAGATTGGTGTCAGTAGGGCAGTGGAGGGCATCAATAAAACAATGGACAGTGTCAGTAGGACAGAGATTGGTGTCAGTAGGACAGTGGAGGGCATCAGTAAAACAATGAGCAGTGTCAGTAGGACAGAGATTGGTGTCAGTAGGGCAGTGGGCAGCATCAGTAAAACAATGGACAGTGTCAGTAGGACAGAGATTGGTGTCAGTAGGGCAGTGGAGGGCATCAGTAAAACAATGGACAGTGGTAGTAGGACAGATATTGGTGTCAGTAGGGCAGTGGATGGCATCAGCAAAACAATGGACAATGTCAGTAGGACAGTGGACGACGTCAGTAGTTATTTTTAAAATTTTTTTTTTTACAATTCTTATTGGGGCCCCGTTAAGGGGCTTTGATGAAGGGGTCTAAACAGGGGGAATCTGCACCATACAGGGTGATTAGGGTGTGCCCGGGCACACCTGGCACACCCCGTGTGCACGCCTATGGTTTGCTTCAAATGCAGGTAAAATTAGTCTAATGGGAATTTTGTTTATTTCATTTTTTCTCCCTTTAAAGCAGAAGCCAAAAGAGCTGGTGAGCCGCATAAATGTTTTTCTAATGGTTCACAGAAGAGGGACCTTGCTTCAGATTGTTAAATAGTTTCATGGGGGGTTCTGTTTGCTACCTATTCCTATAAAGCAATAGGGAGACAATTGCGTAACACCAATGTTGGGGAAAGATATTATATACTCACACGCCACACACTTAGGAGTAGGTTTGTGCTAACAAATAATGTATGCAAAAATTACGCAACAGGATTTATTAACAGGAGGCTCTTTAATTTGTAAGTTAGCTTTAACACAGTGACCCTGGCCCAGCTGTCTAGGGAACTTGCTGTTGTTACATGTGACATAGGTACTGTATTTCAGGAAAAGCCTGCAAGCATGTTTTGTGTTCTCATATGCCGGTTACTATGGCCATCTCCGTTTACAGCATCATGGTAACAGAGTTGAAAGGTTGCACTCTTAAATGCAGAGCTCATGATTCCATTGTTCTACCAACCTGTCCAGAATGCATCCAAAACTGGCTAAAGACAGGTAGAGGGTTCATAGAGAATAATGGATGGTGGGGCATCTGCTTGTCCTTAGTCTATTTGCTGCACTACCTGCCACAAATGTATCTCTGTCTTCTTGGCTGACGAAGGTTATGGGTGTATGCAAATTACTATACTTGTTCCCTCAGTAACAAAGGAATGAAAAGAACATGTATGGCCACTCTAGCCTGAAGGTTAGCTGCTTATGTGTTTGTAAATAGTTGGACAAGTATTTGCCCTTGTCAGTTCAGGGCTTAATCAGCCTTCTGGGATATAGATACGTAAAAGGAACCTTTGAAGTAGGAAGAGTTTCGGAGTCTTCTCACAGTTGGCCTAGTCCAGCAAAGTACAGGCTTTCCTTAAGCATACAACTTTTAGCTAACCGAAAATGCAATTGGAACATATATATAAAATATATAAAGAGTGGAACAGATATTTAAATGTTTGTTATTCATAGTAGCCAGTCAAAACTTTTTTTTTTTCTTTTTTTTAACTGATACTGGAGAAATAACAGCTGCAAACAGCAATAGATAGTATACATACATAGTGGTTTGTTTATTAAAGCTGGAGAGTGAAAAATCAGTCTCACTTCTGCATGGAAACCAATCAGCTTCCAGGTTTTATTGTCAAAGCTTTAAACGGGTTGTAAAGTCTCAAGGTTTTTCACCTTAATGCATTATATGCATTAAAGTGAAAAACCTCCTGTAGTGCATCGGCCCCCCAGATCCCCCCTTTTACATACCCAGTCTTTCCAGCGACGCGGACGAGCACACCCACTCCAGCCATTGTTTCGGGTCATGATTGGATAGATTGATAGCAGCCCTGGGGGACGAGGCCGAGTCCTGCTTTCTGTGTCAATGGACGCAGAAGCAGCACACAGGAGTGCGCCCGCACGGGTGCCCCAAGGGAAAGCGCTTTTCCGACAGGGCACTCGATGCGGGGAGGAGCCAGGAGCACCGCTGAGTGACCCCAGAAGAGGAGGATCGGGGCCACTCTGTGCAAAATCCTTGCACACAGGAGGTAAGTATGACATGTTTGTTACTAAATAAAAAAAAAAACGAACCTTTACAACCACTTTGATTGAACAAGCTGGGGTTTAGAAGCTGATTGGTTTATATGAGGTCCATTAAGTAAACACACAAAACATAATAGCAAATATAAACAACTAAAATGTTTTGAAAGTTTTCTTCCGCAATCTGCCTTTATATTGTGTACAAGATTGATATTAACCTCCCTGGCGGTATTCCCGAGTGTGACTCGGGGTGGAATTTCAGTACCATTAGCGGTAACCCCGAGCCACACTCGGGATTGCATCGCTGGATCCAAGGCAGCGTTACTCACCTCGTCCCCTGGATCCAGCCATGTCCCCCGCCGTGTCTGCGGGCTGTGTCCTCCGCCTGATGCCTCTGTGTGCTGGGCTCCGTTCCCTGCGAGCGTTGCGTCGCACAGGGGCGGAGACTGGCGGCAAATTCAAAAAGTGAAACACACACAGCACATACAGTACACTGTAATCTGTAAGATTACATTACTGTATGAAATCATTTCACATCCCCTTTGGCCCTAGTGGTTTGTCCAATGCTCTGCATGCACGTTTATATCATATATGCCATTCTTTCTGCCTGGAAATTTGAGAATGTCCATGGCAACCAAAAAGCGTCTCTTTACGTCAAAAGTGGTTTTTGTTCAGCTAGAAAACAGATAGTAAATAAGAATCATTTGCAGAATTGAGTGATACTGATTTTTGGGGAAATTTATCATCAGAAACTGAAAGTGATGACAGCGACAATTCTGCAACTGAGCAAATTTCTGTGTTTTTGATTTGATTACATTATTGAATACATTTTATTACTATTACGTTATTATTTTTGATCATTATTTTTAGTTATTTATTATATTATAATTTATGATTTCATGTTTCAAACGTTATCATACCCGGGAAGTCTACTAGACTCTTGTTTGGACAGATTTAAGTGAGTTATTCCTAAGAATTACAGACCTACAATATAAAACGCCAAATTTCCATGCAAAATAATGTACCGCTTTCAGCACCAAAAATCTGAAATAATCATACCGCCAGGGAGGTTAAAGAAATGTTCAACGGAAAGAACCACCCAGATTATGGTTAATGTATCAGGTTAATAAGATTAACAGTTGATATGTGTAATATATATATATATATATACAGTATATATATGTATAATAGAGCTAACAGCTGATTCCCAGTCAGATAGTCATTTTTATTGCTGATACTGAGACAGTGGGGGGATTTACTGGAGCACACAGAATCTGGTGCAGCGGTGCATAGTAACCAGTCAGCTTCTAGGTTTTAGCCCCCATCCACATCGGGGCAATTTGACATATCAAATCGCAGCCTATTGCTGGCAACAGCACTGTCCAAATCAGTGCGATGCCGACTTTGCGGGCGTCGTACCGATTTCCAACAGTAGTTCCTGCCCTACTTTTGACGACTTTGGAGGTGATTTCAATAGACATCTGTGCTTGAACATGCACAGATGTCTTTCAAATCGCCCCCGAACTCGCAATGAAATGCGGGTTTGAAATAAACTCACACAATTTCAAACCCGCCTCCAATGTGAACGTATACTTATTGTCAAAGCTTAATTGAACCAGCCTAAATTAGAAGCTGATTGGTTACTATGCACAGCTGTACCAAATTCTGGACGCTTAAAGTTTAGTAACACCCCCCCCCCCCCAATGATTGTCACTCTGTAAATGATGAGGACACTTTCATTACCATCTGCCATACCTTGCATAGTATACTGTGTATAACTGTGCGTTTCACATTCCCTGCCATAATTAGCATTGACATCTTGGAGAACCTTCACAATATTCTTAGTCTCCCTTTTCCTTCCTTCCTCCCTCTCCAAATTCCCTGCGGCATGATCATCCTCCATTTCCTATTTTTCATGTTGTTCCTTTCCTTTTGTCCGCATGTAAAGATATGGTGGCCCAGTCATGTGTAATTAGCATATTTTAATGAAGCTGCAAAGGTGATTTAATATTCAGCCATATCTCAGTAATAAACTCTTCTCCATCACACAAGCACCTGCATTGTTGTCATTCATTACTTTCACAGGAGTAGTAAATGTCTCACTGTTAGTAACCTCCCCCCCCC